>VOQZ01001437.1:0-238965 GCA_008079305.1 Phytophthora palmivora
CGAGAGCTGGCGCATGTTTTATCGCAATTTGCCTCGAAGTTTGCGATTCGACAGAACACACGGTCCACCACGAGATACATCGATCCAGCCAATGCCGCGTCCTTGAGGTCCAGAGTGCGTGCGAGGAGGCAGGAGGAAACAGGCCAGGAATGAAGCTTTGCAGACCAAGGATCGCCCGTGCCAGCACGAGAGACATGACCGACTTTGAGCGGGAGATGGCCAATATTCAGGCTCCACAGACAGGAACGGACACTACGAGTGCCAATGCAGGATCGCTGGAGGACAAACGATGACGCCAAGAGTAGCCACAAATTGCTCGGTAGAATGAGCAGCTTAATGTCAGTGGACTCCCAGGGCGTTCCGGTGCAACGCAAACAATACAAGATTGTCAAGATTAATGACGGTAATAACGCACCGAAGCGTGAACCAGTTGCACCCACTGGAAATGGAGAGGAAGGAGAAGAAGGGAAGAGTTCTTTCGTGTCCAACGAAGTCAAGACGTCACAGTACACGTGGTGGAGTTTCGTGCCCGTATTTATCTATCTGACGTTCCAGAAGACTGCCAATCTCTATTTCCTACTCATTGGTATTTTCCAGATCATCCCATCAGTTTCCCCCACGGACGGAGTTCCTCTTCAATTTATTCCTCTTGCTATCGTGATTATCATTGATGCCATCTTCGCGGCTACGAAGACTACAAACGACACATGGCCGATGACTTCGCTAACTCGGCAAAACAAGGGTTTATAACCGCCAACTGCGCGAGTTCGAGGAAGTGGAATGGCGCGAGATCAAGGTGGGCGACTTTGTCAAGGTCGCCAATCACGAAATTCTGCCAGCAGACATCATGATTATGGCTGTGATCCCTGCCGAAGGAGCACGTACTGGAGGAAATATGGGACTCTGCTACGTCGAAACGAAGAACCTCGATGGCGAGACCAATCTCAAGTTGCGAGAAGCACCCGCACCTACTCGGATATTTTCATGAACGAAGAAGAGGCCGGGTACATTGTTCAGGGATATGTCGAGAGTGAACTTCCGAACGGTGATATTAACACGTACTCGGGCACGATGTATCTGGAGGAGAATCCGAATGGAGGCAATGCTGAGGGAGTCCCTCTTACGTTGAAGAACATGCTGCTTCGCGGTAGTAAGCTTCGTAATACCAGTTACGTGTATGGTCTGGTGGTGAATACTGGTGTCGATTCCAAGATTATGATGAGCTCCGGTGACGAATTCCCCGTGAAGATTTCGTCTATTGACGAAATGACTAACAGACAAGTAATTGTTGTTGTCGTCATCCTAGTGCTGATGTCGCTTATCGGAGCCATTGGCGACCGCGTGTGGATGAATGGCCTCGACATTCCGTCGTATTTGCAATTAGACGGTTGGGATGACAGCTTCATTGAAACATTTGTGTACTTCTTCACGACGCTTGCATCAATGGTGCCGATCACGCTCTACGTGTCCATCACACTTGTGAAAGCCTTGCAAGGATATTTTATGGAGCACGATCTTGACATGTACGATGAAGAGAGCGGAAATCCAGTCAAGGTTCGGAATATGCAGCTGAACGAGCAGCTGGGTCAGATCTCGCACATTTTCTCGGACAAGACGGGCACTCTTACATGCAACAAAATGGAGTTCCGTAAGTGCAGCATTGGTGGCCGAAGCTACGGTAAGGGTACGACTGCTATTGGCATTGCTGCCCGTATGCGTCATGATTTCAAGGGAGATCGAACAATAGACGAAGAATCTGCCGATGAGAATGACGTTCCGCTTCTGGATGCTCGCATGGAGATGCCGGCCCCCAACGTGAACTTCAAGGACAAGACGATGTGGCGCGACATGCACAACAAGAATGATCCTCAAAGTGGCAAGATTGAAGAGTTTATGCTGCTGCTAGCGCTGTGTCATGGTGTCCTGATCGAGCGCCTAGATCCAACGGAAGATGACACAAACCCTCCCATCCATTATTCAGCCTCATCCCCTGATGAGCTTGCGCTTGTATGCGGTGCCAAGTATTTTGGCTACGAATTTGTCGATCGTGAACCTGGAAGTGTATCTGTCAAGAAGCCTGATGGAGTTGTGGATCAGTATGATATTCTGGAAGTCTTTGAGTTTGACTCCAACCGAAAGCGCATGTCAGTTATTGTGCAGCGTCGAAAACGTGATGATGAACTTCGTCTAATGTCGGAAAGTGAAGAGGATGATGTACTGCTTCTCACAAAGGGAGCTGACAGTATGTTATTTCCGCGTCTGGCTCCGATGTCGGAAAACAACCTACAACTTCGTGAAGCAACGGAAAAGCACCTGGAAGCTTTTGCCCAAGATGGACTCCGCACGCTCGTCGTCTGTGCAAAGAAGATTAACCCTCAAGTCTGGGAGAAATTCTACGCTCAATATCGTCATGTATCTGCTGACCTGAGCGAAGTCGAAGCGAAATCGAACGGTGAACCCAACGCTATTGATAATCTTCAAGATCAATTGGAGTCGAACCTTGAGTTGCTTGGCGCTACTGCAATCGAAGATCGTCTGCAGGATGGTGTACCTGAAACGATGGAGGCCCTTGCCAAGGCCGGAATTTGCATCTGGGTGCTGACAGGAGACATGGAGGAGACGGCAATCAACATCGGCTATGCTTGCCGCTTGCTCAACAATGATATGGAGCGTCACGTGATCAATGCGGCAAAGTATCGCACGAAGGGCTCAATTCTAAGAAAGCTTGACAAGATTTTTCACTCCATTCACGACGCTGCAGATGATTCTTCTCACACTTCGACAGTTGCCGCCCATTCGGTATTGTCACCACCATCAGGCCAACTTGAGCACGCTTTGGTAATTGATGGAGCTTCGCTTAGTAAGATTCTAGAAGACCCACTGCACAACTTACATCTTCTTCGGGTATCGTTGCTATGCAAGGTCGTGGTCGCTTGTCGCGTGTCGCCTCAGCAGAAGGCACAGCTGGTCGAGTTAGTGAAGTTGAACGTCCCAGAGTCTCACACTCTTTCAATCGGTGATGGTGCTAACGACGTCCCGATGATTCAGAGCGCTCACATCGGTGTTGGAATCAGTGGACAGGAAGGTCTGCAAGCTGTGAACAGTTCAGACTATGCGCTGGGTCAGTTCCGATTCTTGAGCAACTTAATTTTGGTTCATGGCCGTTGGAACTACAACCGTATTGCAGCACTCGTCGTCTACACATTCTACAAGAATATTGTGTACAATGTGTCTATGTTTTGGTACACCTTGTGGCCGACGGCATACTCGGGCACAATGATTTACTCGGCTTTAATCCAGCAGGCCTACAACCTTTGCTTTACGGCGATCCCGATCGTTGTTTTCTCAGCGTACGACAAGGATTTGCCTAAGAAGACCGTGTTAGAGTTCCCGACGCTGTACCATGCTGAGGTACGCCAAACAAGCTTCTTTTCTCACAAGATGTTCTGGAAGTGGATCTTCCTAGGCATCATAGACTCTGTTGGTATTTACTACGCGATTCTGGCCGTTGGTTGGAACATTGAACGTGGTGGCAACACACTCGAGTTTTTGTCGATGCAGACGCTTGGCTGGACGATCCTGTGTATCGTTGTGAACGCGCGCTTCTCTGCTTAATGGTCAACTCATGGGACATTCTGGAAATCATAGGCATGACTGCGACAGTCATTATGATCTTCTTGATTCAATACGTCATCGACCAGATCGATTGGTCCTATGACACGGATTCACTACCGTGGCAATTTGGACGTGCACAGTTCTGGCTCGGCCAAATATTTGCTGTTGTTGCGATTCTTCTCAAGGACTTTTTGTACGAGGGATGCCGTCGTCGTTTCGTTCCAGAATACATGGATTTGGTGAAGGAATCGCAGGACGAAAAATCTTCGATTTCTCGTGAGGAGCTTGCGGAGTTCAAACCTCCTCAGGTTAACTACCTGAACCCAGAGTTAGCTGGAATGATTGACTACCAGGACCGTCGTGTTCACGAAAGTGTGCCCGTTAGATTCACAGCACATGGACGATCTAAACTGTACACGGGCTTTGCATTCGATCAACCTGCCAATATTGTGAACTGGATCCTGACTGGTACCAACAACAATGGTGGACAAAACTCTCGCAAGAGCATCAACGCTGATGTACGAAACATCATCTTGGACTCGGATGACCCCGTCTTCTTTGAGAACCAGCGTTACCAACCGTTCTGCGGATACGGCAGCTCTTTCCCGGGTTATCTCTTACCTACGGACCGCAAGCGCTGGAGTGATCGTTCAGGCAAGATTAACGCACAGGCCATCCCTCTGGCGGGTCTGGAACTCAACCTAGACGCCCCAGGGTGCGACGCCGAAGGCTGGGTGTACGAGAACGATTTTGCTTTCTTCCCTTCGACCCCTCCGAACGAGGACGACGAAGCCGACGATGACCTGGACACAGTCAATACAAATGACAGCCGGGGCAGCACCACATTTATGTCTTCTCGAAGGAAAAACAAGAAGAAAAAAGTGAAGAAGCCGCGCCCGCATCATGGCTTCGTCCGTCGACGCGAATGGAAGCTATCCGAAGAGTACAAGGCCCAGATGGAGGCCCGAGCTGAAGAGGCTCGCAATCGCGAATCCAACCTCAGCAATATGTCGTCGGGACAAATTGACAATGACTCGAGACTGTCAACACAGTCTACAGTGTAGACGTACTTGACTCAGTTCAACAGACAATATAATAAAGGGAACCAATTTTGACATGTACTCGTTGCTCCATGCGCTCATAAGGTCATCGACATGCGAATGACTTTAGCGTGACAAATCTGAAGCATAAACGGTATAGAAGATGACATAGTCTCTTATGCATTGGTACAGAGGGCAGCTTTGAATTATGGTAGCGACACTAGGAACGGCTTTCACGATGTTTACTCGACAAACTTCTTGTATGGTTCCTTCTCGGCCAGCTCTGCGTCGTTGGCGATAGCGTTGAGCACGACAGCCAGTTGCGTCTCCCGTTCTTGGATCAGAGCCGGGTTGTGCTTACCGCGCAGCTTGGCTCCAAGGCCAGAGCCGGGGAGTGCCGGCACATTCTTGGGGCTGCCGAGAGCCACAACCAGCGCCTTGAATTCGCTGAAGCGCTTCTTGAAGCTGGCCTCGCCCTCAACAGCCTCGACCGTGTAGAACACCACGCCGGCCTCGTCGATCTCGTGGCCCGTGACCTTGTACAGCTCCTTGGCGGGCTCCTCAGGCTCGGCCGCCTCGGCCTCGGGTTCGGCCGCAGCCGGTTCCTCAGCAGGCGCTGCTGGCTCCTCAACCACAGGCTCTTCAACCTTCGGCTCTTCGGCCGTCTCGACCGGTGTGACAGTGTCCTCCGGCGGATTCGTGGTAACCACGTCTTCAGTCTTGGATTGCGCGCAGCCCATGGCAGGAGTTGATAGATAGGAAGTCGAAGTGGGGACTTGAGCAGATCGAAGCTAGTTCGATAATGAGCGAATTGGGCCACGCACAGCCGAGAATCGTCGGCAGAGGCGCCGCCGGAGAGGAGCGAATGGCAGCTGGTGGCGGTGCCTATTCGATTCGAGAACAGATCGCAATTACACGAGCGGGGCTGTGCGGCTGGCAAGTGCTCGTCGCTCGCAGCGCCAAAGATACGACAATTTCGCCCGGCGATCGTGGGTGTGACTGCGATAACACGGCGCGTGCAGGCAACACGGCGCGGACAACCACCGAAAGCATTGAAGCCTAAGATATGGTCAGTCTCAAAAGCGACTTATGGCGATGCGGCGATATGCGATATGTCGCCAGCTGAATGCGTTACGTGGGTCACTGCTGCCAGGGAGGAAGCGCTGCTAATGCCATATGAATGGTGTCGTGTTCTCTAATCTAACGTTGTTGGTTTGGTCGCTAAAGTCAGGTGCAGGTTGGCAATTTACGACATGGCTACAAAGTGCGAGATGACGACTTGACACAGCGTACGGAACGCATGGAGGAAATGATCAAACACGCTTTAGACAAATTTACTTATGACACTACCCAGGAACATGGGTTCGACGGCCCTGCCAACCAGACACCATCGCTCTCTTCCTCTGCTCACTCCAGCCTTGTGGCATTCGCCACTTGCGTCTTGAAGCTTACTATTCATATAGGATACCGGGGACAACTACCTAGAGCTCGAACGCTGAGTGCAGTTTGAGCAGCGTGCGCAGCTCGTAGTGCGCAACGCTGGCGCTGGGGCGGTCGTTGGCGTTAAAGCTCAAGCAGCGGTCCGCTAGCTCGCGGATGTCCTCGGGGCAGTTCGAGCCCAGGTCCGGCTTCTCTTCGCTCGTGACCTTGAGGACGATGAGTGCGTTTGTCACGCCGTCGAACGGCTTGATGCATGTGGCCAATTCGGACAAGATCACGCCGAACGAATAGATGTCAGCCATTTCTGTATACCGCTCACCGCGAAGCACCTCCGGCGCGATCCAGGCCATCGTGCCGATGCCTGCCGTCATGGTGGTGTCAACTTGCCACTCGCGACTTACGCCAAAGTCGCTCAACTTTGCCTCGTAGGACGTGCTCAGCAGCACGTTCTTCGACTTGAGGTCACGGTGAATAATAGGCGACGGGAACGAGTGGAGATATACGATGGCTTCCAAAACATCCAAAGCGATCGAAGCCTTGGCCGGCAGCACAGACGAATTCTGGTACCAGTCAAATTCCTTTGGATACATCTCTTGCCGTTCGTGCTGCTGCTTCAACAGCATATCCAGGTCACCGTTGGGCATGTACTCCATGAGCACCGCCATGTCAGACAGCATACTCCAGCTCACTCCGATAAAGCGCACGATTTTCGCGTGTGATAGCGACGAGATGAGCTTGATCTCCTCGATAAACGCGCTCAGACATCGATCGTCTGCAGCCTTCTCCGGTAGAATCTTCTTGACCACAACTGGACGGTTCTGGTAGGTGGCGAGGAAGACGATACCGAAGCCACCCTTAGCAATCGATCGCTCGATGTGCACCTCGTTCGCAGGAACACGGTACTTGACGAGGGCCGACTCGATCGCCGTACCGCCCATCATGGTCACCTTACCACCACTGAAAATCGTATTGAACGAGGCCGAGTTCGAGTTATGTGGCTGATTGCTGGGGTGGTGTCCTCCCGAGTGAGACGCCGTGTCGATGAGGGTGTTGTTGGCAAAGAAATTGTTTTCGTCCCGCCCGTGATGGGAAATGTCCTTGCTAGTCTGACGAACTCGGTACGTCCGGAAGGCAAACGCTGCAAGTGCCACGGCCAACACTGCGGCTAGGCAGATCACCACGATTAGGATGGTGGAATTGCTGTTGCTGCTGGCGATCGGTGTTGTGACCGTGCTCTCCGCACTGGAAGACGATGTGCTTGAGGCATTTCCATAAGTGCTTTCGAACAGTTCGTCCGAGATAACGCAAATGCTGTAACCCGAAACAGCGACAAGCTCCGCGCCAGATGTGGAGCAGCTCGTCTGCGCAACCACTGCATTGAACACATCGAGATCCTTAAATGTGGAGTAGTCCGAGCGGGAAATCTCAAAGTTTGTGATCTCGTTCGATCCAAAGTCCAACTTCGTCAGGGCCAAAGGAAACGAAACACCACGAATCGACTCGATTGGGTTGCCTGAGAAGTTGAGCGACGTGATGCTGGACGGGAAAGAATACTTGTAGAGCTCTGCGATCTCGTTGTTCGTTGCGGTAATCTGAACCACAGTAGAAGGGAATCCTGTGGGCAATGACGTGATGGTGTTGTACGAGAAGTCACTACAGCAACAGAAATACCCGTCAGAACTCTCCCTCCACCAATTCTTCACAACACAAGACGTACATGTACTGCAAGCTGTCAGGGAAGTTGACACCGTCCAAACTCGATAGACCTGACTGCACAAGTGACAAGTACTGAACGCTGTCGGGGAAGATGGCGCCGTCCAGAGTCGTGAGCTTCAAGTTGTGAATGTACAGCAGCGTCAACGACGACGGGAACGTCACACCTGCCACTGATGAGATGGGGTTTCCTCCCATGAACAACTGCGTCATTGAATCCGGCAGCTGCATGCCATCAAACGACGTGATTTCGTTCCAACTCAAGTCCAGATTCTGGACCGTATCGGGGATTGCCAACTTGGTGAACGTCGTCATCTTGTTGGACGTCAGGGTCCTACAGACACCGTAAGGTCAGTTCTCAAAGGTTCGACGGCATGGTAACGTCTATCGTACAATTTATTGAGCGCAGTCAAGTTGGACAGCGCCACTGACGTGATGTTGTTGAGGGACAAGTCACTGCAAGTTCAGCCAAAGTCAGTGAGTTAACTCCCTCCCTCTAATAGTTGATAGTTGATGCGTACATGGTCTTGATGTCCGGGGCGCTCAAAACCTTCTGGATGCCCATGCTACTGGCAGTGAGAGCGCTCTTGCTCACGTCCACTTCGGTCTGCTCGCAGTCGGCGTCCACGACGAGGGCCTGGCTGTCGTCGCCGCTGGCAATGAGCACGACGGTCCCTTTGGTGTCGCACGCGGCGTCGCTGGACGCCACCAGCAGCAGCGACGCAGCCAAGACGCGGAGTATCGAGCGCATCATGTTCGATCGACTGTAGATACGACCGCAGACGTCCAATTGACACGGCACCGACACACTTCGACGCGCAGGGATCTCAGCTATGCAGTGAGATGGTCGCGAGCTTCGAAGGAGCTCTAGAAGCGGAGGAGCGGAGACGGCGGCAACTGGACCCTGACCGTGATATGGCGGAATGTGGGAAAGGGGAAGAGCGAGTCAGACGGACTGGACTGGCTCGGACGACGACCTCTACATGTACGGACCACGTCGTGGCTATGTGCAGATACATGCGATGCAGTCATTGGCCAATAATCATGTTTAAGCTCTGTGATTGGATGAAAAGGGAGGCGAAGTCCATCTGCAAACTGACGATCGTCGTGCAACCTCTGTAAACGGGTAATCAACTATTGGAGTGGATATTGAAAGAGAGAGGTATTAACAACTGTACAGAGAACGAAGAAGCTACATTCGTCGGTGATTCGTCAAGTGGATTGATATGTCTTCTATATAACATCTACACAGGTGGACCTAAATCGATATATCCAAATACAGAGGTGAAGTCTTGGCTAGCCTACATCGCTGTCGGGTCTGTGCATCGAATGCCCCGGACCAAGAGTTCATGCGCCAGCCATCCCCAGCTGCAAACGCGGAGTCCAGGTGGCCACGACAGCGGCGGTGTGCAATCTGCGCCATGGGTGCTATAATACCCATGTAGCGTAACAACTCGGTGGCTCAACGAGCCTGGTGTCGTCTTCAACAAGGTGAAGCGTTCGTGCGGTGCCTGCTCCTCTGCAGCAAGTAGCTCAGGAGCTGCCGCACGATAGACTCTATCGGATAGAGTCAACGCCACCAGAAAGGCCGCGGGCCGCAGTAATGGCGACATGGCTCGGTTTTCGGCACGGGTGATGGATTAGCTCGAACAGACTCTGGCGAGCGTCCGGCTGCCAGAAAACTGCAACCGGCAGCGCCAGATCTCCGTCACGGCAACGTCACCGTCGATCGACTTCAATTACGTACTTCGCTGTAGATTATAAAGCAAACAAATGCCTGTCCGTGCGGTGGGTGCCGTAGAAGTTGTGCCGTCCAATACTCTCTAAACGCGCTCAACACGACAGCCCTTGGTGGCCGCACAGATTGCAAATCGCGCGCACGACGCATTTGGAGTGACCGTGAAGATGCCCCTGTTTCTGCCTGCCATCGTAAACAGGAGAGGACAGCCAAACGAGATTTCGACGACGTCACGAAACTGAAGCGCGATTAAAGGTGCCCCGTCTGCGGATTGACGCCAGTTGTCCTCAAGAAGGGGACAACATTGTCCTCCAAGGTCTCTGTTTGATCAGCTATTTTTAAGTAGCAAGTCTACTGTAATATATTTACATGCACCTTGTCATCTCCACCGCCTTTGTCGAGCCCAATTTGTGCTTGTCCTCTTCATCGACATCCTCGTTGTCCACCATCATCCGTGCATCGCGATCTTTTGCTTCCTCAGTATCACAGCCCCGTCACATCAGTAATTTGTCTACAGTTATCTATCCTTGTAACTACCTACGCTCACTACGCTTGCTGCACCAAGGTTGGTGCCAACCAGTGATCGGTTCCAACTAATATTGCCATTACTCTCGACCTATCTTCGATTTCCATCATGCACGGTACGAGTCCCAGACTCGTTAAATCAAACGTGGTGTGCATTTACAGTCAATTTGCCATGTCAAAGCCCACTCACTTGTTGCCGCTTCTTCACACGTTCCAACAGGGAACCCAATCTTGACTGCAACTGCGCTTCATCCTCTTCGTTGTCGTCGATTATAGCAGCTCCAGTACTTGATGGCGAATCAAGAGGATGGTAAATTGTGTGCTGAAATGAATTTATCGGATCTGATAGCCGTACCGACCTGAACGTTGTTTGGGCCTTGTCCGACGTCAGTGGCATCACACTCCGATTCTTGGGACTAGCACGTGGAGTTCCGTCGATTGCATGATCACAGTTTATATTGCTTGGGAATGGAGCGCTTGACTTGTGAAACGTTTCCGTGGCAATGAATAAAAACTCATTAGCGTCCAGCAGTCGCGCTGGTGTCCGTATTCTCACGATACTCGAGTCGCAGCTAAGAAATGCCTTCATCGCATGCATGAACTAAGGACAACAAAGCATTAGTTTTGCAGACATACTCATCGATCAAGGCATGCTTACCTCAACGTAAGTGTCCTCAGACTTGGATCCGAAGACGGTTTCGGCAAGAGCTTCGGCTTGTGCTCTCGAAAGCCACACAAGAGGATTGTTGGTCGACGGCGTAGCCTTCCGCTTTCTCTCTGACACAGACGATGTTTTAACAGACATCGGGCGATATGCTGGCGTGCTGACCTGGCCCTGAAAAAATCGTAAGTCATACTACTACTAGTACTACATTTGTAAAACAACCCAGCGATTATCCACCTGTAGACTTGAGCGTGCAAACAGGAAGAAAGATAGCGTGCGCTCGGGATATTTGCCCTGCAGGAAACAGGAAAAGAGCTCCACATCGACTCTCTATAGTGATAAACATAAGCTACAGTTATACAACAACACTCGTAAGAAGGTAAGTCCAAATCGTACGCACATGCTGAAGAGCTTCGAGTCCATCAATGAGATCCCACGCCTGCTGATCGACCAAACGCTTGAGACCAAATCGATTCGTGAGGTAGTGCCGAATAAACTTGGCGAACTGTAGTGACAATACTAGTTAGTGAGGAGCGCGCAATATTCGCTACAATATTACAGTGCTCGTACACTTTCGCAGCTGTTCATGCACGAAGCTGACATGTCCTCGTACCGGGCGTCGTAGACCTCATTGATGAAGCGCACGAGCCTCGTCTCCTTGACGTACGTTCCTGGGTCGGTGCTTGGCCTCGCCGGTCTCTCTCCTATCTACAGCAACATCATCACCAACCTCTCAGCCATGAAAGGACCTGCCCATTGTGTTCGTACCAGGAGAATGAGATTTTCATATGCGCGTAAGGCTTCAGGGACTGCTGCCAATCGCTTGTCGATGGGGTCTACATCCACACATTCGTCTTCGACCAGACCCTCGTCACTACTGTCTTTGTTGTCGACATTTGCCGCCGGCGCCTTCATCAGGCGAATGTTTGCCACAAAGTGCTTGTCGGACGACCGTTGATGGAACTGCACACAAACTAATAGCAGTGAGCGGCTTGGGACGAAGCGATGCAATTGCAATAGTTTTGCTACCTTCACATTGTGGTCGATCAGGAATCGGGTGTACTGCACCTTTGCGCGCGGACTCAAGTCAGCGAACACGACCACGTGCGGGGTCACGGCGTCCATGCTAGATGTTCCCGTGCGGGAGGAAGGTCGCATCTCAGTCATTGCGTGGGGTTGGGTGGACAACATGGCGGATGTTGCGTCTCCTGTAGCTCCGGTGTCGTAGAGGACTCTTGGCAACAATTTCATGGAGAGGTGCCCGACAGCGCTGCTAACAATGGCTTTCGTAATTCCCTAACCCCAACAAAAATATTTTTAGGATAAAAATAAGGATCAATTTTTGAGAGCTCGTTTTGAGGTGTCCGCAAGGACATTTAACGTCGAGTTGCATACAAAATGAAAAATCAGCATGTCTTCTTACTGTAAACGTAAGCATTTGCTTCTCAGCAGCCCAATCTCTTCGTGGGGCTTCGGCAGGATCCTGCATGCCCAGCTACCGTTTTGCGCGGGTTTATCCTTAACTCTAGGATAAATTAAAGCAGCCGAGTTGAGGTGTTGTGTGCTTCATGCAGACGCAAGGATCGCCGTCGCTTCTTGCTAGCAAGACGGACACTTGGAACTCGAGTAGGTAAATCGTCTAGCGATGATGACCTGTTCCTTAGTGGCGGTAACATGACCACCAAGGAATAGGCCAGTACCAAGTGAAACTATCCCATGCTGCACGGGTCCATACCTGCTCACGCATGTTTGTCGTAAGCACCGCAAACCAGTTTAGAACGGCGAACTAATTTACCCCTTTTTCGGATTACGGATATGAGCAAGTCCAATGTCGTCGACACTCGCAGAGCGTAGTCGTATGAGATCGCCGTCTAGTGATGCAATAGTAGTTCCTGAAACAAACCCGATATCGGCGCATAGTCGCCGAATGAGCTCAGCCGCATATGTCGTATCACGATCTGGACTAAATGGAGCTGCCCACTGGTTCATACCAACAGTTTCCTGTCTGTTTGTCGTACCCAACGCTGCTAGAATGCAGCGATATCTTTTAAACTGCATACATGTCTGGGCTGGTGGATACTGTTTACTGTTCTCCTTGTCAAAAAAGCATGATGGTGTTGCATGATAAAAGATCAGCCACAGTTTCACTTCTACGAACTCGAAGAGCTCATCCACAGTGACCGCTGTATCGTCAGCTAAGCGCACGTTCACAAACTGCTGTAGCTTCGAGATAATTGGGAGATCCAGCCACGTGGACAGGATTCGTGATACGCTTATGCTTGCCGTGTTGTGCTGCGTGGTGCCAAACATCCGCTGTAATAGCCTCTCGACGACGTAATGTGCTTCGACTCGTGCCTTCTCCAGCAGAAGCGTGTCCACGTCGTCCACCTGGAGATGAACGCGGCTGCTATGGATATACTTCCAGCTCCCAGGGTTTGTTTCCTCCTCATCAGAGTCGGTGTCCGACCACCATACATCGTCCACAGATGACTCACTGTCAGAGATGGCTTCCAGCACCAAGACAGGGCAAGCCGTGCGCACAGGACCAGTGAGGGCAGCGCTGATGCCTCAGCAGACCAACACTCTTTTTATCCTAAAGAAAATGGGCTAAGGATAAAATTTTCGCAGATACGATAAAAGTTGAACTCAATTGATCCTCATTTTTAGGATAAATTTTGTTGGGGCTAATACGACGCGTTTGCATGCCCTAGTCACCAACTGTACCCTTTTCTGGCAGAGAGACGGTGGACAAGTCTTTCTGATCGGTGACAGTAGCGATTTTACGTGATGTAAATGTAACACCCCACCACAGACACCAGCTTTAGTATCAGAGACTACCAACAAGATGAGTGAGGACGAGTTCGTGGTGCTGCTGGAACACGCTGGCATCCTAGAGACATCGGACGAGAACGACATGGAGTTCATGGAGGAGACGGTACTACGCGAGTGGCTAGAGCGCGACGGTGTGCAACTCTTTACCACGCAGATGACGACGAGCAAGCGCGAACAGAGCGACACCGACCTCGTCGTGGATGGCAACGCGTCGACTGCACCTACGGCCACCGCCACAGCTACGACGCTGGTGGGTGAGGCACGGACGAGGATGGCGGGGCACATTCTGGCCAGACTATTGGAGCGAGGGTGGATAGCGCCCATTGAATTCGACTACGATGAGGACGAGACGGAGGTGCTGTGAGGAGCATCTTCTTCGGTTTGACTCGGCGATTAATTAATGCAATGTGTTATTGCTACTTGTAGGAGTGGAAGACCAAGCTGTACACGCCCCGGTTGCGGACTAATGAAGCGTACAGGATTGACATCGAGAAGGACCCAACGGTACGATAGCTGCATTGGTAGACGTACAGTGCGGGACGATACCCATGCTATGGATGTGATCGTTGGTTGGCTGGTGCTGTCCTTGCTGTAGGCGACGCAGTTGACCGCACGGGGATTCCATCTCCGTGCTCACGACCTCCGTAAAGCTGGCTTGTCGGTAGGGCCCAAAACCTCCCCTTCTCGGCAAGCCATAAGCGCGACCCTGCTTCCTGTTGCTGACACGTTCAATGTGAATTTGGTGCTATGTCAGACAGACCAAGATGGAGCCGAGATGCCTGCACCCATTCCTGTGTCGGTATGGCCTTCTATAGTAAACGTAATGGATGTCTTGTGTCTAACGACTTGTGGCTTGGTGCAGGTGGCGGACAACGACATGAAGTCACGTTTACGTGAGAAGATGTGGCAAGACTGCTTTCCGACGTGCTCCGAGAGTGCAAAGCAAACATTTTTATCTTTTGCTCGGCCAGAGATCATTCTATACGCTACACTAGGACTCAACCTAATCAGCAACGGGATCAGCAGCGTACCAGACTATTGGAGCTCCTGTAGCTCCGGCGTCGTAGAGGACTCTTGGCAACAATTTCTAACTCATGAAGTTGGGCATTGGGGCAAGGAACTCAATAACCACTATGCTCTGTTTACGTGCTGTGTCTTACTTAACGATTCAATGCCGTTTATACTATCGAGTGCTCTTCAGTGGTTCGAGCGGACAAATGAACGCACCAAGCATTGCAAATTATTGGACATTTCGTTCTGACGTTGTTGCATTTGGTCCACTTCAACCACGAGTAACTCCATAACAGCACGAAACGCATCCATACTCTGTCATATTGCATCAAGGCGTTCTGAGTCGGATCTGAAGTTCTCCCGTTCTGCTGCGCGTGCCTCGCGAGCTTGAACGAAGCGTAGCGCAGCTTCTGGTCCTTCGTGTGCTATATCACGATCTCGTACACACTCGTTGAACGCTCTGAGGCGCTCTTCCTCCTTCACTTCGGCTACCACTTCTTCAAGAGCACTAAATACTGCGGTGGCGTCGCCGGTATGGGAGTATACAAACTCCCCCCGTTCTGACGTCGCCCTGGTAACCTTCAACGTCATATCACCAAACTTCTCGCGAAGTCTGCTCTCCATACGACGGCGAAGCATACCATCGTCGTCATCACGCATTCCCACGGCACCACCACAGAAAATCATCTTTTTGGAGGTAAACGGTTTACACTCTCGGTCCGAGTGCAAATCGTTATAGCGACGAATTCCATTGTCCGTTTGACCCCATTTGAACACCCGTGACGTAGTGGTGAACCCCTTCGCTATCCAACTGGGACTTCCAGGGGTCCACCTTGGATTTAGCTTTGGGAGGATATTCGCAGCGGCTTCATCCAGCTGAACGAGGTATAAAACAGGACAGCGAGGAATTTCATCCCTACTAGTAGTCATTGGCCATGTTACGAGGAGGCTGTTGGCCACACAGTCTCTGTGACGGGGTCACACGAGCACCTTGCTTAGAGGAAGCGTGCTATTAAGAGTATACAAACTCTAAGTGAACGGCAGTTCACTAGTCCCTGGTCTTAGGGGACTTAATAGCCAGTTTAGAGTAGATTTTAGACTGATTTATTTATAGTTAATTAGGTCCATTTGGCCTGTAATACAAATTACTAATTAACTATACTTTATCTTAATTATGCATATAAAAGGTAGGTTTAATGTTATTGGTTGGCCCTCAGCCACCGAACCTACGTGGCAGTAGTGTGGCTCACACCACAGTGTGGCCCACACCACTCCATCAGAGTATTAAAACAAATACTCACAGAAGTATATCTACTTCTAAAGGCGGTACCCTTTCTGGGGTACCCCTTTCATGTAACCCCGTTACATCCTCCCCCACTTAGGTTGGAAACACCCCCAACCAATGAGGAGCTAGGAAGAGAGCTCCGCTCTCTTTCCTGTCCTTTGTCGATACCCATCGACGAGCCACCGTTGTGGCTTAAGGCTTTCATTCAGCCTTTTCGCGCGTCCAAGACACCTGGAGGCTTCCACGTCAGCCTCCCAAGATGCCTAAGAAGGCAAGCACCCGCGGCGCTTCGGCGCCTTCCAAGTCTAAGACCGCGAGGTCGAAGACTGCAAAGGCCAAGTCGAAAGACAAGGCCGCTCCGCGCAAGGAAGTCCGCAAGGCGGCTTCCGAGGCAGGCAGCAAGCGTACGACTGCTGCTGCCAGCCAAGAAGGGAGTTCGCGACGCAGTCGCTCGCGCTCCCTATCTCCCGACGATAGGCCGAACCCTCGGTTCGCCTATCGGGACCACAGTCCCGGATCTGAATCCCCGGAATTTCAGATTCCGATTATCACGGGATCAGAGTCCGACGGGGACTCTCCTGGATCCGCTAAGGATCCATCTTCTTCTCAGGATGCTCCTTTACAGGACGCTCCTGCACAGGACGCTCCTTCGCAAGACGCTCCTGTTGATGATAGCGAATCATCGGAGGCAAAGGCAGCTTCGACGAGCTCGCCTGCCAAGAACCTTACCTTAACCGAAGGTAAGGCTCGAGCCCAAGCTGCGAAAGCAGCGTCTCCAAAACGGGCTGGTGAGGGTGCTGCTGCTGCTAAGAAGCGCGCAGCCCCTGGCTCTCCTACATCAGAGCCTTCGATCGCTAAGGGATTCAAATCCCTGTTCGACTCCTCAGACGAGGAGGAAGAGGAGGGGGCTGTCTCTGAGCCCCGAGAGATCTCCAATGATCTCGATGAGCAGCAAGAGCGTTATCAAACTGCTCAGCTGCAAGGCACTCCTGTGCCTCCCACGCCGGTGTATCCTCGCGGATACTACCCACCGGATGCGGGGTCTGGGTCTCCAATGTTCTTGGAGCACCTCAAGGCCCCTCGTGGTCTTGACCATGGGCGCACTTCGCGTGGCGCCTATGAGCGTGCCTTGGTTCAAGTCGAACCTCTCTTTGTCAACGACATTGAGGCCGCTAGGTGTGTGCTACTTGCACCACACCGAATTCCTCTCAAGGAATTCACTAGTCTTCGAAAGAAATCCGAAGACCGTGGTGGGCTCTTCCCCGTGTGGGGCTACCCTTGGGTACAGCCCGAGAACACCACAACCCAGACCCAGGCAGAAGACCTGTTCTGGAGATGGGTTTCTCTAAAGAACTTCACAGTTCAGGAGTTGAAAGAACTCCGGGAAGATCGCCTGCTGTCCTATGTCTTGGACCAGCGAGATCTTCGAATTGAGTTTGCCCACTTAGTCGCTAAGCGGCAACTCCACTCCGTCATGGAGGGACTTAGACAGCAGTCTAAGTCCTGCGCTCAAGATGAGCGCGGGTACGGTACCGTCAACCCAGGGACCGTACACCGTAAGGCGGCTAAAAAGCCGCGGACTACTTACGCCCCGGCTGTTGATCCCAAATCTCAACAGCCTTCGGGCAGTCAACCCGGAGCCGGTCTTCCGGCTCCCACGAGTTCTGTGACGAGGGGTAACCCCGCCACTTCACAAGCAGCTGGCGCTTCCCAGAGCGCCGCCGCTCCTGGACGACCCGCTCCACATGATAGTGGAGCTCGCCGTTCCGGTCAAGGAGGGCAGGAGGTGCTCTCGCACGCGTTTGAGTACGCGGCTCCTTCTCAGCCGTATCCTTCTGGACCCTCATCTTCGGGTCGGGACTCTGTGGGGTCCCTATTAAGTGACGAGGTCCGTCAACTTCGAGATCGCGTCTATGCGATCGAGATAGCCCTTGGGCTTGGACCTGGTGGTCAGGCTGCCTCTCAGGCTGGCAAGCCGGGGACCCTTGAGGTCCTTCGCCAAGACTTGGACGCTCTTGGTCGTGAGACTCATGAGCTCCATGGGCGCGTTGACCGCCGAGCTCCGGCTGCTGCCGTGAAGGAGCTCCGTCGAGGCTTAGAGACTCTAAGCCATGAGGTGCATGGTCGGATGCCCTCTTATGAGCCGCAGGGGTACTCGTACCACTCGGCTTATGGGTATAGCTCTTACCCGAGCTCTTCCCATTCGGTACCGTCATACCCTTCGTATGACTCGCGTGGGTACCAGCCTGTGTATCGTTCGCAGGCTTCGACACCGGCAACTCCGGTTGTCCAGAGAGCTCAGCCTCGTTTCGAGGAGGTGAGTTCTCACCTTGGTCTTCCTCCGTCCGAGAAGGAAGACCCAGCGGATCGTGATACCGCTTAAGACGCCCCACGTAGAACGTCGGGTGCGTCGCCATTGACTTTGGGAGGTCAATGGTATACGCCGCGCCATGTCTGGCCAGGACCGCAAAGGGTCCAATGAAGCGGTGCTTCAACTTGTTGCTCCCTACCGAGCTAACCAAGTTTATAGGTAGATTTTTAGTGTCTAACAACACCAATTCACCCACCTTAAAAACACTTAAGTTTCCTCTGTTTTTGTCTGAGTACTCCTTTTGTTTATCTTGGGCTGATGCCATTGCATCTCTAACCCGGCTGATTAACGTCAGCCTGTTGTCTATAAATGACGACAACTGTCTTTTCAAAGACTCGGGCTCTATATCAGAGACCTGGGAGGAAAAGGCTTTCCGAGCCTCTCCCCCACTTACGATGGAGGCCACGGTGCCTCCCCGCAAGGTTAGCGGCACCTGGGGGTGTCGTAACCCATTCAAATAGAACGGGGTAAACCCCGTTGATGCGTGTACCGCATTGTTGAGTGCAAACTCAACCATAGGAAGCTGATCCGACCAGGATCGAGGTGCTTCCGCACAGATACTGCGCAGAGTATCTTCGAGCACGCGGTTGACGCGCTCCGTCTGACCATCCGTCTGCGGATGGTCTGCAGTTGACATCGTCAACTTAGTTCCCAGCAATTGGAACAGGGTGTCCCAGAACGCACCCGTGAAACGCGGGTCTCTGTCCGAGACTATGGTCTCTGGTAGACCATGATAGCGAAACACGCTATCTAGGAACAGCTGTGCAGCTTGTTTCCCGGTGACCTTGTCACGTACCGGAGCAAGATGTACCATCTTGCTCAAACGGCAGACAAACACCAATATGCCGGTGTTGCCCTTGTCATCGGCCGGCAGGCCGAAGACGAAGTCGAGACTCATCGACTTCCAGCAATCTGCTGGTACAGGTAGGCTCTGCAGTGGAGCCGAGGCGTGGCCCGAAGGCTTCACCCTCTGACATGTTTCACATGTCTTGACATAGTGTGCCACCCACTTATACATGCGGGGCCACCAAAATGTCTGAGAGACCATTTGGTAGGTCTTCTCCCGGCCAAGATGGCCACTTATCGGCGCATCATGCGCCTCTAGAAGTATGTCATACTTCAGATCCTCGTCGTTTGGAACGACAACCCGAGGAGGATCCCTAGGGTCTACTCTGTAATGGAGTAACCCATCGGCCAGCTCATAACGATGGAGCTGCGCCCGCTGTCGAGGCGAAAGCCTGTCGACTTTGGCGTCCTTGCCATCGGACAAGAACTGCACCAATGGTGTATAGTTCTCGTCCTCCTGATACGCTAAGCGTATCCGATCATATAGATCTGTCGTGACCCGACTGACATGAGCTAGCTCATAGTCAGGTCGACGCGACAAAGCATCGGCAAGCACGTTGAGCTTGCCCGGCTTGTATTCGACGCGGAAGTTGTATTCCGCGAAGAATGACAGCCACCTCGCCATCCGCTGCGACAGATGCGGCGAGTTGGTGGCAGTCCGCAAGGACGCGTGATCCGTATAGATCACAAAGGGCCTCGTGCCCAAGAGATGAACCCTAAATTTGACAAGAGCGTACTTCATTGCAAGTAGCTCCTTGTCATGAACGGGATAGTTCCGTTCGGCAGCCTTCAGCTGCCTGGACTGGAAGGAGATGACACGTTCGTGTCCTTCATCGTCCTTCTGCAACAGCGCACAGCCTATTGCATAGTCAGAAGCGTCACAGACGACGCTAAATGACTTGTTTTCGTCCGGCAAGGCCAGGACTGGCGCTTGCTGTAAGCTCGCCTTGATGCTGTCAAAAGCATCCTGGTGCTGTTGCTCCCAGACCCAGTCGGCCTCTTTCTTTAAGAGATCCGACAAGGGTCGAGCTAGTTCAGCGTACCCTGCGCTGTACTTGTGAAGATAGTTGGCTAAGCCCAACCACTTCCGGAGGTCCTTCTGCGACCTCGGGGTCGGCCAAGCCGCTATGGCCTTGACCTTCCCTGGATCGGCGCGTACGCCGACCCTGCTGACAAAGCAGCCGAGGACTTTTATCTCCTCAGCTGCAAAGACGCACTTGTCGATGTTGGCATAGAGCTTGTTAGCTCTCATGACCTCAAACACTCGACGGAGGTGCTTCAAATGCACCTCCATAGCCGTCTGACCGCCTTCGGCACGGCTATGGACGAATATATCGTCGAAGTACGTCTGAGCGAACGTACGCAATGGTCTAAACAATTGTGTGACCAAGCGATTGAACGTCGCTGGGGCATTCGATAGCCCCTGTGGCATCACTAGCCACTCCCAGAGCATCCCACTCGGGGTGCTCACTGCGGTGAGAGGAATGTCACTCTCCCGCATCAGGATCTGGTAGTATCCGTCTACCAGATCCAGGGCACTGTACAGCGTACAGCCCGACATGTTGTTCAGCAACACATCCTTGCGAGGGATCGGCGTCTGTGCCGGTACCGTCGCATTGTTCAGCTTGTTGTAAGCATGAACCAGACGCCACTTCCCGTTCGGTTTCCGAACGCAGAAGGTCGGCGTCGAGTGCGGGGACTTCGACTCCCGCACCATGCCCGACTTCGCCTTTTCAGCGAAGAAGGCATCTATGACCTCGCACTGCTCGCGAGGTAGAGGCCACTGCCTCGTGACACAATACTTTGTGCCAGGCACGAGGTCAATCTCGTGCCGAACTCCCCGATCCGGCGGGAGTTGGGATGGTGGGTGCTTCGACACCACATCCGAGTATTCCTTCACAAGAGGATACACTGGATCCTCCGGGTTCTTGAGAATCTCAGAACCCAAGCGCGTTGCACGCTGCTTCGTGAACCCCTCCAGGACGTCCTCGTCCATTACGGAGGAAGAGTTCAAATCTTCAGGAGAGGTCTCCGGCTTCAGGAGCACCATCTCCGCAATCTCTCCGGCCTTCAACTCGGCCAGGAAGTCCTTCATGGACAATTCCTCGAGGTTCAGCAGTGCTGACACCTCTGGCAGTGCCTCCAGATGGACGGCGCCTGCCCTAACTTGACGACCGGACACGCCGTCGAAGACATGGCATTGCTCTTCGACCGGCCGTGCCGGTGGAGTCTCAGACTCCGAGTGTGGTACTTGGTTATCCACACGGGAGGTGCTCAACGACACCTCCGCACTCGTACTGGTCTTCTTAACCCCGCGTGGAACTCTGTTACCCACGCTAGAGACGCATACTGCGCTCTCAATCTTCTCGGTCTCTTCGACCTCGTGTGGAACTATGTTACCCACACCGGAGGCGCTTTCAGCGCCCTCCCCAGCAGCCTCAGCTGCTTGCGGACCTATGTTACCCGCTTGCGGAACTACGTTACCCGCCTGTGGACCTATGTTACCCACACAGGAGACGCCTTTAGCGCTCTCCTTAGCAGCCTCTGCTGCTTGCGGACCTATGTTACCCGCCTGGTCAGTGCCGTCCGGCACTGCCACAGTCGAAGCCCATACGGCGCGACGACTCTTAGCGTTGGGACTTGCCGTCGTGGCAATCCCACACGCTTGGCAATGAGCCTTGGTCTCACGACCGGTTGCGAGGCTCATCGCAACATCTTCGTTGGAGTCCGTGACTCCCAATACTTCTTCGGGCGCGTAAGCGCCTTGGCGATCATCTCTGGCGCCCCAGTCCCGAACAGAGGTGGGAACATTACTCACCAAAGCTCTGTCGGAGACTGCGGGCCGGCTAGCCCCAATGGCTTTGCCGCGCCAATCGATCCAGGGCTCGTGCTTTTCGAGCCACGGCATGCCCAGGATCAAGTCGTACTTGTCCATGTCTAGGACAAGGAACGACTCCGTGCTGTCAAAGTCTTCAAACTTTACAGCCAGGTCCATACGGACCCCAGGTACGTTAACCACCGTACCATCGGCCAGTCTCACCGAGACCTGGCCCCTGCCTTTGCTTTCTCGCAAAGCATCGGCATACTTGTCGCCATTCCGCGCGACCGTCTGGCGTCGAGCAAAGTTCGTCGACGCCCCAGAGTCAATCAGGACTCTAAAGGGATCTCCATATCCCCGTACACTCGCGTGTACCACGAGCAGTCCGCCGCTGCTCTTTCTCGTCTCGAGAGCACCCAGGCTCTCAGGGGCTAAGCCTCCATGGCGTGCGCCGTCCGCACTCCTACCATGGGGACTTAGATCTTCCCCAGTAGGGCGCCCCGCCCCTACTGGTGACCCCAGTTCCCCTGGCTCTTGGGTCGCGGCTTCTGCCACGGGCCCCTCGAGCCCCTAGGTTTGGAAGGGAACTTCCTTTGCCCTCCCGCAGGGCAGGCACGTTGCATGTGCCCGAGCTTCCCACATCCGTAGCAACGGATGGAGCTCTGTACGGCAGTACCCAGTTCCATGGGTACCGGCCCTGTGCTAGCTCCAGCTGCTGGAGCTCCTTGCACTGCGCCTGACGACGCATTGTGGCCTTGCCACACCGACGTAGGAGTACGAGCCTGTCGGTGGCTGTACTCCTCTTGGAGGGCGATCTGGATCGCCTCCTCCATAGTGTTCGCATGCACGCGGAACAACTGTGTGCGGGATGGGCCCACCTTCAGGCCATCCATGAACACTGTCACTTTGATGTGTTCAGGTAGGGGGTTCCCCACCAGAGATGCAGCGAGTACTCGCATCTCCTGGATGTACTCATGCAGCTCACGCTTCCCTTGTTTACAGGCAAGGAAGCGCGAGCGCTGGCGATACTCATAGTTCGCCGGAAGGAAGGCGGCTCTAAGCTGTTGACACAGCTGAGCCCAGGTTGTGAAACAACCCGGCGTTGTCGCTTCGCGCGTGTACGCCCAGGTCTTCGCCCGACCTCCTAGGTTGGACAGGGCGAAAGCGACTCGAAGTCGCTCGGTCGAGATTAGAGCCGCGTCCATCGCGAGCTCTACCTCTCTAACCCAGAAGTGGAGGTTCTCTCCCTCCTTTCCCTCATAAGGGTTAACCTTAAGCCTCAACGGCTTAGGTTGGGCTGGCTTCATCTCAGCCACGGGGGTCTGCAGCCCCTGTACGTGGGCGATAAGCCCTCTCTCGTACGTGTCGAACGCCTCGATGCGTTCGACCTGCTCGGCCGGCGTAGCGGCCGCCAAGCTTCGGAGGGCATCTCCTCCAAAGATGCCCACCATCTTCCGGACCGACTCAAACTGAGAGTCGGTCAAATGAGGGAACTCCCCTCTATCCATCCTGGCTTACCTTGTAGGAGCCACAGAGGATTCAGGTAGTCAATCTACCCGCGTAGGCGTGGATTGACTACAAGTGCTACCAAGTGTGACGGGGTCACACGAGCACCTTGCTTAGAGGAAGCGTGCTATTAAGAGTATACAAACTCTAAGTGAACGGCAGTTCACTAGTCCCTGGTCTTAGGGGACTTAATAGCCAGTTTAGAGTAGATTTTAGACTGATTTATTTATAGTTAATTAGGTCCATTTGGCCTGTAATACAAATTACTAATTAACTATACTTTATCCTAATTATGCATATAAAAGGTAGGTTTAATGTTATTGGTTGGCCCTCAGCCACCGAACCTACGTGGCAGTAGTGTGGCTCACACCACAGTGTGGCCCACACCACTCCATCAGAGTATTAAAACAAATACTCACAGAAGTATATCTACTTCTAAAGGCGGTACCCTTTCTGGGGTACCCCTTTCATGTAACCCCGTTACAGTCTCCTGCCTCTGTCGGCGTGACGCTCAGGAGTTGCTGGATTGCAAGCTCCCCGTCGGTAAGGGTCTCGTCGACGAGACTCATGGTGTCAGATTCATCTTCTGCTCCCGATAACGGAGGAGACTGAGATGGGAGGTCTGTGCTCATTGTTTAATTGACGGAATGAAGAAATGAAGAAAATCACCTAGGAGCTTCTTCATGATGTTCTTCTTTAAGATACTGGGTAAAGTTTCTAAACACTGAATATCATCTGTTATTGTCGTCAGAGTCATTGTCGTCGTCGTTGTGATTGTCATTAAAGTCATGATAATATGCCGCTGTCTTTGCGGACATGCTTCCTTCGCCTTGTGGTGGCAGTTGGAGCAACAATTGGGGTGGCATTGATGGTGATAGCCGTTATTACGGTGCGTAGGAGTCCCCACCGAGCAGTATCCATCCGAGATCGTGTCTTTTGTGGGCGTGCAGGAAGCAAAATCCGATTGCTAGGCGTCGAGTGCTCTGATACCGAGAAGAGGAACCTGAAAGATGCAACATACCCACTGTCGGGTGGGGAGAACCATGAATGGCCTTCTCACGAAGATCACTATCACCATGACCATGATAGCTGAGAGCCTTTAGAAAATGACTTCACAATGGCAACAAGTGTGTTGTCCATCCATCGCTAATCATTTTTCAAAGACGCTTCATGATTATAGCTAAGATTCTTGACATTAAGTGACCCAATCAGCGTAGCATTGCATCACACAACGACAATTTCCACTACTGCACTGATTCTTCTGATGTCTCCGACGAACTCGAGGAGTTCTCACGCTGTCGCTTGTTGCTCGGACTGGTGGGTGGCTTTGGGATTGGTGGGGTACCGAACTTATTGATGGCATATGACTTCTTCATGCCAACCATGCTCCGACGCATAGCGATCTTGTGGTCCACGATCGGGAACGGATAATCTTTACCAATAAGACAACCCGCTGCATGCTGAACTGTCATTGGCGCCTTCCAGGGCTCATAGATATACTTGACTGGCATCTTGCTCAATGCTGGTACATATTTCCGGATAAATAATCCTTCGGGGTCCCATTTCTTGCCAAATGTTGACGGGGAGTACACGCGGAAGTAGGCCGAGAAGAAATAGCTGGCGCTAAGCCAAAGCCAGTTGCCGGCGTTGATACTCCAGTCATGGTCGATCAGCCGTTCCTGGAAGACCTCAAGCCCTCGCACCCACGAAATGTACAGATCTCCGCGCGTAAGGAAACATGCGACAGAATGACGTGCTAGATGATGCATCCAGCCCTCTTCTTTTAGTTGGATCATGATAGCGTCGATCCATGGGAAACCAGTCTGACCGTCTGTCCAAGCTTTGAATTGCGAACGTGCGAGTTTGTCGTCATCAGTCAGATCTTCTTCCTTCTCCGGAATCGTGTGCCATCGCCAATCGATCTGTAAACAAGTGGGGCTCTCCTCCATCTTATCAAAATACGGGTTGGCAAGGCCGTGACAGTGGAAAAACTCACGCCACAGAATTGCCCATCCAAACTCACAGGTGTCGCTGACAGTGCCTTGGCATGGTGTTCCTGAATACCTTGAACATGGTGCAGAAATGTCCGTGGGCTAATGCAGCCAAAATACAGGTATGCGCTCAGCGATGTTGTCGAGGCGGACGGAGTCGTCTGTGCTGGGGAAGTCTTGGGCTTCTCGAACTTGACTACTCGACCTTCATTGCGACAGTAGTCACGGAGGATACTCAATGCAATTTGCTCGCCGCCATAGATAAAGGGGTGCCGGTCAGGAGCCTCGTAGCCAAAATCAGTCACTTCCGGAAGTGTGAACTGTTGTTCAGGGCCTGCAATCTCGTTAAGCTGCTTCGCTTTTTCTTCCGGGTTGTCCTCTTCATCCTCCTGCCCATCTTCTTGGTCTTCGGTCTTTTCCTCCTTCACACCAGATTGTGTCACCTTGTCGGGTTTTAGTCGATTACTCCAGTAGTCCACCACCTGCTGATAGAGTTCACTTGGCAGATATACAGGTGCAGGCAATTTTTCCGGCGTGGGAAGTGGCTTGGGTGGCTTTGGCTGCATGGCCAATGCGCGGAGGAACGCCGTGTAGGTTTTCGGTGGATCGCCTTCATTCCCAGCAATGACTGCGTCCAAGTCGTAGAGCGTGTATCCATGGGTAATGTGCGTCTGGACGCCCAGTCTTTCGGCCAACGCTACTGCTCGGTTGTCTCGGTTGATCGCAAAAGGTTCACTTGCAGCATCGAAAAACAAGTGGTGGATGTTCCACGCCGGTAGCAAGCGTCTTAACACCTGCACACCATCTCCTCTGGCCACCACAAGCCGCGATCCACGCGCTGCCAATGCATCGGCCAAGTCCGACACACCCTCGAGCATGAACTGGAAGCGGTTGACGCCGCAGAGCATGATCTTGGGACGGTGCACAATGTAGAGCGGGATGAACACCACGTTGCAACCCAAGCTCTGTGTCACCATTTCCTGTTGCTGCTTAATCCACTGCAGCGCTTCAGACAGCGCCAGATTGTCATGCAGGCGGAGATCTCGTCGGAACCACACGAGGATCCTGATCTCTTCCTCTCTGGTTGTTATTGAGGTGGTTCCTGGGTTGATTTCACTCGGAACGGGCTCTTTCTTCTCCTCACTGGCTGCAGATCCCGATGGTTGCGGCTTTGGAGGCAGATTTTGCGTCAAAAGCGGCTCGGAACCAACTTCTCGTGGTGCATTAATGGCTGCATGAACTGCATCCAGTGTCGCTGCGTCCAGCGTCGATTCTGGCAGCTCCGAGTCCGCGTCAGCTGCATCCAACAACGAAGACGCAAAGTCCACGAGGTCTTCATCGTCAGCAGCGGCGTTAGCGTCCTCAGGAGGCAGTAATGACGACGGGGGAGGTGACGTAGAGTCGCTGCGAAGCAGTAGGGTTTCCCAGCCTGGCTTGGCATGTACAACAAAATTGAACTTTACAATTATAAAATATTGCAGTTCCACCATACCTGCGAAATATAATAAGATCATGGGTACATAAGCGTTAACAAGAACTCTTGTGGCTATTTTCGGAATTAAGTAGCTAGCTGAAATACCGGTATTTTTGCAGATTTCATGCGTAAAAACAACAGTGATACCGAATTATACCGAGTAAAAGCGGTGATACTATCGAATTTTACCGTATGTTTAATCGAGCCGAATTGAGGACCAAGGTTTGATAATGGATTGCCGTCTGCAACAGATCTTGCTCTATCCACACGAGCACGCGCAAGAAGCACAAAAGCGAACAATGGTAACATTGAGGCAGGTTGATCAAATGCAGACTCAAGCTCTAACCCAATCTAACGCGTTACAGCTTGCTCATTTACATGATACATTCCGGTCTGCGCAAGTCAATGCAAATGCGCTCCATCAGGCATCACTTTGTGAAGCAATGTGTACTGTTTGCAAAAGGTAGAGAAGCGTGCTTAGAGCGAAGTACAATTAGCTGCTCGCAAGCTTGTAACGCAAGCTTCAGAGAAAATCGCATAAACGCACTATCAATTGAAGATACTAATTGTTAGGCAAGTGACAGAGAGCGCCAACCGTATCGAAGCGCCAGTGAGCCTGTCCGCAGCTTCATAGCTTGAATATGCTTTTTTTTCATGCGACTTTAGCACCAATAGTAATCTCCACTGTACTACAGTGGTTTATGTTCTGAACTCCGTAAACCGATTTACCGAGTTCAATTTTGACAGTGGCCCAAAACCGGTGGTACCGACTCGTCACGGTGGCTTCATTCTGCCAGCCAATGGTTGCGCGCTATTTCACGATGATGCGTGTTACGTCATCGGTATTTGCGCCGGTTTTTGTTACCACAAGATTTATTCCGGTGCGATAGAAACTGTCCGGTCTCCCTGGTTATAGCGTCGACCCGATTACAGTTTGTGTAGTTTCACATGGTGAACCTTATGGTCAATGTCCGTAAACCCATGGTTCTCTCGCCATTTGGGAACTTTCTTGTGATACCGTCGCACCTTATCAGACGTCGACAGCTCCACCACCACTTCCACATCGACGCTCTCCCCCACACTCGTAACCATGTGCGGAATCGTCGCCATCCTTCGCTCCATGATGCCCGAGGCGGAGCTGCGCCAGGCCGCACTCACAGCCGGCAAGAAGATCCAGCACCGCGGCCCGGACTGGAACGGCGTGCGCGTGTTCGCCGACCGCGGCGTGGCCATCGAGCACGAGCGTCTGGCCATCATCGACCCGGAGTCTGGCGCGCAGCCGCTCGTGAGCAACGACTCCGAGCGCAACATCACGTGCAGCGTGAATGGAGAGATCTACAACTACCGAGAGCTGGCCAAGACGCTCAAGACGCCGTACCAGTTCCTCACCAAGTCGGACTGCGAGATCATCATCCCGCTCTACCTCGAGCACGGCCCGGACTTTGTGCATCTGCTGCGCGGCATGTTCAGCTTCGTGCTGTACGACCACCGGAAGGACTTCTTCCTCGCAGCTCGAGATCACATGGGAATTACGCCCATGTACTATGGCTACGGGGCAGACGGAAGTGTGTGGTTCGCCTCGGAGATG
Source organism: Phytophthora palmivora (assembly GCA_008079305.1). NCBI lineage: Eukaryota > Oomycota > Peronosporomycetes > Peronosporales > Peronosporaceae > Phytophthora > Phytophthora palmivora. Next base: position 28,458 of record VOQZ01001437.1, read on the forward strand.
AAGGCGCTGGAAGAAGGATGCGTCCGATTCGAGGTCTTCCCGCCTGGCCACGTCTTTACGAGCGACACGGAGACGTGCAAACCCTGGTACACACCAGACTGGTACGAACCTGGTCATCTCGGAAAGACGCCACTGGATCTCATGGCACTACGTGAAGCTTTCGAAGCTTCTGTCAAGCGTCGTATGATGGCCGATGTACCATGGGGCGTCTTGCTATCTGGTGGACTCGATTCGTCTTTGGTGGCGTCCATTGCAGTTCGTGAGAAGCAGAAACTCGTGGCTCAAGGCGGCGAGTGGATCAACAAGATCCACTCATTCACTATTGGACTCGAGAACTCGCCAGATCTCAAGGCTGCGCAGGAAGTGGCGGATTTCCTCGGAACGATCCATCACTCGTACACGTACACGATCCAGGAGGGTCTCGATGCGGTGTCGGAAGTCATCAAGCACTTGGAGACGTACGATGTCACTACGATCCGTGCTTCCACTCCCATGTTCCTCATGTCGAGGAAGATCAAGGCTATGGGCATCAAGATGGTGCTCTCTGGTGAAGGTGCCGACGAGGTCTTTGGTGGATACCTGTACTTCCACAAGGCTCCCAGTGCGGAAGCCTTCCACAAGGAAACAGTCGCCAAGCTAAAGGCTCTGCACCAGTACGACTGTTTGCGTGCCAACAAGGCCACAAGTGCTTGGGGACTTGAAGCTCGTGTTCCCTTCCTGGACGCTGACTTCCTCGACGTTGCTATGAACATTGATACCCGTGAAAAGATGATCGACGCCAAGGCCAAGAAGTTCGAGAAGTACATCATCCGCAAGGCCTTCGACGACAAGGAGCACCCGTACTTGCCAGAGCACATTCTGTGGCGCCAGAAGGAACAGTTCTCGGACGGTGTCGGCTACGGCTGGATCGACTCGCTCAAGGATCTAGCTGAGAAGACGGTCACGGAGCGCCAGATGAAGCACGCTGAGCGGCTATTCCCGTACAACACGCCTCAGTCCAAGGAAGCGTACATGTACCGCAGCATTTTCCAGCACCACTTCCACCGCGAAGTGGCGGCCCAGACTGTGCCGGGTGGTCCCAGCATTGCCTGCAGCACCCCAGCTGCCATCGAGTGGGATGCCGCGTTCAAGAATGCTGCTGATCCATCTGGCCGTGCCATTGCCGGCGTGCACGTTGATGCCTACACCGAGTAGGTCAAACCGTTTAGATAGTCGTTGCCTTGTGCTGCTAACTGCATCAATCATACGAGACCTTGATCAGATGAAAACAAGCTTCGAGGTGTTCTTGGATGTCCATGTTTGTAGAAACCGTTGCTATGAATTGCCGGTAAGACATGTGCATGTTCTCAAGAACGAATATAGGCCCACTGGAAGGATCGTTTGGGTGAAACAACACGTAGTTCTCGTTGCAGCGATGAGCTACTCTATTCTGCCGCGATTGCAAGATGATCAAGCGAAAAGCCCAAGCCTTGGATTGCTGCCACCTCTCGTGAACGGGGCTGGAAATTCGTCTAACAACAGCCAGCGAAGCCGTCTCAAACAGCCCAGCCAGCGAACTTTACCACCCAAGATGTCTTCATCAACTGTGAAGTTTCCAGCTTTGGGGAATCCTCATCATCTTCCTAAGTGTAATCAGGAAGAAGAGCATGACGACGTAAAAGAGCGTGACAACAATCACAACGAGGACGAAGAAGGCGATAAGCGCCATGCTTTGTCAAGCAGCAGGACATCGGCGTCTTCGCGATCTTCTTTGAATCATGACGTGAAAGACAAGAACCGAGACTTTATCAAGGAGCTCGAAGAGAAGAAGAGAAAAGAGAAGGAAGATCGAGCGCGACAAGAGAGACGCAAGAAGAAGCTTCACGAAAAGATGACACGCAAAATACTAGAGAAGGCCGACGCTCGACACAAAACATCTCCGGAGATAGACGATCTCAGTAATGAGGTTTCGCATCAGGAAGAACCTCAAGAAGACGAAGTTGATCCTGTTGTGATTGAAAGGAGAAAAGAGAAGGCCAAAAGACAAAAGCAGTTGCTGAAAAAGCAGCAAGCACACCTCGCTCGGATTCAAGCAAAGCAACGCGAGGAACAAGAGCAGTTAGAGATTGAAAAGGAACGCGAGCAGCGCAAGCGGGAGAAGGTAACTCAAGCTGTTCTTCACAAGATTCAAGACTCTATCAACCGCTCAGCTGAGGAGAAAACTGCTGAAAGAGACGATGACGCTCTTTCAACTGTGACTGAGGATCAAGATCAAGCACCAAGCTCAAATGATCAAACTCTTGCTGACGAACAAACTGAGGAGCAGAAGCAAAAAGCTAAAGAGCAGCGAGATGCTATTCATCGCAAACAACAGAAATATCTTCAAATGCTGAGCGATCAGCGCAAGCAGAAGCAAAAGGAAGAGGACGAGGCACGCATTTTACAAGAAAAGCGAAGGAAGAGAATTCAAAAAGAGGCTCAACTCCGACTGCAAGAAGCGGCTGCTAAACAACAAGAACTAGCAGAAGCCAGAGAGAAAGAGGAAGCAGCAGCGGCTGCAGCTGAGAAGGCGGCAAATTCAGGACCACCGGTCGATGTGGAGGCGATGATCGCTCGACTAAGCAAGCTCAAAGAGCGCGACGCACAAATTATCCCTGAAGCTCGAGACTTTGCATCTTGGAAAAAACGGCACGGAGTCGCTCCGGATCAAAAAGTGTTTTGCATGACGGGATGGTACCCTGTCATACGAGAAGAACTCGAGAAGCGCGGGTGGTTTTACAACCAGGACAGAGTATCTCCGTATTTTGATTTCAAGTGGGCTCTGAAGAGTGACGAGTTGCGAGCGTTCAAGCTCGAAAAGTTCCAGTACGTGAACCATTTTACTCAGAATGCGGCCATCACGACGAAAGTGGGGCTCATTCACAACTTGCGTAGTGCTGTGTGGCACCATAGTGTGGATATCGACACAGTGTTTCCTCGAGCATATGATCTAAATGGCCCCATGGACATGGACAACTTCATTCAGGACTTTCGTTATTGTGTTGCGGAGGGTCTTCTCAAACAACTGGCAAGGCGAGGCTTGCAACTCAAGGATAAACTTCCAGGAGTGGCTTCGATGGGGGCCAACGAGGCATTAGTTGATGTGGTTTTAGACATCGCCAGGAAGAAGGTCAAGAGCAAACGGCCAGAATGCAACAATCATCGTGAATTCGACCCACTTGAAGAAAGCGTGGATTGCCCACTGTCGACGGGAGTGAACGAGTTGGTGACAGATCTGCAGTGGGAAGTACTGACGAGTTGCTACTTGGACAAACCGGGGATTCTTCGTGCTTCACTAATCTACAAGAAAAAGATATACGCGGAAGATAAGGACGCAATGGCGGGTGGTGAAGAGAAAAGCACCGATACAGCTTTATCGGCTCGTGAAAAGAGGCTCCACCGACGTGCTGAAAAAATGCAGGTAGATGCGTTCAATCGGGAGAAGGCTCGACTAAGCGACCTCATCGCTCATGTGTCGCTTGTGCGTGAAGGAGCATTCGACGAAGCAATTCGACTAGCACAAGTGCTCGAGAAGTTGTGTCCTCAGTTCCACATCAACGGTGGTGCAGAATTCATGCTGCCGGAGCCGCATCCTGCTGCGGCTACAGCAACAAGTCAGAACGTTTGGATTGTCAAGCCTGCAGGAATGTCACGAGGTCGTGGCATCCGCGTATTCAATGACCTGGATCAACTGCTCGAGTACGTCGACGTGGAGAATCATAAAGAGTGTCAGTGGGTGGCGCAGAAGTACATTGAGAACCCGTTGCTGGTGTGCAAGCGCAAATTCGACATCCGGCAGTGGGTACTCGTGACTGGATGGGATCCACTCACTGTTTGGTTCAATGAGGACTGTTATTTGCGCTTCTCGTCGGAAGAGTATTCCATGGACGACTTGAATGACCAGTACGTGCATTTGACCAACAACTCCATCCAGAAGTACAGCGACAAATTCAATGACGTGTACGCAACTGACGATGGCGAGATGCACGTGGAGGGCAATATGTGGCACTCGGACGATTTCAAGAAGTTCCTATCGACGAAAATGGGGAAACCTGAGATCTGGGACTCGCAGATGCACCCGCGCATGAAGGAGATTGTAGTGCAGTCGCTACAGTGCGTACAGGATATGGTACAGCATCGCAACAATAGTTGCGAGCTGTATGGTTATGACTTCATGGTGGATGAAAATCTGACGCCGTGGCTGATTGAAGTCAACAGCTCGCCTGCTTGTGACTACAGCACACCTATCGCCCAGCGCTACGTTGAGTCTGGTTTGTCTGGTATTATCAAGGTGGTGGTTGATCACCGAGAGTATGAAATGAAAAAACGAAGCGGCAATGCTGCTGGTTTAGAGGAACCGGACACTGGTTGTTGGCGACGAATTCACAAGGCGGAGTATATTGGAAAGCCGATGTCGTTATATGCTGTAGACTTTCAAGTGAAGGGGTCCAAAGTGCAGCGCAGTCGACGAAATGCCAAGTTGAATAGTGATGGAAAGCCAAATACCAACATGGTTGCTAGTGGCAGCACAAGTAGCGTGTCTTCAGAGACGATGCTAAAGGCGGATGGAAAAGCTGATGAAGACGGTGACGAGGATACGTCGGAAGATAACCAAAATGTTGATGATGAAGGTGATAATGACAGCGAAGACGATAACAATGGCGATGACGACGTAAAACAACGCAGTGCAGATCCAGAAGAAGGATCAATCATATCTGAATCTCGAGAAGCTTTGGATGAGATTGATCCCCTTCTGTAAACATTTAAAAACATTTGTTCAAGCTCTTGCGGGCAAAGGTTCTTGAGGGAGTTTAATGCAGGAAAGGGTTAAGCGCATTCGACACATGTGAAGACTATATTTTATTGAACGATAGCACCGTCACTAAGAGCATTGAGCTCTACGCCGACTCGCACATGTATTGCATCCAGCTCCCACCGACACTAACAAATATTCTAACTTGTCGGGGCAGCAGCTGCTCATACATCACAGTCGGCCTCGACAGTCCACGCGTGGATTCAAAGTGCGCAGCACACCGTCGTGTGCTACGGGTTAATGATCCGACGCATCCCGAAAGACTCCAAACACAGCGAAGAGATGGCATCTATGACATCACTTGGCAGGTCTAGGCAATCCCCGCGAATGCGCTGACCCCATGAAGAGTGGCTAGGCTTCTTACCAGCCTCCACTCGAATTCAGAGGGTCCCGCGGAACTGTCGACTTCAGCGTTTTCCGCTTACTGCGTCTCCTGAGGAGGCACATACGACTGCAGCGCCTGCGAGAGATCCTTGATGAGATCCTTCGCGTCCTCCACACCGATCGACAGGCGCACCAGGTCTTCCGGGAACGAGCGCGCCTTGCGCACCTCCTCGGGGATACTGGCGTGCGACATGGCACCAGGCAGCGAGATCAGCGAGTTCACACTACCGAAGCTGACCGTGATCTTGAAGAGCTTGGTCACAGTGAGCAGGTGCTGCGAGAAGGCAAGCGAGCCAGTGCGGAAGCAAACCACAGAGCCGCAGCCACGGGCCTGGGACTCGTGAATCTGGCGGTCGGGAGAGTTTTCGGGCAGCAGATTCGTGTAATGCACCTTGGTAATGAGAGGGTGGTCGTTCAGGAAGTTGGCGACCTTGGCGGCGTTCTTCTGGGCTGCCAGCACACGCAGGCTCATGGTCTTGACGCCACGCAGCAGCAGCCAGCAGTCGAACGGCGCGAGGCCAGTGCCTTCAGCGTTCTGGTAGAAGTAGATGTCACGGCAAAGCTCCGGGTCCTTGGCGATGACGATACCAGACATGGTGTCACTGTGTCCGCAGATGAACTTGGTGGCAGAATGCACCACAATGTCAGCACCGAGCTTCAGCGGGTTCTGCAGGATGGGGCTCATCATCGTGTTGTCCACGGACAGCAGGGCGCCGACTGTGTGTGCCGCCTCAGCGAGGCGCTTAATGTCGCAGATACGCTGCATGGGGTTGGTGGGGGACTCCATCATGACCAGCTTGGTCTTATCTGAGAGTGCCGCCAGCAGATTCTTGGGGCCGTTCTCGCCCGACAGGTCGACGTATTTGACGAGGACGCCGTTCTTCGTGGCAACCTTGCTCAACAGGCGGTAGGTGCCGCCATACGAGTCGTCAGAGAGCACAATCTCGTCGCCAGCGTGCGCCAGACGAGAGACGGCGGACAGCGCGGCCATGCCACTGGTAAAGGCAAAGGCACGGTGTCCGCCTTCGAGCTCGGCCATCTGACGCTCCAGAGCGGCTCGTGTGGGGTTTCCTGAGCGTGTGTAGTCGTAGGCGCCGAAGGTGGTGCCCGATGGCTGTGCGAACGTGGACGTCTGGTAGATGGGCATCGTGGCCGAGCCGTGCGGGTCGTCTTTGCACGCCTCGAAGCTCACGATGCGCGTGCTGATGTTGAACTCGTCGTCGCCCTCCTCCAGCGTGTTGCGGTTCACGTCGTCAATCTCCAGCGCCTCGTTGCCGTCCAAGTTGGCACGCGCGCGCTTGGGCGTCGTCTCCAACTCATGGCGCGGCACGAAGATCTTCTCGGGCTCTGTCTGGCCGGAGCCTGACACCAGCTGCGTCACGTAGCTGCGCTCCAGCATGAACTCGAGACGCGAGGCCAATGAGGACGTGGCGGCGTCATCCGACGGCGTGACGTCCTGCTGGTTGGCGGCGACGGGCGAAGAGGCTTTGGGGGAGTGGGTGGCCTCACGCTCGGAGCGCAGTGTGCGTTCGGCCTCGAAGAACTGGCGCGTGCGCAGGTAGTCGCACACGAGGTCGAAGACTTCGGACTCGCCGAGACTCTGCTGCAGCGCTGCGGACGAAGATGCCATCGGGATGTGCGGGCGGGAAGAGGGGACGGTTGTGCTCCTGGTGAGCTCTTGGGCGCCAATTCCGGAATGAAGTGGGTGGACGGGGACGCCTCACGTTTACAAGGAGCTGAGGGAAACCGCTCGTTTTCTACCCCGCCGAGTCCAAGGCGCAATCGCTGGCCGAATTGCAAAGCACCGAGGCTGAGTGTTTCGCAAACACTGGGGCGGTATCGAGCAGTAAGCTTAGGCACAGTCACGCTTCATCAGCACAGTGAACAGCACTAGCGTTTAAGGCCTTCGTGGGAGCACGTGCATGTTGCCAAGCCACGAGATTTTTCAAACGGCCAAACACCGGTTTCCAATCCGTATCTCTTGGTTATACCGGTTCTGAACCAAGATTTGACATCAATTTGTGGTACACATGATTAGAAATGTACTCAAGAATTTGTGCTAACCCTAATCCAGGTCCAAAATACGTGATAGGGGAAACACATTTCTTTTTGGCTCACCCTTCTGTCACAAATTTTCGGGTAAGAAAGGGGCACAAATTCTTTTAATTCCGAATACTAAAGCAAGAAAATATACCGGTATCTCAGGAGTACTTTGAAGTATTTGTGAAAAAATCTCTACAATCTCGGTTGGCTACACTTTGATCTATTGTACATGTCGAGGACTTGTTATTCTACGTAAATTAATTCATATGAACGTATGTATTGACTTTAGCTTCCTAACTATTGCAAGCATCTAAGAAAACTGTGGCGAACATGTTGTATCTGCATTCGTCTACGTCTTTTGCGGTGATTCGCTGTTGCGTCAATGTTTGTAGGTCTTCCGTTGCATCTGTGTGCATTGCCACGTTCAGAAATACTTCAAACCACTTTACAATCAACACGCCGCAATTGTAACCATCATTTTGCTTCCAAGCGGTCGACGTCTTCGGCGTGAACTTATAACCAGGATCTACAAACGGAATGACGTAATCGGTCATTATTTTTTCCACTTTAGAGATGTAGTCGATCATGTGCATCGGATCGTAAATCCACAGCATTTCACTGCGAAAGTCAAAAATTACTGCACACCAGTGCGAAATGTCCACTTCGATATTCACCGGAAGAAAAACCACTCGCCCCTTGGCACCTTTGCTGAATATTTGGCGATTGGTATCCAGCAGTCTTTTTCGGTCTTCTTCTTGTTGAAAGCCTAGAAATACAGGATCCACCGCAATGATCTCGTTGACACCACCTCGATTTTTTCCAGTCATTTTTGCTTTTGAGGCTGTATGAAGTGACGCTACAAAGACGCACCCGTCCGAGAGCCATCCTTCTCCAGCAAATTTCGTGAGGTCATCAAATTGAATAATTGTTTCACCAATCCTCGATTTAAATGCCGAATACATGTTCAACAGTGGCAGCCTTGTCAAAATAGTTCTTCTTTCCTCTGTGTCAGATCTCTTCTCCACCCATTGCGTCAATTTGCGCACGCTGCCAATTTTTTTTGCGAGATAGTGCCACTCTTTCATAGTGTCAATGTCGCGACTTGAAAAGGTACCAATGTCTAGGATCGAAATGACAATAGCATCTGGAGGAGGAACCGGTCGCTTGTTCTGACGCTCTCGAAAAGCTGCACTACTTGCTACATCAGCAGATTTGTTCACCAGAACCTCGGGTAAAACGAAGCGAACGTTGCGTTCTACTAGTAACTCTTCCCCTGGTACTTGAACTCGCGCTTTAGGCCGCTTAAACTTTGCCTCTTGATGCCTGACTTGAATCGCAGAGAATATCGGTCCCACTGCTGCAAGCGATAATTTCTTCTCATCAACGTAGTCTCGAAGGGTTACTAACGTAATATCACCCACAGTGTTGAGTTGGTCAGCAAATATCTTGGTGTCTTCAAATTCCTTCCGTACTTTAGCCCTTTTAGTTGCTCGCCTGATTTTAGGCCGCCCCGATGGTTTGCTGGCCGGATTAAGTTGAACAGTCAAATCTTCGTCCGTATTGTTCCCGTTATCCTCATATCTGCTGTCACGTAAATTTAGGCGCCGGCTTGCTGTTCTGGGGGTAGCCTGTTTCACTTGTCTGGACAATGGGATTGATGTGGTGTTGCAGAACGCACAAATCCGTCAGATGTGGGTTAATATAACGCAACCACAACAAACGCCGAGTTAGGTCGGCGTTTGTTGGCCTGCGCTGGGTTGTCCCCTAGCGGTTCGGCCCTTCCGGGACAGCTGGTGTCTCGCTTCCGCCGAGTACCAACCAACCAAGCCAGCCAATAATATGGTATCCCGTGCCCTCCACCAAAGGATGGACGACGGCGCGTTAGCGCTTTTACGGGTCGCCGAGGCAAAGGCTACTCGGCTGAAAGAGTAACGGTACCCGGGCTGTACGGTATACCGACCCGCCGAGCTCGGCGGGGTTTGTTCTTCGCGCTTGGCGAGACACGCCCTTCCCCGGGCCAACCTAATCTCTTGGCGCTACCAGTCAGAACTCTACAAGCTATGCCTCTCGAGTTCTGACGGCAGACATAATCCGGCCCGTGCAGGGACTTACCGGAAGAGTGTACACGTGTTCTGGACCTAGAAAATTCTGCTCTGTTTAATACTAGGGGCTTAAGCCCCTTTTCTGATTCCTAATTGGTTCCTATACAAATATCTAGTGAAATAGAGTCGTTATAGATCTCGCCGACCTTTCAGCCCAGTCGAAGCGACTGTTCCCGGCTCTCCCGATGGTCGTTAGTCCCTGCGCCTGGTCGCATCTTCTTCCGGTACCTCTGAAGGTACTATAGCCGAGTCCTTGGACTCAGCTTTCCCCTTTAAGAAGTCTTCAGCCGAGTCCGTACCGTGGACCACCACTCCTAAGCTGCTTTAAAAGCCGAGCTCTGGTGCGTCGCAATCTTGTACCGTAGGCCACCGCTCCTTAGACTCAGCCAAGGGCCAAACTTGATGTTCGCTACATCACAACTGCCCCGGTTATGATACGAGCCGAGCTGGTGAGTGTCAAAACCCATCTCTTTCACTCTCTCAAGCTTCGACTCGCCACCGTTAACTTCGTTCTTCGCTTCCTCCACATCATGGCGACTCCACCAGCTCCACAGCATTCACAGGTACGGCTCTGCTGTCGTTCAGCGCTCTCGTTCATCCACTAACATGTCAAGTTCATCCACAGGCTTCTCCACTTGTTCCCGTTTCGTCCACCGGCCGTGGTTCGGAGGCGTCCGCGGAGTTGCCGGTTAGAGGGGCCAGCGCTCTTGGGGTCAGCAGTGGTCGGGGTAACCCGGTCATTGACCTGACAACTTCCCTTGAGACTGGTCCCGATTCTGGACCGACTTCTCGCACGTCCTCCCCTCGTCAGCCGAGCTCGCCGGGCGACACCACTTCGGACGCCACCATTAAGTCGAGCTCGGCCGACCCGGTTACCTCGGATCCGGTTTCTACTCTGGTGATGGAACAAGGGAACCGTCACCACGAGGAGCACATTCAACTGGCTCGGTTGATCGCTTTCGCCGTGACACAGCCGCCTGAGCCGTCTGACTCAGCTCAGCGCGATGCTATCCTCCATGCTGAGTCAGCTAGTGCTCTGGTAGACATCCTTCGAGGCGAATATCAGCCTCCTAACTCGTCTGCCGAGTTAGCCCAGCTGAGAGTCGATTTACACTCGGCTGAGGCGTCTAACGCGTCTCTCCAGAAGCGGCTGGGCTCTCCGCTGGACCAGGTTGCTCAGCTGAAGCTGCAGCTTGAGACTTCCGAGCGTGAGTGCCACCTCTGGAGGCGCGAAGTGGACAAATCAGTTGGTCTTGTCACTTCCCTCCGGAAGGCTTTAACCGCCTCCGGAGCTGAGCTCAAGCAAGCTAGGGCTGCCCAGACGGCTGAAGTCACTGCCACTCAGTCCGCTCTTCATGCAGCTGAGCTCATGATCAAGAGCCGAGATGAGGACATTACGGCCCTCTCCAAGTCAATCGTCGAGCGGGATGAAGCGTACAAGATCCTTCAAGGCGTTTCGGCCAAGCATTTCCAGCAGCTTCAGGAAATTGTGTCGTCGTTGGATGATGATGGCTCCTACAAGCTTCGCCACGCCAAGAAGACCATCGACGAGATGAGGGAGACCATCCTCCGCCAGAAGAGGATCATCAGTCGGCAAGGGTTCGTACCCATGCATGATCCTCACATGGCTGCTGCAGCTGGAGCTGGCCTGGACGTTCCTGGAATGGACCCGGCTTCGCTCAAGCTGAACGCTCGGCTTTGCCGTCTGCTAGCCGAGCGTTTTCCGGAAGTCATGAGAATTCCGGACGGCGAAGACCGGGTCGTGGAGTTGTGCATCGTTCGCGTCAATCCGGCTCGGCTAGTATTCAGGCTTCGACTTCCAACTCGGCTGCTGTTCCTACGCCAGGCTCTGGCTCGGCAGCAGCGTTACCGCCGAGTTCCAGCTCGGCGGGTGCTCAAGTTCCGCTTCGCCACCGCCCTTCGCGGTCGATTGAAGCTCTCCGCCGAGTTCGGAAGGATAAACTCACGCCTTCCCAGCGCCTGCGCGTCCTGGCCAACCCTGAGTCGGCTACAGCTGCAGGTCCTCGCAAACGGAAGGTTGCCCTTCCACCTTTGCAGCCTTATGGCCAGCCATTACCTGGAGAGGACGGGTACGAAGAGGCTGCCGCCCTTATCGGCCCTCCGGACGATCGCTTGTTGGCAGCTTCCGACAGCGAATTGACGGTCCCACCAGCTCGGCCATTACCTCGTCAGAGGAAAACAGCTAAGACTGTTCCTCCTCGGTGCTCGGGAAGATCATCCGCCGAGTCGAGCGGCCTTGTCATCCAAGATGCGAGTGTGGACCGTGTGTCAGGGAGTGCTTCCGATGGAGCAGCGTTGCATTCCGCTGCACCAACCTCGGCAGGCCAACCCGCCGAGTTAGCCGCGTCGACGACCCAGCCGGTCGCTCCCCTAGCGTCCTCATTGTCGATGAGCACTCCCCCAGCAATAACGGTACCGAGCTCGTCCTCGGTTGTGGTTTCGATTGTTCCCCCAGTCCCGACGCCGAGTCCGGTGACTCCATATGGGACTCCTGTATCATTGCCAGCTCAACCTAGCTCGGCTAAGGGCTCACCACAAGTACCGCAAGTGCCGTCGAGCTCGGTTGCTCGTCTCTTGGCTTGCAAAAGTCGTCCCGTAGCATCATCTCGGACTGCAGCCATTTCCACCGGGTTGACGTCTCCATCCGGCCGCCCTCTCCGTACTGCTGCAGCAACTGCCCGCCAGGTTAACGCTCAGTTGCTGGAGGACCTTGGAACTTCGGATAATGTGGTACTTGGTCTCGATGGTGGGTCTACTGGTCCCAAGTCCATTCCGCCGAGTTCAGTTGGGTCTCTTTCGCACCCACTAGAATTCTCAAGTGACTCGGCTGACGATGATCAAGCAGCCGAGGCCAGCTCGGCGAATACGGCTTCGACCACTACGAGTAATGCCCCGGTCAGTTCTGCTTCCAGCCGGCCCCTTTCTCGTCTCGCTCAGCTCTTTGGCTCTGATGACGAGAGCGATGATGACGACAAAGGCTCCGACTCGGCTGATGTGTCTGCTGCGTCTACGGTAGTCTCTTCTCCGCTTCCCCCGCCTCACGGCAAGATCCAGAGCTATTTGGCCGCTGGCCAAGTTCCTCCTGGTCCGCCTCCGGCTCCTACCTCGGGAGGGTCTTCTCCTCAAGTGCCAACCCCGTCGAAGAAGCATCGGAAGAAGCACAAACGCCAGCACAAGCGCAGACACAAGCACAAGCACAAGCATCGCTCATCGTCACCAAGTGGTGGTTCGGACGATAGCGACTCGGCTCGTCCCAAGAAGAGACGGAAAGCCGTTTCTGGTAAGTCCCAGGCGCAAGTGTCAGCGGCAGCCGAGTCTGGGGATCCTGAATCTGGTCGAGCGGTTCCTTCTGGAACTTCCGTAACGGGCTCCCAAGGATCCACCTCTCGCAACTCGGCTCCCGCTTCCAACTCGGCTCCACAGCCTACCAGCGTTGTTAGCTCGGCTCCGGTTTCCGATTCTACTCGGCGATCTGCAGAGGTGGCTCTCCCAGCTCAGCTGCAAGTTCCACTGGCGCAGCTCCGCACTAGAGCCATGCAGTCGGCCTCAAGGGACTCGCGCATCACTCCTCAGCTGGCGAGACTCCGGACTTTGCCGTTCTTCCACGCTGGCGCCGAGCGCTGTTGGGCTGGAATACTAAGCTGCCAATCTGGCCGAGTTCCTTTGGAGTCTTCTGGTGGTGCTAAGCCTCGTGTCCGCGCCACTCTCTCAACCCTGGCCGGAGTGCGTTCGTTCGTGGATGTGTTCAATCCTCAGCACCCTTTCCAGCAGTTACGGCGTATGTTGCCGGATCTCCCAACCTTCTTCTCTCCGTCGGTTTTAGCTGAGGCTCGATCTCGGCTAGTTGGCCATACACGGCCGTCATCACTCATGGAGACTCTTGGAGATTTATGGGTGCGACTCCGGGGAGACCTCCCTGCATCGGGGTCCCCTAACTCGGCTGCTGACTTGGCTGCACATACTCGCTTCTTCGTGGCCATGTGCGAACGGACTCACTGGTTGGTTGAGGCTAGCGTTTTGATCGGGCTTCACCCTGCCTTCGACCCTAGCATCCCGCCGGATGAGCTTATTGCAGTCTACAACGTGTGGACTCAATATCGCATCGAGCGGAAACGCCGAGGTGACGCTTTGCGGGGTCTCATGGCGGCAGCTTCAGATGCGTTGTACTCGGCTGTCACAGGCCAGTCCAGTGGTGGATTGCCAACTCCTCGAGTTGATTCGGAGTTGTACTTCGACCCGTCAGTTCCGCTCTACCCTTTGGTGAACTTACCTTGGGTGCCGGACAGTGCGCTCTGGTCGGAAGAGGTCCTTGCTGTGGATCACCACGAACCTTGGCGGGCATGGTGGTTGTTAGACCCAGCCCGTCATCCGTTCAACACCTGCTTTCGACCTCGGAACCCCGAGTTTATGGTGTTCGCTCCTCACGGCATGGATCCTCGTGTTGTTGACGAATCCATTGATGACGACGTGGATTTAGCCGAGCCGGATCCACCGCGGATCCCTATTGGACTTCCACCGCGAGAGAACCGTACCGGGATTTTCATCTTTGAGGATCTCGGTGGGACTACTCCCCGCCCGGCGTCGGATGATGGACTGGGGTCCCCGAACCTTCGAGGTGCGTCTCCGACAACTTCCTTGTTCGGGCCCGACTCCCCGGTTGCTTCCGCTGGGGTTCAGTTGCCGACGGCCGCTGACCCGGCTATTCCTAGTCCAGCTCAGTCACCGAGCTCGGCTATCGAGATCTTAGCCTCAGCAGCTCAAGCAGTCGCTGCCCAGCCGCCAAGTAGTCTTCCCCCAGGTGACTCGGCTTCGTCGGATCCCTCGCGGTTGCAGGAAATCTAGGTTAGGCTCCATCTTCATATCTTTCCATTTCGTAAATCATATAATCATATATAAGTTGATGCAGTAGCATTTCGCTCAGCTCAGCCTGCTATCTTCACTGAGCTGGTCGGGTTTTCCCAGTGCAATGGATTGTTATTCTTCATCTGCAACTTGCACCATTTGCAGACGATTTTCCCGTTTCTTTTGGCGCAAATAATCAAAGAGTAATCCTCCACAAGACAAATTCGACAAAGGTTCCCAACTCGGCTCTTCATAACCGACCCACTTCACTTTGAACCTTCGCTCATTCCTTGATGTACTGGTGGATAGTGGTAACTCGTCATCCAAAATGGCCTCAACTTCATACTGATTGGCGCCTTCGTCAGGTTCCCAGCTGTCTTCTGGGAGCAATTCTTCATCGAAGTCAAACCGTTGATTTTCTTCAAGCTCGGCTATGAGCCGAGTCGTGGGTCTCTTTCGGCGTCAACCACTTTCTTCAATCGAGACACATGGATCACCGGGTAGAACCTGTATCCGCTCTTGTCAGGCAATTCCAACTCGTATGCGAACTCCTCGACTTTCCTCTTCACTCTGAATGGGCCATGCCATCTGTGCGCGAGTTTCTTAGTGAGCCCTTGCCTCACTCGTTCCATGAACAACCACACTTGGTCACCTTCCTTGAACAGCGACCTCGTAGACTCAGCAGTGGTTCCCATCGACTCGGCGGCGGCTTCAACCGACTCGGCTGGCGCTCCTCCCGACTCGGCGGTTTCCGAATCGCTTCTAACTTGAGGCGTGGCTCGCTGTTCAACTCGGCTCAGCGACTCATTATGCTCTTTCGCTCGGCGGGCTTTCTCCTTCAACTGGTACTCGGCTGCTAGACGTAATGCAACTTCTCTTTGTCGGTTTGCTTCTCGGCGCCACTCGGCTGGGGCGGCCAAATCAGCCGAGCTGTTTTGACCATGCCTGACTGACTCCGTCATAGCTTTCATCGTTGATCGCGCATCCCAGCCATGTACCAGGTAAAATGGGGTCTCCTGTCGAGTAGAGTCTCTTGAGTTGTTTATTGCGTATACCATCTTCTCGGCTATGTCGTCCCAGTCAGCTTGTAGTGGATCTTCCACGTAAACCCGTACTGTCTGGATCATCGTCTTCACTGACCGTTCTTGTTGACCGTTAGCTTGTGGTCTGTAACTCAGCGTGGCTCTTGATCTTGACTGCATCATCTCTGAGAACTTCTGGAACACTTCACTCATGAACCTGGGGTCTCTGTCATGACGAACTAGGGACGGAGCACCAAACCTCCGGAAGACATTTTCTTCGAATACTTTCGCCACTTCCAATGCCCCTGTTTCGGCCATCGCCTTCGCTATCACGAACCCAGTAAAGTGATCTTGAAACAGTAATAGAGCTGTGTTGCCCCGCCGAGTCCGCGGGAGCGGTATTACAAAGTCCATCGACACAATATGGAATGGTCGGTCTGATACAATGTTGCCAGGAGAGTACCCTCTGAGATGAGGCTTGCTCTTGCTGGTGCAACAATCCTCGCATGACTGAACATGCCGCACCACATCTGCATATAACCCAATCCAGTAGTAGTCAGACTTGACTCGGTGATAGGTCCGCACGATCCCTTGGTGACCTCCTTCCACCGAGTTATGGCAGTTCTGAAGAACTTCATCGACCATGGTGGTTGGAACCACTAGTCTAAGATTCAGACTCGGCTCGTCATCTCCACCCCGTCGGCGACTTCGATTATGACGGTATAACAGTCCATCTTCGCTGAGTACAAAATCGTCCGCCACTTTACCGGCATTTCTGACTCGGCGAAATGACAGTTGACTCAGCTCGCCTCTCAGGTAAGCTTTAAGATCTGCCCACCGTAGCTCTTCATCTTGGGCCTTGTCAATGCGTCGCCGTCGTTCGGCTTGGACGACCGCCGGGTCAATATTATCGGCGCTTGGTGCCCTTGAGGTGTTCAACTCGGCTTCGTCTCCTTGTGAACTCGGCTGTGTGTCCCCGAACTCAGCTTCACCACTGGTTTCCATTCGCCTAGCTGGCTGACGCCTTCGGATCTCGAGTTCACTGTTCAGGTCGGGTTCCGTTGTTTCCGGCTGAGTCGAGTCTTCCTCGTTTGCTGGTACCGGCTTGTTTGTTGCTTTGTTCTCGTCATCTTTGAAACGGACTCGGCGTACCTGGCTACGAGTAATTGGACACGCTTTCGGACCTTCTTCGCAGTCGTCAGTGCTGTCACCGGCCGTGTACAAAATTTCTGGGATCCGATTCAGCGTCTTCAACTCGGCTTTTCGTTCAGCGTTCAGAACTACTCGGCTAATTTGGGTTTCCAATGCTTCTGTGGCCATTGAGTCGGCAGCCGAGTTGTATAGTCGTATCACATGTAGGTATTTGACCGAATTCAATTTTTTCGTCAATTCTTTGTGGCGAGCCAACTCGACTTGAAGCGTTTCCTTCTTGCAGGCTATCACCCCCATGGATTGCTGGATTGCAAGCCGCGAGTCGCCCACGATCACCAAATCTGTCACACCACGGTCGATAGCTGCTTTCACCCCATTGTTCATCCCCGTGTACTCGGCTAAATTGACCGTGGTCGACGAGAGGTACGCACTCGCAGCGATCTCAATGTCCCACTCGGGCAAGCGCCACAATATCCATGAACAGCTGCCATAGCCGCCATTCTTTTCCGTCTTCGCCGATCCATCAAAGGACAGTACGTGCCCCTTATAGTGTCGTGGTAGTTTAGCATACAGGAGCTCAGGGTCCATTCGGACCGTAGCCGAGTTCTTCGACGGCGGGGCAATGTGCTCCAGTGACTCGTCTAACCCCACGTGCGGGGTTATTGACGCTTGTAACAATTGGACAAAGTCAACGTCACGTTCTCGTACTCTCTTTATCTTCAGATGGTAGGGTGACAATAGTACAGCGAAACTTACAGCTCGGCCATATAATGACGCGGACTGAAAGACCCATTCCAATGTGGAGAATCGGGTGTACACATGTAGTACTTTGCCTGCCAGTAGTGTATGGCATATCTTCAGTAGCTGGAGTAGCGCTAACACTTCTTTCTCAGCTGGATGATAATTAACTTCGTTTTCCTTCAACACCCTGCCGCAAAATCGTACGGGGTGCAGCTTGTCGTCATGCATCTGCATCAATGTGCTGCTTAATGCCCAATTGTTGGCAAAAAGCATGATGTGAACCTCTTTAGCCGAGTCGAAATGGCGCAGAATCGGCGCCGTTGCCACTCGACTTTTTAACTCGGCGAAAGCTGCTTGAGCGGCCGACAAGTCTTTGTTACCCTCGAAATCACTGTCCTTCAGCTGATAGAGTACTGCCCCATACACAGCCAGGTTCTGGATGAACCTGCCGTAGTAGTTCAATGCCCCTAGAAATGCTTGTATGCCTTTCTTCGATTTCGGGAATGGGAGCTCGGCTATAGCAAGAGTTTTCTTTGGGTCAGCTCGTATTCCCTCGGAGGTTACTTCATGTGACAGGAAGTCAACCTTGGGCTGCACAAATATGCTTTTCGAAAAGCTGACACTGATCCTGCACTCAGCTAGCCGAGTCAGCAGCCTATCCAATGTCTCCAGACATTCATCAAAAGTTACTCCACCAAAGCAAATGTCATCCACAAACGATCGCCGTGTAAATACGGGCGTCAAAACCGATTGGTCGGGTTCTCCACACGTGAACATATCGCCCTCAGGGCTGTCAATCAATTCTTGGAGCGGATCGAGCTCGGCTAGAGCTCGGTTGTCAGCCGCAAATTTGGTCAATGAACTCGGCGGTTGAGTTGTGTCACCCCTTGACTCTGTCGCCGAGTTGCCGCTGCTTCTTCTGCTCGGCGGATTCTTCCGGCGAACTCCGACCATCCTCCTTTCGGTTGGACATACCCCCATAATGCGTTATCAATCATTCTTTGGTATATCATGGGGGCATTCTTCAATCCAAACGGCATACGTAACCATTCAAAGTGCCCTAAGGCACATACGAAAGCTGAGATCCGCCGAGCTCGGCTGGTCATCATCACCGCCCAAAAGCCGCTAGCTGCGTCCAATGAGCAAAACCACAGGTATTTCTCCAATTCCGAAAGTAAATCATCCACTAATGGCATCGCATATTCCATAATCATCGTAATTGCATTCACCTTCTTGTAGTCGATACACAATCTGATATCCACACCGTTCTTCTTGAGAACGATAACAATGGGCGAGGCCCACGGACTCTTCGAAAATGACACCAATTTCGCTCGTAACAGTCCCTTGAGCAGCTCGTATAGTGGTTTCAGGTACTTCAGTGCTACCCGCCGAGCTCGCTGCTTGATAGGTGGATGATCACCCACATCAATATCACACACAACGCCGTAAGCTGGCGGAGGTAAAGCGTTACCACTGGATATCATTATCTGTTCATTCCGTTTCAGTAGCTCAGTCAGCCGAGTTGCTTGCTCAGGAGTGTGAGCTGAACATTTCACATTAGTTCCATTGTAGTCAAGTTCGATAGGCACTTCCTCACTGAGATCGGGTAGGAAAGCCAATTCATGAGCGTAATCCTCCAAATGGAGCGTCTCTCCCTTCCTCTCAAAGTGGGTGAACCGATGATCGGACTCGGCTACAAGGTCATCATCACTAGCACTTGCTGCTGCAGCAAGAAATCGCAGCCGAAGGCCTTCTTCAGGGTTGTTAGTTATTGCATCATGGGTCGCTTCCAGTCCATCAGAGTCATCATAGGCTTCATCAGCCGAGTCGGCCTGACCTTCCACACAAGTTTCGGACATATCCAGCTGAGTCAGGTGAGACTCTGCATCTCTGCCTTCCTTCATGACGCCTCGCTGAGTGCAATATTCACTCGGTGGCTCCATAGCCGAGTTAATTCTCTCCAACTCGGCTAACCCATGCGTATCGTCTGAGTCACTTCCCTTCGACTCGGCTGTGATTCCCGGAGTATCGTCACCTTCTTCTCAGCATCCACAGCGGCCCAGCGCTCGGCGCACGTTAACTGTTTCCCCTTTTTGGCCTCAAGCGGTCTCTCCTTCACCCCTTTGGGCCAGTGATACGGTTTGCGCTCGACAGCTGGTGGTTGTCGGGATAGCCAGTCTGCGTACAGCTCTTGTTCTTTGTACAGCAAATCTTTGTCGATTGCTGATTCGTACGCGAGTACTTGCCAATCCCGGTACTTAGCCGAGTTCAATCGCACGTACCCTTCAGGTGGTAGCTTCCCATGTGGTAACCAAATTACAACTGGGAAGTGTGCTGGGCACCATACCGACGTTGGCCGTGTACTGGTCATGTAAACCCTGGTTGCCTTGCCTTTGGCATTCATCACTATGGTGGGTATCCAATCATCTGTTCGCCTCACCCAAAATTCGTGGGTCAACTCACTCGGCTGCCTGCGGCGGAGTCTGAACTCGGCTGTTGCACGGTCTGACAGGCATACTGCTTCCGTAGGCCCATCTGCAGTCTGCAACCCATATGTTTGGTCATCTGTGTCCCTTAATGACCGTAGCAAAGGGACCACCACTTCATCGGGTAGCTTAGCCGCCGAGTTGTAGAGATCCAGCCGAATTCCCGCGGGGATCATGAAGTCGGTGCCTAGTATGAGGTCGACCCCGGCGTGATGAGGCATTATCCATACTTCAAACTCGTAAACAACCTCCCAGCCGAGTGTAACTTTTACCAATGCTTTGTGGGTGGTCGACACCTTGTCTTTACCGATCCCTTGGATATCAATCTGTTGGTCTCGGCTGGCGTACTGCTTCAATCGCAGTTTTCTAGCCAGTGTAGAGCTCACCGCCGAGACGTTTGCTCCAGTGTCAAGCAATATCTTCACTCGCTTGTCATTCACAGCGCCCATTACGAGCGCGCGCATCCGAACTCGGCGGTCAAACTTCTGTGACGACCACCAGCCGAGTCGCTCGCCCCGAAGTAACTTCACCACTCGCGGTCTAGGTGTCACACCATCATACCGCCGAGTCGCCGCTGCACTCACCATCGCCGAGTCGTCTTCATCCGACTCCTCGGATTCACGTTCATTACCGTCGCTATCACTCATTCCTTCGTCCGTCCCAACCGATCCCTCGGGCCATCCTGCTTCCCCTACGAAAGCGAACACGAAGTTCGCCTCCACCACAGGTTCAGCTGACTGTGGCAGCCCGGAAAATTCCAACTCAGTCAATGTTGGCGGGCTGCCGAGTTTAAATCACTCGGCGAGTAGAGATCTTGGAGTTCTTCTGGGACTTTGGACTTGTCAACGTTATTTTTCACGAAGGAAGCCAGCTTTTCGTAGCGGCGGAAGAGTTCGCATTGGCCGACTTCATGGACTTGTTTGCAGAACTTGCAACGTCTCCGACAGAAGTGAGCCGAGTGGCCCATGCCTCCGCAAGCGGCGCAAGGCCCATATTGCTGGCGTTCTCTCGAGGTATCCCGGCGGTCTCGTCCCTCAGTCGGTCCTCTGAATGGTCTAGCCGAGTTCCTCGGGGTCCTAGCCGAGTCGCTTCGGTCATTGGTGAATCCGGCATCAACGTAATCTGTGTCATCTTCTGACTCGGCGTCTTCATCCTGACCATGTGCACTGTATCCGTCCGAGTCTTCAGAATCATATAGCTCGGCGTCTCGGGTTAGTTGGCCCCGGCCTGCTTCGATGTGTCCTGTCGACCCATAAAGTTCCTCGACGACGTAGTCCGCAGTGTTTATCCGTCGATCCCGACTCTCTTCTCGGCGTCGATCACTTCTACGGTCGTCTCGGCGTACATCTCTCTTGTCTTCTCGGCGGCTGTCGCGTTTGTCATCTCGGCGTCGATCGTTCCGTCGGTCATCTCGGCGCATTTCATCTCGGCTTCTCCCTGAGACTAGCCGATCTCGTTGTTTCTTCCGCTTTTCGCCCAGAATCTTCTTGTTGATGATCTGCTCGACTCGGTGGATATCATTTAGCTGAAGCGGGTACAGCATGTCCATGATGTCGTCGTCACCGCAATTCAGAAGGAACTGCTCGACATGATCGGCCGCATCAGCCCCACCACGCTCATACTGGATCTTCGCCGTTCGTGCATACCCATTTAGCCGAGTCAAGAAATCGCAGATCGTCTCTTTGTCCTTACGCTTAGCCGAGTAGTATCGCGTCCTGGCCGATTGGTCAAACTGTGAGCAGTAGTAATCCAGGAATGCCTCACTCAGCAGGTTCCACCGTGTTTGGGTCTTCCTCGGGAGTTGGCGATACCAACTTTTCGCCGTTCGGCCAAGGCTGAGCGAGAAGGGTTCGCACCAAGAGTCTTGGGGCATACGTGTGCCTTTCATCTCGTAGATGAACCTCTTCAGCCACTGTAGCGAGTCATCGGATCGATACCGCCGGCCGTCGAACTGGGCTATCTTGTCCAAGGAAACATGCGACCTTAATTCCAGATACTGGGATCCTCCTTGATCACCCCTGTCGTTGCTGAGGTGATAGATCTGGTCTTTAACCGTTTCATCTCGGCTTGGGCGGTAACCATGGTCATCGTCGGAATCATCTTCCGCCTCAGCCGAGTTGTCTTCTTCGGATTCCCACTTATTTCGACCTAGCCGAGTTCGATTCTTCTTCGGACTCAACATGTGCGAGTCTTCGAAGTACGGCGTTCCCGCTGTCGCCCGAAACCTCTCGCCTTTCTTCGTCTCGGGTGTCTTCATAGTCGTGATCTTGCTTGGGTTCGTCACTGGTTGACCACCCTTTGGATCCTTCAGGTATGTCGACATTTCGCCGAGTTGAGGCTCCATTCCACCGAGTTGATACCCTGCTCCGCCGAGTTTGGGGCCACCATCGGAAGCTGTCAATAGCCGGGGTTTGACCTGCACTCCGAAAGCTTTCCTCAGCTTTCCCCTCCAACGTAACAGCTCCACGCTAGCCAAGTCAAGGTTCCAATCACTCAGAATCCACGGACTCGGCCGACTGGTGACTCGGAAGCCCATTGCTTTCAGCAGCAATATTGTCGTCTCGGCTACTTCCGCGGTGTCGGACCACTCCATTGGCCCAGCCAGCAGAGGCCCCAGTGATGGCCATCTCGCCTGCGCCAACGGGACTGGGGCGAATAACTTCATCCATTCACTATCTCTCATCATCTCTCCGCCGAGTTGCGCTAACACCTTGTTTGCACTCGGCGTATCCGCATTTCGTGTCGCTCTCGGAACAAGGGGCGGACGTTCCCCTTGAGCGACACCTTGATCTTCGTCGTCCGCATCTTCACCGAACTCAGCAGCCAGGTTTCGCTCCACCGGACGCGGAACTCCCATCCGGCCCACTTGGAGCGATAATTCCCCAACTTCGCCGAGTAGCTCAGCTGTCGTTTTCACGTAGCCGAGCTCGGCTTTTTCTTCATAGTCTTCCTCATCCTTCTCTTCATCACTTGCATGACCTTGGGCGTCCTCCTCCTCGAACTGGACACTGCGAGATCCGTCCGCCGTCGCGTCCATCGTCATCGCAATTGCCGAGTCCGCCGAGTCGGCAGAACTCGCCGCGCTTATCCCCGCGTGGGAAGAGCCCTTGGCCGTCGCCGGGCTATCTTCACGTAGCGTGCTCGTTCCCTTAGTCATCCTTCTTCTTCTTCTTCTTCTCTTCTTGTTTGCTCGAAACTTGGTTACCTTGGTACCTGCGAAAAACAAGCGCACCCCTGTTCCCGGGTCGCGGCACCAGTTGTGGTGTTGCAGAACGCACAAATCCGTCAGATGTGGGTTAATATAACGCAACCACAACAATCGCCGAGTTAGGTCGGCGTTTGTTGGCCTGCGCTGGGTTGTCCCCTAGCGGTTCGGCCCTTCCGGGACAGCTGGTGTCTCGCTTCCGCCGAGTACCAACCAACCAAGCCAGCCAATAATATGGTATCCCGTGCCCTCCACCAAAGGATGGACGACGGCGCGTTAGCGCTTTTACGGGTCGCCGAGGCAAAGGCTACTCGGCTGAAAGAGTAACGGTACCCGGGCTGTACGGTATACCGACCCGCCGAGCTCGGCGGGGTTTGTTCTTCGCGCTTGGCGAGACACGCCCTTCCCCGGGCCAACCTAATCTCTTGGCGCTACCAGTCAGAACTCTACAAGCTATGCCTCTCGAGTTCTGACGGCAGACATAATCCGGCCCGTGCAGGGACTTACCGGAAGAGTGTACACGTGTTCTGGACCTAGAAAATTCTGCTCTGTTTAATACTAGGGGCTTAAGCCCCTTTTCTGATTCCTAATTGGTTCCTATACAAATATCTAGTGAAATAGAGTCGTTATAGATCTCGCCGACCTTTCAGCCCAGTCGAAGCGACTGTTCCCGGCTCTCCCGATGGTCGTTAGTCCCTGCGCCTGGTCGCATCTTCTTCCGGTACCTCTGAAGGTACTATAGCCGAGTCCTTGGACTCAGCTTTCCCCTTTAAGAAGTCTTCAGCCGAGTCCGTACCGTGGACCACCACTCCTAAGCTGCTTTAAAAGCCGAGCTCTGGTGCGTCGCAATCTTGTACCGTAGGCCACCGCTCCTTAGACTCAGCCAAGGGCCAAACTTGATGTTCGCTACATCACATTGAGTTGGTGATTGATTCACGAACTCGAGCTGAATTGGTGATCGCATCACAAACTCGCTCAGAATTGGTCTCGGTAGCGCCACCTTTATCACTTGGGGAACCTAGTGTAGGATCCATTACCTGAGTCTCTTCACGATTGGTTTGCATGTCTGGTACTTGGTCGCCAACATTTCCACTAGCTAATGCTGACGGATATCGTCGACCGGATCTTGTAGAGCTGGTGAGTGTCCTCTTTGTACCTGTAGCCAACAAGTATTGTGTTAAGCCTCGTACTAATGAAAGCAGCTAGAATCATAGAAGGCTAAAACGTACTTGTCAAACGCAGACTGAAACGCTTCCCACGACGAAAACACGCCATCGAAAGTGTCAAACGACTGGACAGGCTCCTGATGATCTCTGTCATCGTTCTCACTACTATATTTCCGCTTCTTGGGCTTTGTCGTGGCCATCGTGGACTTGTAGCAAGGGAACCGTGAAGCGCGCAATTTAACGGTGCTATCGGGGGGGGATCGAACAAATGAAAGCTGGCCGATCGAAATTTGAAAAAATCAAAATTTAAAAACTGAAATACCGGTGTTGGCGGTACTCCAAATCAGGCCGTTTTACGACACAAATAATTTGTGGCAGTAGGCATTTCTTTTCTTTTTTGGCACCTAACAGAATCGAAGCACCGCATCAACATAGTTGGAACCAACTTGAGTGAAGGTGTCCGAGAACTGGGTGGTGCCGTGGGATATGGCCATCGTGAAGGGCACTACGGTGTGCGATGAGTCCATGACGGGTGAATCGATGCCCATACAGAAATGTCCGATTCCCGAACGCAGCGCTGCGGTGTATGACCCCGAAAAGGGCAGCAAGAAGCACACGCTGTTCGCTGGTACTCATGTGGTTGGTCATTTCGACTTACTTCGTCATGAGCAACCACATGATTAACAATTAGTACGCGACGTTCTTCACTTCTGTCTTCATGCTCTCAGCAGTGGTCAGTCCACCCTTACCCGTCGTCATCACAGTCGAACAAGTGAATGCCTCGCAACGACTTGAGAAACAAGGTGTCTTCTCAACGTCCAGTGTATCACCCTTTGTGGCAAGGTGTGCATTTTCTGCTTCGACAAGACCGGCACGCTCACCAAACATGGTCTCGACTTTCTCGGTGTACAGCCTGTTAATAACTCCCGATTCACACCGATTGTCAACGACGTGAAGGACGCACCTTCATCCGAGGAACTTCTGTACGCGTTGACTACATGTCACTCGGTCGATTCGCTGGATGACCGTCTCGTGGGTAACGAAAGGGAGGTTCGCATGTTCACGGCTACGGACTGGGAGCTGGTGGAGAAGGAAGGCGAGCAGCCGTACGTCAAGTCCTGAGTCTGGAAGCACGCGGTCTTTCAACAGACACTTGGTTTTGTTAGTTGTGAAGTCGGCAGTGGCCACGGCGATAGGCTTGTCGGTCTCTTCTGGTGCTTGATCAGCTAACTCTGCCTCTTTAGCAGTCACCGGGGCAGGAGTATCAACCCCGTCCTTCCTCAGCGCTTCGCCTTCCGGGATATCAATCGACAGGATCGATGCCTCGGTTGCTTCGTAGGCAGTTGTGATTGTCTGCGTCTCGCGAGTCGTCTCGATTGCAGCTTCAGCACTATCTTCCACGTTCTCTTCGGCGATAGAGGCTTCTTCGGCCGTTATTACATCGGGTGTTACTGAAGCTGCGTTGACTTCTTCGGCGGTCTCTGTGATCACTTCTTCAGTCGTGTTTTCCTGCTTGATAGCTTCAGTCTCGGGATCAATAGTAGTTTCTGACACTTCGACCTCAGCAGCAAGGGGTTCCTCGACTGCTTCTTCAGTCGTTGTCTGCTCTACCTCCGTCACCTCATCGTCAGCTACATGAGCATCATTAACTGTGGCAGTCTCTTCAGAGGCAGGTTCAGCCTCAACTTCGGGCTCAGGAGAGTTCCGAACTTCATCTTCATCCACAGCGCTCACTTCAGCAGACTCGTCGATTTCAGAAGTAGTTGCAACTTCCTCTTGAGCAATCTCCTCCGCTTCTGCGATGACAACCTTTTTCTCGACTTCAACAGGAGTCTCAGCAACTTCAGTCGTGGCAGCAGATGCAGATGATTCGTCTACCATCTCCTCAACCTTGGGCGACTTCTCTTCTTCAATGACATCCGTCTCTGCTTCCTCTTTGATCGACTCCACATGGGGCTCTTCAACAGGTCCGTTAGCCTTCTCCATAGCCTCAATGCTCTGTGCTGCAGTCTCAAAGACGTTTCCACGGGAAAACGTCGAAGGCGGCGACGGAATCGGTGATGAAACACGAGATGACACTCGTGAAAAAGTGCGTGAGTGTGCAGCTTCCTCGGCGTTGCGCTTGGCAAACTGCTCGAAGCGGCCGATCAGCATCGACACAGCATTGGTTGGCTTCGTGTCCACCTCGAACTTCTGTTCATGCTCCGAACTCTTCTTTTCTTCGTTTTCGATGGCAGGTGGTGAAGCTGTCTTGATCGAGTTGGGGTTCTCCTTAGCTTGAACTATTTCAACAGGAGCGACAGGAGGTGCTAGCTTGATAGGCTTGGTCTCCTTTTCAATGACCTCAACGGCTTCCACAATACTCTCAACAGGACCGGTACCAGAGGATGCAGTTGGATCGACAGACTTTACCTCTTCGTTAACGACTTCCGCTGCAGCCTCAACAGCATTAAACGGGGTGACTTCAACAGGTGTCTCGACAGGCTTAAGCTCTTCTTCAGCGGCCTCAGCAACAGCCTTAACCTCAGACACTGGTGTTGAGTCGACATTCACAAGCTCTTCTTCAGGGACGTCCACGGTAACTGGAACAGTCTCATCAATCGCAACCAGAGCACCCTCAGAGGCAGGAGTTGGTTCAACAGGCTTCGTCACTTCTTCGGCAGTTGAGTCAACCTCGGCCTCCTCAACCGGAACGGCAGCAGGAGCCGACTCTGTAGTCTCGAGCTCATCTTGGGTGACCT
Source organism: Phytophthora palmivora (assembly GCA_008079305.1). NCBI lineage: Eukaryota > Oomycota > Peronosporomycetes > Peronosporales > Peronosporaceae > Phytophthora > Phytophthora palmivora. Next base: position 55,194 of record VOQZ01001437.1, read on the forward strand.
CCGCAGTCCCAACCGGAACGGCTTCAGTGGCAACAGCCTCGCATGCTCTTCTTCGGTGATGTCGACAGTGTCTTGAACTGGAGCAGGATCAGCGGAAGCAGGTGGCTCGATAGGCATCCATTCATCTTCAGTGATCTCCACAGTAGCTGGCATAGTCTCAACAGCTTCAACCGCAGCGACAGCGGGATCTTGGGTCTCCTGTTCGACTACTTGGTTGGGCTCCTCCACTGGTTGCTCCACGACGGCCTCAGGCGTCTCTTTCGTTGGCATCGGACTCGCGACGTCGGCGGGTTTGGACTGGCCGCACCCCATGGCGAACTATCAATCACTCATGGTGACTGCTTGCTCTACTAGTCATGCTACTCGACACGATCAACAATTTCAACGTGAAGCATGCTCATGTTCAGCATTATTCTATGGTCTCCAACAGACAGGCTTTTGAGCTCTTATAACACACATGGCACATAATGCATTAAGCTGGAGCCGGTGCTAATGTCCTCGTGGAGATTTCTGCTCGATGCTCATCGTGAATTTGCGTGAGCCTTACCACAATGCTCATTGCATCATAAATCCGTGATGGAGCCATGTTGTCTCGAATCGTGCCGTCGAAACCGTGACGTGGCACCACTCCAGTGGTGTGGTGCCGCCCGTTTATTTGCGCTTGAGACCTTCAACTCGTCGAGTCGACAAAACCAGACTCAAAGATGCACCGCGTCAATCTGAGACACTGGTGTCTTCTTGCCGTCCCACTGCCAGCATGCTGGTGCTCCAGCACTGGCAGCAGTGCTAGCACCACCTGAAGCAGGATGTGTGTTCTAATCTTCGCGCGACTACTTCTGTTTCGAGGTGCTTCCTTGCCATGATGTTCACGGGGTACTACCAGTATTACGGCACCAATGCACAGCTCTCATGCATGTCATCCAGCTACCAAAAAGTAGCCAGAAAGTAGCTGCTGTCGGGATAGGACACGCTTGTCCATCATTTACTTCTCAATTACTTCGTGAACAAGTTTAGTCGAGACTCGACACCGCAGCACGAAAGGTAGCAATCAAGTGCACCAATTCGGAGAGCTATCACAGCCGACAGCAACAGGATTTGCTGGCTGTGGTAGCAAATCGAGTGTCATGCTGGACTCGTCGCGCACGTTGAAGACGCTGCGGATACGAGTATCCAAACTTTCAGACACGCGCTCCGGAAGATGCGCCTGGTAACGACTGGCCAACGGGCGTCCTGAATCAGCAGGACCTGATGGCTCCAAGAAATCACGAATGGAGTCCAACCGTGATTCCTGCCCCACGTTCTGAACTCGATGAGCCAACTTGTCTTTGGGTCTCGTGGTGGTCCGGTAGCTTTGACTTTGTCAAGTGAATGAGCTCCGAGCCTCGGACTATCGGCCCAGCACCGTTCACTTGGAGTAGGCGTGGGACACTGCAGCTGATGCTGGTCCTGGTGGTAAGCGCGCGCAGAGTGAGGGAAGATACTTTTAGCTCTGCCTGTAGAGGTTCCGCTGGTCCTTGCTACCATACCAACGGAATGCCCTGCTTCGCCTCCATCCAGAGCTTGTGCTCTCGATATATCCATCCACCTTCATGAGCGCAATTCACGCCGCGTAGCCATCAGTTGCGAGCTGTTTCGCCTTGTTGTACAGTCGTGATTGATTGACTGGCGCTCAGTATGCAATACTCGAGTTCTGTCGATTTGCATCGGATAATTTCAACCGCCCGTTTCTACTTCCGGCTACGTACGCCATGGAGTCCTGACCACTTTCGATTTTGCGGGGACCAGCAGCAGCAGTGGAGTGATCAAAGATGTGCAAAGTAGAGAAGAGCAACCTGCCGCCCATGGCCCCCGTGGAGCCGCAAGCCGCCAAGCCCAAGTTCGTCATGGCGCACGAGCCCCAGAGCGACTTCCACTGGACGCCCACGGACGAACCGCACGCCACGCGCCGTAAACTCATCATGGCCAAGTACCCGGAAGTCAAGAAGCTCTTCGGCCACTGCTGGAAGACCAAGTACATCATTGCGGCCACTGTGGCCTTGCAGACGTATCTGGCTCTCCACGTGCAGTACATGTCGTGGCCTGTGTACCTCGTCATCATGTACTGCATCGGCGGCACAGCCAACCACGCCATGATGATGGGCATGCACGAGATCTCGCACAATTTGGGCTTTAAGAAGCCTTTCCACAACAAACTGCTGGGAATCTTTGCGAATCTGCCGATTGGTGTGCCGTCCTCCATCTCGTTCAAGCGCTACCACCTTGAACACCACCGTTACCAGGGTGAAGACGGTGTGGATGTCGATCTCCCGACGGAACTCGAGGGCAAGATCTTTACCAACAAATTCACCAAGCTCCTATTTCTCGTCTTCCAGCTCTTCTTCTACGGTGGCCGTCCGCTCATTGTGAACCCCAAGGTGCCCGGCGCCTGGGAGTTCGTCAACGCTGTTATCTGCATCAGCTACAACTACGCCATCTACGTCTACGGCGGCCTCTCGGGTCTCATGTATCTGCTGCTTGGTACGTTGCTAGGCTGCGGTATTCACCCTGTGGCTGGCCACTTTATCGCTGAACACTACGAGTTCGTGCTGGGCTACGAGACGTACTCGTACTACGGCATTTTGAACCGCGTGACGTTCAACGTGGGTCTGCACAACGAGCACCACGACTTCCCGTTCGTGGCTGGTTCGCGTCTGCACGAGGTGCGTGCGCTTGCTCCCGAGTTTTATGAGAATCTGCCGAGCCACAAGTCGTGGGTGAAGGTGCTAGTTGACTACGTCATGAACGACAACATCAACGCCTACTCTCGCGTCAAGCGTCACAACCTCACGGACGACGTCAAGGAAAAGATGAAGAGCGACTAGATGGATGGAGGGCTCCGAGTCTGAACTCGCATTTTGTATCAATCCCTGTCGCTAGGATTTTTGTGCTAACAACACCAATAACAACGGCAATTGTATCTCAGAATTCTTGTGTCCATGGATCGCGAGTCACGAGGGAACTGAGCGAAAATGACGTGGCGTTGCATCCTCTTCATCGATTTGAAGTGGCCTGCACCACCAACCACCAGATGCTTTCTTGTCCTGCATAGACGAGTGCGAAGTAGGCGTGGGTCTTTGCGGCGCTTGCTTGCTGGCTGCATCGTCAGACTGGGATTGCATTCTTGTCTTTACTTTTTCAATCTCCGACATGCATAGCAATACACTTGCCATCTACTGCTGCTCGACACTTCACTAATCAGCTTGAAGCAGGCGGTATGTCCGTTCGCTGACTAGCCTTGGCGAGGCTTCGACGCGTTCGGATTGCCCAGTGTGAACAAACGCGGAGCGATAGACATGGCCATGAGCTCCTGGAAGAGCAACTTGCACGAATACGGGATGTGGACCTGCGAGATTTGCGTCTTGTTACGACATGTGCGGCACTCGAACGTCATCTTGCGCAGGTTCGCAATGGCGATAATACCGCAGATATCGCACACGTGCACGCGGTAGGCATCCGAGTTGGCGAACAGGCGGTCCATGAGGAAGTTGGCAGAGCCATGAGAGATTAGACAATCGCGTTCCATTTCTCCCATACGCAAACCACCCTCGCGAGCACGACCTTCCATGGGCTGGCGCGTCAGCATGGTCACGGGACCACGTGAGCGTGAGTGGATCTTGTCGTCGACCATATGCTTCAGACGTTGATAGAACGTCGGTCCGATGAAGATCTGCGCTGTCAGCCGACGGCCAGTGTGGCCGCTGTACATGACCTCGTTACCGTGCTTTTGGTATCCCAAGTTGTGTAGTGTGTCAGCGATAGCCTGGACAGTCACATCAGTGAACGGAGTGGCGTCACCCTCATCACCAGTCTGTGATGACACTTTGCCGAGTAGACACTCGACAAGATGTCCCACCGTCATACGTGACGGAATAGCGTGAGGGTTCACAATGATATCCGGTGTGATGCCTTCCACAGTGAACGGCATGTCCTCCTGACGGTATGTCATACCAATTGTACCCTTCTGTCCGTGACGGGATGCAAACTTGTCACCAATCTGAGGAATACGGATGTTGCGGAAGCGCACCTTCGTGAACTTGAATCCATCAGCGTTCGTCGTCAGCATCACGCTGTCGATGATACCATTTTCGTGTGAGCGCAGAGCAGTACTGGCGTCACGTTTCTGGTGGCGCTGCTCCAGAGACGAGTCTTCGGACTGAGGCAACGGTGACGTCTTACCGATGATAATATCGTTACCACTAACACGTGTGCCAGGAGCCACCAAACCATCGTTGTCGAGCTTGTGGTAGCTACCGTGACGGAGGCCCAAACAGTTCTCACGTGAAGGCTTCTCGAACTCCTCACAGTTGGCACCACCAGCACCACCACCAGGGCCACCGTGCGGGCTCTTGTTGCGTTCTTGATCAATGTAGCAGCGGTAGAAAGTAGAACGGAAGAAACCACGGTCGATAGCACTTTGGTTCATAATCAAGGAATCTTCCTGGTTGTAGCCTGTGTACGAGGCAATACCCACAATTGCATTGATACCAGACGGCAATTCACGGAAGTGCAAGTACTCCATTGCACGCGTTGTAACCAGCGGCTTCTGTGGATAGTTAAGCACGTTGGCCATGGTGTCCATTCTTGCGCGGAAGTTGGAGCAGTAAATACCCATGGCTTGCTTACCCATAGCGGACTGGTACGTGTTACGAGGCGACTGGTTGTGATCCGGGAAGGGAATAATACTGGCACAGATACCCAAAATCATCGACGGGTGAATTTCACAATGCGTGTGGATCTGTGAGCCCGTGCCCACATCCTTCGGCTCCATGGCAATCATACACACTTCCTCTTCTTCGGTATCGATAAGCTCCACTACACCATCCGTCAACAAGTTGTGCCAGCGGTAGTTTGTGATCTTGTGGTTTTGTAGCTTCACCACCTGCTCCTTTTGCAGTAGCAATTGGTTGTCCTCGACAATGAACAGCGGACGACACACACGACCAGCGTCAGTGTAAATACGTAGCTCTTTGTTCATCAGGTCGCGAATCACGGACACTTCAGCATCGATATCCACACAACGACGAAGTGATCGCAGCGTGCGGATCAGCTCGTTCGGTTCACGATGCACACCAACCCAGTTACCGTTCACGAAAATCTTTGTGGAATGTGGAATGATCTGAGGCTTAATTTCCTCAAGGTTTTCTGTTGCCCACTCTTCCAGGAATTCCAGAATGGGAGCCTGCGGCGAACCCACAGAAATATATGCCATCAGAGCCAGGTTCTTCACGAGACCAACAGCCTGTCCCTCAGGCGTCTCTGCGGGACAAATCATACCCCAATGTGTATTGTGCAGCTGACGAGGCTGGGCCTGTTTGCCTTCACGACCAAGAGGTGTGTTCAAACGACGCAGGTGAGACAGCGATGAAGCATACGTCAGTCGGTTTAGCACCTGTGAGACACCAGCCTTTGAGGCGCTCTTCTGCATACCCCAGTTACCCGTAGCCAATGAGTAACGCAAGCCATTGGTAATCGTGCGCGAGCGGATAGCCAAAGTCAAATTGAAGTCCTTGCCGTTGTCCACACACTTTTGCAGAAACGATTTCACATCCTTGGTGAGCTTCTTGAACAGGATACGGAACAGACCACCCAATAGCGGACCGGCGAGATCCAGACGCTTGTTACCATAGTGATCACGGTCATCCTCACCGATGCGACCAAGGGAACACATGAGCAACTTGTGCACAACGTAGCCGAGGAAATAAGCCTTCTTGGTTTCGTTGTGGTCCTCCACACCGACGTGCGGCAACATTTCCTTCTGTAAAATGTCTTGTGCGTAGCGAATACGGTCAGCCTTGCTCACGTTGATCGCGCTACCACGACGACCAATGAAATCCAGAGCAACTTCCTGTTCCTGAATGACAAAAGCCTCTTCCAGCGAGGACTTGAATCTCTCCATGAGCTCAGCATCTGAGAAGTCGTAACAAATGTGTTCCAGAATCTCTCGATCTGCCACAAATCCAAGAGCACGGAAGATGATCACGACTGGAATATCCTGTCGAATGTACGGGATCACGGCCCGGATCTGGTTGCCTGTGATGGCGCTCTTGCCACCACTCTTCTGGTACATCTGCACGTACATTGTACTGGTGGGACGTACACCATGCTCGACGTGGGAGCGGGTCTCACAGACCCAACTATACTTGGAGGCAGCGTTCTTCCTAAAACAGTAGACGTGGTTGTTGCTCATACGTTCCTGTGCGATCAGTACCTTCTCGCTGCCGTTGATGATGAAGTAGCCGCCCTGGTCGTAGACGCACTCATTGAGTTCCGTCAGTTCCTTGTCTGTCTTATGCGTCAGCACACAGTACTGCGAGCGCAGCATGATGGGGACCATGCCAATAAACTCCTTGGGTGTCTCCACCTGCTCATATGGATCCATATCTTCGAGGTTGGCAGGGCCTGACGCAGGCGCCTGGTACTTCTGACACACCACATCAACATAAAGTGGCGCCGAGTACGTGAGGTTACGCAGACGCGCTTCGTGCGGGAACATGACGCTCGTGGAGCCGTCGGCCTCAGTCATCGTGGGTTTGGACAGGTAGATCTGACCGAACGAGATGTTGTAGATGGTGTCCGTGTTGGTCTTGGCCTGGCCGGGCGCGTACTGCGCCTCTGGGTTGATGCGGATGGAGCGCGAGTCGTCCACAAGCTCCTGCATCGTGTTCTGGATGAACTCGTCGAACGAGTCCAGTTGCTGGCGCACCAGTCCCTTCTCTTCGAAGTAGCTGGAGATCACAGCCCACGCGTCCTCCTGGGACACGGCAGAGCCCGCCGCTAGGCCCAAATCGCCCACGTCATCGCGCTCCGTGTCGCTGTCGATCGGGTTCTCCCAGCTCATTTTAGCTTGGCAGCTACCGATACAATCACCAAATGGCTCGAAGGGGGAGGTCGTTGAATCGGATATAATCGAACTTCAACGGTACTGTGAACGGGGTACACACGGGTTGTACGGAAATATGTACGGAATGTAAGTCACCAGGAAGAGCATGGACCGCATGGCATGACAGCGTCGTCAGCAAGTTGACAGCGGCATAAGTGGACTGGACGCCTGTGTACACGCACATGTTCTTGTTCGCTGAAAAAATGGCCATCCGCCCCGTGTCGTATGGTTGCAGGGCTTTGTTGGCATAGAGCAGCAAAACGGACTATTTTTTGGTCCGTACAACGTAACTCATCAGTCATTCAGTATGGTGCGAGATTAGATCTCAAAATTTGCTCCAATTTGCTCCATTTGTGATTCCCCCTCTGGTCCGCGTTCTTTCCACACACGAAGGCACACGAAAGCAGAGCCGAAGCACAGTGCGGAACGCGCCTAAGACCCCCCTAGTCAACACACCATGGCCTCCCAGGCGTGCATCCAGTGGATCCGCGACGAGCTGGAGGCGCACGGCGACCTCAAAGACCTCTCGCCGCCGCTTGTGGACACCAAGTCGCTGTGCGAGTTCGTCACAGACGGTCGCGCGCTGTGTCTGCTGACCAACGCCGTACTGGAGAGCGAGACGGACGAGCTGCCCAAGAAGCTGCAGCGCTCGCTCAAGCAGCTCAGCAAGTTCCACGCGCTCGAGCGCGTGCAGTTCTTTATCAAGTGGTGCCGCACACGCGCCATGCTCGAGGAGCACCAGGTCTTTACGACGGTGCAGCTGCTGGACGAGGTGAACGAGACGGCCGTGTCCGAGACGATTGTGGCGCTGCGGAACAAGACACGGCCTGGACTCAAGGCCGCCAATGCGCTGTCGCAGTACTACTTTGACGGAGACAGCAACGCCCGCATGTCGAGCAGCAGCACGACCAGCACGGGCAGCTCCAGTGCCAACAACGCCAGTCGACTCAGCTCCTTCCTCAATAAATTCCCATCTGCACCTGTGGTGGCTACGAAATCCTCGCAGTCCAAGCCCCCCATGAACCACCGCGTGTCACTGACTTCCAGTGTCTGTAGCAACCAGTCCCCACGTGACCTCGAGGAGCCAGTACCTGCGGACGAAGACAACAACAAGTCCCGTCTACGCATCCCCTCCATCTTCAAGAGCAATAACAACAGCAGCAACAACAATGCATCGGCTACCCCCAGAAGCAGCATCATCAGCAACGCGTCGTCTACAGCTTCCACGAGCAAGGACGAAGGGCAATCACGCTCGTGGTCCAGCAAACTGTCAGCCTTTTCGCGCAGCGTCTCGTCATCGTCCAATGCGTCGGCTCCGCAGTCGACGCCCAAGACCCCGTCTGCGGCCGAAATGGATAACAATACCCCACACTCGTCACCCCCTCCCTCGCCACACAATAGAGTGAGCATCCCCTCTGCGTTCTCGGCACCGGCATCGGCTGCACCCAAGTCTATGTCGAAATTATCTGCATTCCTCAGTAGTGTGGAGACGACTCCGGTGGCTCCTGCTTCGAGTGCTCCTTCTCGGGATACTAACGAACCAGCAGTGGAGGCTACACCGGAAGATGACTCCGAGTTGTCTGCAATCGAAGACAACCAGGCTGAACATGACCACGCTCCAATTGAAAACGAGATCCCTGCTGAGGTGGAAAGTACGAAGGTGGAAGTGGAAGCCGAACACGAGCCACTGAAGAAGCCACCTTCGAGCGCGAAACTTTTTGCCTTCTTGCAGGCTGTTGAGCCGGGTAGTGTGGCCCCTCCCAAAGCAGAGGTGGATGCTTCGGAGGAGGAGGAGGACTTCGTCGCAGTGGAAGCTGAGGAAGCCGATTTTGCTGAAGAAGAGTCCCCTGCCGTTGAGGAGGAAGTTGTCCCTGTGGAAGAAAAGGTAGATGTCGTCGAGAGTAAATGCGAGGATACTGAAGTAGAAGAGGAGGAGCCTGTTGCGATTCCGGAAGTTCAGAAGTCGGTCGAGGACGTCACTGAAAATGAGGCCCCTGAGGTGCATGACGAGGTGGAAGAGGCGCACGTGGAAGTGCCCAAGGAAGAGACCTCAGAAGAAGAGGTGGAGGAAGCCCCAGAGGATGAAACTCCGGAGGAAGTAGAAGTTACTCCCGTTGCGGTGTCACCGGAGATTCTACAGGAAAATGAGCGCCTTGTAGCGGAAAACAGTGTACTGACCGCGAAGCTTGAGGCGGCTGAGAGTGCTATCACAACAAAAGACACAGAGCTGGAGACATTGAAGGAAGAACTTGAATTGTTGAAGGCACAGCTTGCAGACGAGCAAGCCAGCGCACAGGAGAAGATCGTTGCTGCTGAGAAGAAGCAGGAAGAGCTTGCTGCCGACGCCGCTGAGGCTCGTGCTGAGCTCGTTAAGTCACAGCAGGCAGTCACCCAGTCGTCATCGGCTGTGAAGGAGGTTAAGGAAGCAAAAATTCAGGTGAAGGAGTTAACCGTCCAGAACGAGGGACTGAAGGCTGATTTGACAAGCCTGCGCGAAGAGGTCCAAACACTAGAGCAGGCAGTACAGCTAGCCCGTGACAGTGAGGAGGCAGCAAGATACACTGCCCAGGTTGCATTCGCTGCTCGTGACTCTGCGGACGAGGTCAACCAGCAGTTGAAGGACCAGCTTGCACAGCTCCAGAAGTAGATCCATGTTGATGTAGACCAAACCGTGTACGCAAGGATCTAACCCAAAGTGGAGCTTGAGGTAACGAGATGATTAATTTTGAATTGTTTTCGTACTGGTTGTTGCCTTCTCTCTAACGAGCAACTAGATAGAGTCTGTCTGGTATCCTGCCAAGCTTCGTCGCAAAATTAATGCGCTACCAAAACCTACGATCATAAAGAGACAGACTAAAATGGCAAAGAGCCCGAGGAGGTGAAGCGTACTTCGGAGATAAGCTTGCACGTCTGATGCTGACCATTCTGGGCATTTGCCACAGTGGGCGATCTAAAGGTAAGAGCGTGAAATGTGTTAGCCTCATGGCAAGTTGCTAGCTGCAGACCAATACATACGTCATTTTGTTCGTAGCCCTGGTCAGCTTCGGCGTTAAGTACCGTCATGCCTTCAATGCAACCGTTATCTGAACTCGTACTTCCAACGCTGGACGACGTGGAATTACACGAAACCCAGTAGCCATTATACGTGTGCATGACACCTTCGCAGCTGGTCATCTCCGATACTACGTCCGTGCAGTTCGTACAACCCGGGAGATCGATATCGCACGCCAGTGTTGAGCTCGTATGAGCATTGTACGTTGATGCTAAATGATCCGAGAACGAGAAAGCGCTCACAGAGCAGACCAGGAGCGCAATGAGACAGCCACCTAGACCGATAATATACTATTTCAAGTTGATTCGTGAGCCCCACAACAAATATCCAACAACACGCCCAAATCACGTACAATGAGTAACAGAGATCTGCTCTTGGACCTTGATCCAATGATGCCCAACACCGACAGCGCAACCATGAGCGTGCCGACAACAATAAAGATAATAGCTGCATCAACAGTTCCCTATAAGCACTTCACCAAGACATAGCACCCTCAGTCGTACCTATCCACCTCTGTCCTGACGTCATTTCGTCATGCACTTTAACCGACAACCCGAAGATGAACAGCCCCGTGCCGAGCAGCGTGAAGACGGCGTTCATGACCGACAACATACTGCGCATGACAATTGGCACCGTGACGATCCGCACGACGCAGTACATGGACGCGATGACCAGTAGCATACAAGCCACGCCGACAGCTCCAATGACCACAACGCGGTGCTCGAGATACTCCACGGCGTCGCTATATGTAGCACAACATGACGTATCTCTCAGTGCTGCCAATACGGGCGCTGTCCAGTGGTGCTTGACCCAAGACTCAAGTGCATCTTGGAAGAAAAACGCGGCGTAGCAAGCCACGAAGAGTCCCGTGACCAGCACAAAGTCCGCGAAGAAGAAGAGCAGCAACAGTCGGCTCTTGTCCCGTCCAGCGCCTACGAAGCCCAAGACGGAGAGGAGCACGACGCAACCGCCTAAAGCAGCGAGTGCCGCTGCACTAGCACCGAAGTCGGTGGTTGCTACGATGTGCACTGCGAGCCCCAGCAACGACACGCCGCAGCTGAAGCTCAGCAGAGTCAGTAGACGTAGGAACTTGCGAGACGGGCGCATGATTGGCAAGTGACAAGAGTTATCTGTTTTTTGGGTTAGAAAGAGGTGATATATAAAATTGTGAAGGGGTTTTATGGGATTATAGAGGTTTCCACTTCAACTTAGCCATTTTGAACGAGTCTATTGTCTATTGTTGTCATTCTGCAGTCTATTTGTGAGCGCATTGGGAGTCATGTTGCCGCTTCTAGTGTAAGTTGAAATCTCCGCCGTGGTTATTTGCAGGTCCCCTAGAAGTGGTGGCTTCGTGTGTCCTGTTCGTCATCCATTGCCTTCGAACTCACTTTTAGGCTGGTGCTATGACAACGATAGACAGCAACGGTACTTTTCATTCCTGTGATGTAGATTCTAATTAGCTGAGATCTATTCTGAATTGAAAGGTTGAACTCATGCTCAGTCGACTGTAGCGCTTCGGTTGGAGTCTCGTCATCGTTACAACTCGGGTGTAGTCACGTCACGATACAATTGGACTTCGTCATCTTTAATATCTCAGCGGCTCGAGTTGATCCTCGACGGCAGCATATGTGAGATATTGCTTTGATCAGCAACCAAGTAAGGTGCATACCGGCGACGGTGGGATGATATGAAGCTGAACGTGAGACGACACACGGTATCCATTAAGACGAGCATGCAGATGACTTTTGTCTTGCCACAAGGTACATGATCAACAGCAGACGCATGACAACTCATTTCGGAAAATACCCCATCGAGCTCATTTGTGCTCTCCCTGTTGCATTGAACGCGTGAAGATGAAACTTCGTCATGTCATTTCACTTTTCGTGGTGGTCACACAAATGATGGCTGCATCGAGTTCGTCGACCTCATCCTCGAGTAGTGAGCTAAACGGATGGTACCCCTGCTCGGATTTAACTTTTGCCGACGAAGGAGGATCTGCAAACCAAAACGCCGAATGTGCTATCTACACAGCTCCACTTTGCTATCCTGGTATATGTAAGAATTCAGAATCCCTGGATACCACGAAAGTCGACATCTTTGTGAAGCGGGTGGTTGCACTAAACAATTCGGATACTGCTTCTAATGTGTGGTTCATGCAAGGTGGTCCTGGTGCTTCATCAACTAACAGTACGTACTACCACCTCCTCCTTGTAGTCATGCGCTCTAACCGTTCTGTATTGACTGCTTATGCATTGGGTAGTGGAGTCGTCTATGGTGGAGCTATATACTCGACTGGGTGGGACTGTGAACGTCTATACGATGGATCACCGCGGCACCGGTCGAAGCACACTGCTGGATTGTGTTGCAGCACAAGTAACTATGACTGGGTCTCCACTTGGAAGTGACATTGATGTCATGGAGATCCCTGGATGTGCCGAAGCTTTGGAGAAACAGTACGGGAATCTGTCATCCTTCTCGATAACAAGTGCGGCGACGGATATGGCTACTTTCATCTCCAACTACTCGAATGGTGCTAACACCATTGTGTACGGTGTGAGCTACGGTACCGCGTTATTGGAACGTTTAATTCACTTGGACCCTCCGGAGGTGACAGGGTACGTTCTGGACGGTATAGCCACGAGTTCGGGAACATTTAAAGAATTCGAGTATTTTTCAAGCTGGGACGCGGATTTTGGCGAAATTGGTGAGGCATTCATGGCACTTTGTTCAACACAAAGCGAGTGCAGCGACCGATTCTCATCAAGTGATCTATCAACGACACTGAAAAATTTAATCATGGACTTTGATAATAATCCTGACTCAACGTGTGCACTGTTGACAAGCAACGCCAACGGTGACGCGAGTAGCGACCCTGCATCATATACGTTGCGAAAAGCACTAGGTTCACTATTACAGAGCGCAAGTACACGAACTCTCATTCCACCCGTCGTCTACCGCCTGAACCGCTGCGCGTCTGAAGACGTTGACGTGTTGCAACACTTCTTCACAACTTTGAACGCTAACGACAATTCCCCAGACGAGGACAACGCGTTCCAATCGACGCTGTTATACAATCTCATCGTCTTCTCTGAAATGTGGGAGAAACCAGAGCCCTCAGCTTCAGAAATGCTTGCGCGTTTTACGGGTGTTACGATCTCGAATGGAGGAAATTACGCGAAAGTAGCCACGTACTGCGCCTTCACGAAAGAAAATTCGACAGTTTGCAATGACCTTGATGTCGGTAGCTACCACGCCAGTGGCATTGCCTACGAACCAGACGAATACTGGAACCAAAGTGCTACCATCCCTGCTCAAGCAAGTGTTTTGCTGTTGAGCGGTAAACTAGATCCGCAGACGCCGCACAAATACGCTGAGTACTTGCTGGGAGCCCTAGACGGCGACAAGAAGGAGTTGATCACATTCGACTACGCGACGCATGGGACGCTGACAACAACACCAATGGTTGATGGTGACGATAGCGGTGAAACGTGTGGTATGAAGATTCTGATATCCTACGTGAGCAGCAATGGAGACCTGGATCGTCTCGACAAAACTTGTGTTAGTGAGATGCCCGCTTTCAACCTAACTATACCGATTGAGTATCTGCAGTCGTATCTGAGTGTTGATGATGCCTACGATGGAGTCTACGATGCAAGTTTAAGTTCGAGCGGATCACTCGACACCAGTGTGAGCTCGACATCCAAAGGCAGCTCTAAGTACAAGGCTGTCTTTATTACCTTCCTCGCACTTTTCGTCATGGCAGTGGTGATCGCTGGTTTCATTTTGTACCGCTGGACCAAGCTCAAAAAAGACAAAACGGGTGCTAAGGGGGCCAGCAACGAGAACAATGAGACCTCCGAGCTTCCTCGTTCCACTTAACTGTCCTTACAGCCCAGTGAAATCAAGTACTTGTAGCTGTTGGAAAGACATCGATAAAAAATTCGCAATTTCACTTGTTGATCAGTTGGACCCAATGAATCCAGAGATAAGCCCGTTTGGGCTCATGAATTCATGCAACTTTAACAACGATTGCTACATGTACCTATATGCTTCAACTGGCATCACAAAATTAGTCAACCCACAGCAAAACGGACGAGTTCAGTCTGTGGAGACTTTGCTGGACGCAAGAAATGTCGATAACTCTAAGAACGAGGATGAATCTCCACCATTTCATCTCGTTAGCGACCGTGATTGCCCGAGTGTTAGCAAGTGACCTCAACGGATGGTATCCGTGCTCGGAATCCACTTTTGCGGACGAAGGAGGCTCTAGTAACCAAAATGCTGAATGTGCGGTTTACACTGCACCTCTGTGCTATCCTGGAATATGCAAGACCCCAAATTCTGTGGACTCAACAGTCGACATTTTCGTAAAGCGAGTGCCTGCTGTGAGCGACTCTGAGACTGCGACCAATGTGTGGTTCATGCAGGGGGGTCCTGGTGCTTCGTCTACGGCTAGTACGTGACATTTACCTACACAGAATCCGCATGTATTAACCACTTGCTGATACTTTTGTTCAGTGGAGTCTGCTATGGTGGAACTGCATACACGACTCGACGGAGCAGTGAATGTCTACACCATGGATCATCGCGGCACAGGTCGCAGTACATTGTTGGATTGTGTTGCTGCACAGGTTACTACTACTGGATCACCTTGGGGTAGTGCAATTGAGTCGACGGAAGTCCCTGCGTGTGCTCAAGCCCTGGAAAAGAAATACGGAAACCTTTCGTCATTTTCAATGACAAGCGCAGCGATGGATGTTGCAACTTTCATTTCCGACTATTCCAATGGTGCAAACACCATTGTGTATGCTGTGAGTTATGGTACGGCGTTAGTGGAGCGTGTTATTCATCTGGATCCACCCAACGTGGTTGGATACGTTCTAGATGGTGTTGCAACGAGTTCGGGAACGACTAAAGAATTCGAGTACTTTTCAACCTGGGATACCGATTTTGGAGACGTGGGTGATGCCTTTATGGCGCTCTGTGCGACGCAAAGTGAGTGTAGCGAACGGTATGTGACGAAAACATTACCTGTAACTCTTCAATCTTTGATCACGCAGCTTGATAACAACGAAAGATCGACATGCGCCGCACTTGTGAGCGAACTGAACAGTGACCAAAGTAGCATTCCACCGTCGTATATTCTACGGAGAGTACTGGGTGTGTTATTGCAGAGCACGAAAATGCGGACGTTAATCCCGCCGATTGTTTACAGATTGAATCGATGTGCGTCCAAAGACATCGATGTGCTAACACACTTTTTCACGTATCTGAACCACTACCTTTCCCTACCAAACGAAGACGATGCGTTCGAATCAACGTTACTTTACTACCTCATCGTTTTTTCCGAGATGTGGGAAACCCCAGAGCCCCCAATTGCAGAGATGCTGGCGCGGTTTACCGATGCACGAATTTCAAATGGAGGAACATACTCAGATATCCCGCAATATTGTGCTTTCTCGAAAGAACGTTCAACGGTGTGCGATCAACTTGATGTCGGAACGTACGATGCCAATGGCATCATATATGAGCGCGATGAGTACTGGAATAAAAGTGCCACGATCCCAAGTCAGGCGTCTGTGCTGCTTTTGAGCAGTAAATTGGACCCGCAGACACCCCATAAATATGCAGAGTATTTGCTGAAAGCTCTCGATGGCGACAAGAAGGAGTTGATCACTTTCGAATATGCTACTCATGGTACGTTATGGACAACTCCGTTGGATCAGGGCGATGAAGATAGTGAAACGTGCGGCATGAAGCTACTCATATCATACGTGACGAATAACGGCGACTTGGATGGTCTGGACAAATCCTGTGTAGATATGATGCCAGCGTTGAATATGACGCCACCACTTGCCTATCAGTACTACTTCCTGAGTACGGATAATGCTTATGACGGTGTTTATGATGCTAGCTTGGCTGATCAAGTGGCACGTTCGAGCTCTAGTCTTACTGGGTCTAGCAATGTCGTCTTGGGCGCGACATCTCAGGACAACTCGACATACAAAGTTGTCTTCATCGTGTTCCTCGTGCTCTTTGTGACCGCATTGACGCTAGCTTGCTTCTTTGCTTATCGGTGGTACAAGCTCAAGCATGAGAAAACGAGGAACAGAGTGACAGACGACATTGAAATCTCATCCGCTGCAGACGTTGTTTCTTCATCTCCGGAGTTAACGACTTCTTTTTCAACACAGGGAGCCAAGTGAACAAGATACGATTCAACTGCTAAGTCGTTGGACTACGTAATTGTCTCGACAGGTAGCGAAGTGATATGTATTGTTAATACTGGGAGGACAGCTTTTGCTGGTTGAACAGCCTAACCAATTATTTTTCATTGGACGGAGTCCTATCTAATTCGCATATATTGCATGAGTTGATAGTCCACAGACAGAGGCTACAATTACACAAAGGAATGTAGATCCATTGCAAGGCGGATCCAAGTCAAATACGGGTTTGTGAATTATGTGGGTCTCGTGGATGGAACATTGCTGCGGTTAGAGTTTAAACCACGAAGAATGAAAATTATTTTACAAGAAGGGTGGATAGGCTTGAACGCGCTTATTACTTGCGACGATTTAATGCGTGTGAGAAAAGCTATCGTAGGCTGGCCTGGTGCGTATATGTCAACCGCGTCTGGACGACGACGCAGTGAAGTTGAAAATAATGTTTTTCAATGCTGATCCTGGAGGGAAGCTCTAGATTACTTCGCAATATCCTCGCGGGTGGATGGTAAAATAGCAATTACGGTAGCATCAAGCGGATTGCATCGCTTCTAATGGGCGGTCAGACAGCTCAATTAACATTCAGAATTCCGTCGAAATTGAACAAATCCTCAACTTGCAATATTTCCAACTCTCCTTCTTTGAAGACATTAATTGAGATGACCAGCTCGTCATTTGGCATGAGGCACAAACAGTACATGACTTTGAGCAAATTCAAGAACGGGGTTTCATTGTTATTTGTACACAAGGAAAGGTGTATATGCCGAGTCGACTGACGCTTGCCTGAAGTCTTGTGACGAGCACCTAGTATGCCGACTCCTACAGTGAATGACCGTTCATAAGTCCCTGGTCTTAGGGACTTAATAGCCAGTTTAGAGTGCAGGGTAGGATGAGTCGAAATAGCATCTACCGTAGTTACTAACGCCCCGAATAGTTGGCAATTTGACACTGTAACTCATGAAAGATCTACAACCCTAGATTTGATACTAATATGTGTCAGTCTGTACAAACTGTAGACGCTAGGTACATTTACGACAGGTACTAATTCAGCGTTACCGCAGCGGTAGTAGCCATACAGGTTTTTGGAGTCCCCCAGAGATAAAACTACTGTGGGTTGAATGGTTGTAACCCATGCACCGACAATGCCTTTTTTGATTCCGGAAGTTCTGACAGCGTGAGTGCGGAAGAGTGTTACGTACGTATGTTTAAAGTAGAAGGCAATCTACTTTAGGTGATGTACGTCCTGTGCCCCAACTCTGTCTCCTGCTGTATTGCTCGTAGACGACACCCTGTACATAGAATTGAAAAACTTTATGCTGTTTATGAAACAGACCTATCTAGTAAATCTCGAGCTGGTGACATCCGGAGGATTCATTAAAGACGAGCTTACGATAAATTACGCTATCGGTAAAAAAATGTATGCATCGTATAATAACCATACATGAACGCACATGTCTTTTGTTACTATTATAGTAAAGCTTTGTCGCCAGCCTTTTTATTTACTTAGAACGACCTCTTTTTTGATAAATAGGGGTTCGTGACATGAAAGCACTTCCTGGGCTGATTTCGAATCCTCTGGAATTTTACTGACGCAGCAGGAAAGGGAAGGAAGGTTGGTTTGGGTTTAATACACCTTCATGATAATGTAATGAAAAGAACGGATTACATGGTTTTGTGTTGTCTGCTTTATTCTCCACTTGCTTATGCTCATAAAGACGGTTCCGAAGTCTTGTCAATTGGACAACAAACAGAACAAGATTATGGTAGGCACCCTCAATCGTGGCACAGACGGAGTTGATTTGGACGTACATCGAGTACATGTATTCAGCAGAAAAGTTGACCAAACAATATCATTTTCCAATTCACCACCATCCGTTCATTTAATCTTGTTCAATCTTGTTCATGCAGCTTCATTTCGCGTATGTGTGGGCGATGATTGCCATCGCCCATGCCACGCACGCGTCGAAGTCTAAGACCACCTCAAAAAACCAACTGAATGGTTGGTACTCATGTTCTGACTACACGTTCTCCGATGGAGGTAGTTCGAGTGGTCAATTCGCTGAATGTGCTGTATACCACGCTCCATTGTGCTACACTGGTATATGTAAGACTCCAGCGTCAGTCGACCCGACCATTGATATCTTCGTAAAGCGATTTCCAGCTACCAGAGGTGATCCCGACACTGCTTTCAACGTGTGGTTTCTACAGGGTGGTCCTGGATATTCTTCTAGTTCTTGTAAGTTCATCGTTGTATTATTGTTATTTATCACCCTGGGTCATGACTGACGAGAACGTTATTGTTTGGAGAAGTTGAATCGTCGATGGTGACCCTACATGAGCAGCTGGAAGGAACTGTGAATGTGTACACTATGGACCACCGTGGTACGGGTCGCAGCACGAAATTCGACTGTATGGCATCCCAATCAACTACCACTGGTTCCCCTTCTGGCGACCAAATCGATCCAACGGAAGTTGGTTCGTGTGCTCAAGATCTCGAATTCAAGTATGGTGACTTGTCGTCATTTTCTATGACAAGTGCTGCCACGGACGTCGTGACCTTTCTGTCCAAGTATGGAAATGGAAAAAGCACTATTGTTTATGGCGTGAGCTACGGAACAGCGTTAGTTGAGCGACTCATGCACCTGAACCCTCCCAATGTGATTGGATACGTCTTGGATGGCATTGCTACCAGTTCGGGATCGCCACGAGGCGGTGTCTCGTACGTGTCGGACTGGGACACTGACGTCGGAGAAGTGGCTGATCGTTTTTTGGCGCTGTGCAAGTATGATCGACATTGCAATGCTCGATTTAAAAAGAACAGTCTGTCATTGACAATACAGAATCTGTATAAGACGTTTGACAAGAATCCCAACTCGACTTGTGCCGCCCTGGTGAACAATATTCAAAGTCCTAGCATACACTACGAAGGAGAACCACCATCATTCACTCTACGGCACTGCTTGGGCTCGATGTTAAAGGATTCAACTCTGCGAACGTTCATTCCACCTATTGTTTACAGACTCCACCGCTGTAGGTCCAAAGATGTTGACGTTTTGACACAATTTTTCAACACTCTGCCCACGAATGTTGATTTTAAAACCCAAGACTCGGCCTACGTATCGACGCTTCTCTACAACCTTATCACGTTTTCAGAGATGTGGGAAACACCGACACCGTCCATTACCAAATTAAAGAAGCGATTTACAGATGCTGTAATATCTGACTGGGGAATTTATGCGACGGCACCATCGTACTGCGCTTTTTCCAAAGAGGCTTCGCCGACGTGTGATAGACTTGGTTTCGGAAACTACGATGCCAACGCAATCGTTTACAACCGTGATGAATTTTGGAACAAAAGGGCCACAATTCCTAAAGGTGCTAGTGTGCTGTTGATGAGCAGCAAGCTTGACACGCAGACTCCACACAAGTACGCTGAGTACCTAATTAAATCGCTTAAAGGTCATAACAAGGAGCTGATCACTTTTGACTACGCCACACATGGTGCAGTCGTGGCAACTCAACTTATCAGTGAAGATCCGTATAGCGAGACGTGTGGTATGAAAATCCTTGCGTCTTACGTTAAAAGCAAAGCTAGGCTGGAGATCCTGGATAAGTCATGTGTGGACAAGATGCCAGACTTTAATCTGACGATACCGACGGACTACCTGTCCAGCTATATGAGCACCAAGGATTCGTACGACGGTGTATTCGACCAGAACATAAGCGCCCAATACTATGAACAGTAGCTGTGGACTTTAAAGAACAAACCAATACGATAGTAGAGTTGAGGTTCTTGAACGTCCAACATGGCATCGAAGGTGAGATGGCGTTACGATTCGCAGATTCTGGTACTACTAAGCCTATTGGTATAATCCGGAACTAGCAAAACAATCTAGGGTCTCATGAGAAATTATTTCGGTAGAACGCTTAAAGATGCATTTCCAGATAGGCGAAACTCTGGTCCATGGCCACCATTGTCACTTTCATCATCATTTTTGTCTTCACTCGAGCTCCATCTTAAAGCAATATCGTGTTCGATTTCAGAAAGCCCAATTTTCTGCGTTGCAGATACTAACCGCATCGGTTGTTGCTGGAACCTCCAAACCAGAAGCACACAGCTATTATACGCTGAAACTTGCTTAATTATTCCTGAGAAATGGTGGTAGGCCTCGACTATCTTTTCGTGTCAGCTGTACCCCATTCATCCTTCTCTTCGTCACGTCCTTAAGTCATCTGCGCTCTATTCTTCTTCTCCACCAGGGTGTATCCTTCCCAGTATGAGTTTATCGAGCTAATGGCAAACACTTGACTTCGCTGTTTGCGTCAGGCTTCTCAAATGCTTCCACATATCACATTTCGGTGATCCCCAAGGCTTGATGCTTCTACAAACCATTGAGAAATCAATATTCCCGCTATAAACCTTCATCGTGACTTACCCACCGTCACCCTTCGTCTCCTTGATTCGTTTGCTGCTGAAGCACAAAATGCGGACTTAAATCAAGTAGTAGATGGTAAGCCTTGTAACATCACGAGTCCTGTAACAAGTCTAGATTAAAACCCAGAAGAGTTATTGCAAGTACATCCATTACGTAAGTGGAAAGTGAAGTTGTAGATCGATCGATGAAGTGTGAATGTACTATACAGATATAGCGTGTTTAGTTTTTTGTGGTATAGTAGCATCAAAAGCGATGATACCGCCTGCTCCGCTCCCAAATGCAATATACAGATACTTCTGTCAATGTTACGTCTTAGCAGTTTGGTTACTCGGGAAGATCGCAAAAACTCGTACTCAGTACGAGATTAGCTCTGCAAAGTTCTAACACTCCATCCCCTCAAACTGGCCACGATTCTTTGGTCAACTCGTAATTATACCGCCAAATGCTTGCGAGACAGCACCCACTTCTTAACAGCAAACTTCTTTATGACCGACCAGTGAAATACATTCCCTAGACTCCAGGATGGAGAATCAGTATACAGCAAACATGACTTGATAAAAGCCAGCGATGTCTAGGAAGAGATTGCGAACCAAACTTGTACCACTACTTATGTCATTTCTTCAACAAGCCACATTACAACAGCGAACTTATTTCATGATCCGGTGTATCTTCTCTTTGAATCAGTTCTGCTGGAGCTAGTCGTGGTCGCCCCATAGCGTTTAATGTGATGTGTATACTGTGGGGCAAAGAATCTTGGAGTAGGCGCGGAAAGATTCGTTGTACCGCACATTATTCACGAGCATCGTCGACAAACATTATAGGCTGCGTAGTGTCCTGGTACTTTGCCTTGGCACCACCATTCACGACTCGATGGTAGCCACCGGAGCCCCGACCACCTCGTCCAGTGACAACTCTGCGGCCAGTCGTGATGTACAAGAAGACACATGCTGCCACGAACAGCATTAAACTCAAGTTCCATCCGATAGGTAGTCCTGCGCTGAGCTGCTCTGCCAATAACTCTGACTCTATAGAAAATGTGACTTTGCGTTGCAGCGCCTCCAGATACAAAAAGGAGCCTGTGAGCCATGCCACCAACTCTGACGAACTACCATGTTCAGCATTTGACAAAGAGCCATGTCCTGACACAAATGGCTGTTTCTCAAACCGCTCCACGAAAACAACGCGTTCATCGGTATCTTGGACACCAATCTGCTCGAGTAGCACAATTGTGTAACATAAGTCAAAGCACAGAGCATCTGGTTGCTCAATCTCGTTTTCCACGACGGAAACTCGAGACGCTGACTCCGTCGTAGACACGTGCGTATGTGCTGCACCAGCCACTACATCCTTGTACGCCATAGCACACAGACTCTTGGCAGAGTTTCGCAGAGCTGGAAGAGTTGGAGTAGGCAGCTTTAGCTGGTCCATTTCTTTTTCTTCCAATTTAGTATTGACGTATTGTAGTACGCGACTTGCACGTATCACCGCTTTGTTTAGCACTCCGGAGGCATAAAATGATCCAAATCCTTGTGGTTGTGGTGTGCTACCCAAAAAGCAGAAGTTTTCTGGTGGACAATTTGTATTGCTCGAGGCCACATGAGATCGAAGCAGCGTCAAACACTTGTCAGCATCACCCGTACCTTCCAACGTTACGTTTGATCCCTCTACAATAGAGGAGTGGCTTCTCAAAAAGCACGGGTGGTGCAGAATGTCAGAGTTGCTCTTCTTATGATTTTGCTTCAACTTGATCACCGCCTGCTCTACCTGATTCCGCCCAAAACCTGAATACTCTCGACTGTAGAAGTCACTCATATTGAGCGCCACATTCACCTGTCGCTGTCGTTTGCTTCGCCTCCATCGTTCACGAACATCGAAAACCATTTCAACCGAATCCGAGTCAGTCTCAGAACTCAGCTTTCCTGCTCGTCCTCCAACATCCATATGCAAAACGCCGAAAACTTCAACTTGTCCAGGACTGAGCGAAGGTGCCACTCGGCCTGAGAAATAATTAGTCCCTACAATGTGAAAGTAGCGACGCCATGCAGCAGACACGACACGCAAGTCTCCGCTAGAAGTAACGCTGTCCCTTTCATCACGATGTTCGGTGGACGGCGCGTTGAGTGCGAATGGGAAGTGGCTGTCGCTTCTGGCCCGGTCTCGCAGCTGATCCAGCCGCCTCGTCACACGTGACACAGCAGTGGTAGCTTCATCCTGCGTCCTGGAATCAGATCCTATTTCTGATTCCGCAATGATGAAATGTGCAAAGCAAAGCGCAGGATCGACCCTGGACTTGAGCCACTCGGCGGCCTGGTCGAACGCTGGACGCAGGATCTGGTAGGCCTCACTCGCCCGTTTCTTCTCATTCTGTGCATCTGCAGGTTTCTGTCCAGCTGTGTCCTCTAGGACCGATGACAAGGCCGGATACTGGTCGTACAGATTGATTCCGTCCTGTTCGTAGGCATTCTGCAGGACCAACACCCGCGTGTGCGTCCTAGCAGCCACTACAAACACACGACAATGCGCGCGTGCGGGTGGAGGCATAGGTCCGTCCTGCGTCGTCAAGTGTGTGCGTAGTGCAGCATCAGCGCAGCTCAACAGCGTCAACAACAGCAGTGCGACGCCACGTCGACCCATAGCGAGGCTTGAATCAGAATGTATTAAGCTTAGGACCTCATGTGCATTATGTGGACCACTCCATATGATGTGGTGCACACCATTCCCCTAACATAACGGCTCCTCTCAGTCTTCCCACTAATCATGGGCGAGTCGTCGGGACCGCGATTCCTGCTACGTGCCTGTGTGTTCCTGCTGGTATTAATCGGCAGTCTACTGCAGCTCGTGTTCTTCGCACTGTTGCCTCAGATCAAGCTGCATACGGAGTTCTGTAATGCGACGCTGGCCTCACGCTCGCTGTTGGCGCCTACACCTACAAGTCCAGAGCTGGCACCGCCAATGAAGCTGATGTTCCAGTCGCTGTACGTGTCTCCGCGTGAGTTGGCCTTACAGCAGAAAGAAGAGGAACGAAGACGCAACGAATTGGCAGTGGAAGAGCCCAAACAGACGATCCGCGGCCAAAAGAAGGAGCTCGAGGGATTCCGCAATCCAGTAGGAGGTGAGGGCGAGACGTTCCAGGCCGAGACAATGGCAGAAAATCAGGCACTTCAGTTGCAACAATTGGCTGAGAAGGAGGCCGAGCTGGATCGCGAACGGCAGATGAATTTACCTCCCGGTTTCTTCCTGCAGACAAGAGGACAAGGTCACGAAGCTATTAACTCCAAATCTGCTTATTGCATCAACGTCGTGACGCCCAGTGACTCGCCTGGCGTGTTACTGGACTTTGAATTGTATTTGAATGCTCTACCTTCGGCACGCCCTGTATACGCGTACAAAGGTAATGGAGAACAGGAAGGCGAGAGTGGTAGTGACGGGCAGGTGAAGCGACTGGATATGCCTCCGTCAGTTATTGATATTTACTTGGAACGACATCCAGTGGACAAGAAATACTACCCTGACTTCCATGCACCCAAGGAAAAGACTATTTGGATGATGCAGAACGTCGAGTTCTTTGATCGACATGAGCTGGACAACCCTACGGTTGGTGTTATGATGGTTAAAAATCGCATTGGACTAAAGAAAGTGCTCGAGTACAGGCATCGACACCAACTTTCGTACTCAGTCTTTTACACGAAACATACGAGTCGCGACTTGTATCAACCAGCGATACAACGGGATTGGACCTCGTTCTTGCACTTGGCAGGCTGGAGTCCATTTAAGAATACGCGTGTGATCCTTCAGGCGTGGGCACTACATCCAGAGTGGCCGCAGCTCATCATTCGGGTAATAAAGGCAGATTTATGCGCGTGGATAGAAGAACAGTTCGGCGACAGTGACTCGTGGCGGCTGCAGAATGTCGACTATGCATGTGGCTCCGTGCCTGCTGAAGAGAAAGATCGATTGCAGAACCACATTGGACTTCACTTGTGTCCGAGTGAGACAGAAGGATTCGGTCACTATATCAACGAAGCTCGCAGTGTTGGCGCACTTATCCTGACAACGAATGTACCGCCGATGAACGAGCTCGTGGATGAGAAAAGCGGTGTTCTGGTAGGAGAGCCGCACCCATGGTGGTGGCAGACGAAGGGAGACTTATTTATGCCGCTGGCGCAAGTGGATGTATCCGATATCGAGCGGGGTGTAGAACAAATTCTACTGCTCTCCATAGAAGAGCGCCAACGAATGGGTCGGCGATCACGTGCCAAGTTTCTTGAAGACCGCGCATACTTCCTCAACGCTATGACCGCATTGGAAGAAAGTCTTTGCCAGGACGAGATCCGAATCGAGAAATTACAGCCCTATCTGTACTAGCGATCCTCCTCTCGACGACGATTTCGAGCTCGGATAGATAGATAAATAGCACCTGCCTGGCGGCCTAACTTGTAACTAGTAGCATAGTTGTCCTCCATGTATGTGACCTTGTTGTGCCTACTACAGGTAATCAAGTCACCGAACTCAACTAGGAAAAACAAACTAGGCAGACGTCACTTCCTCAATTTAGTCGGCAAAGCAAATTGCCAAACTCGAAACAAATTCACATTAGATTATGATCATCGTCCATCACATGCAGTTGCTACTTGCTCCTTGTGCTGTGTCCAGGTTCAAACCTCGCAACACAAGCTTATTGGGCTTATACATTGATGTAAGCTATCAGAACACACTTGAAGATCATACACATGAAGTCAACTACGATTCCACTGAGGCATCTTGACCTTCAACCTCGTTGACCTCGAGGATCCCAGCAGCTTTCAACTCCTGGCGACGCTGGAACCTTGCCCGAATTACACCTCGGAACAGATCAACGGCGGCTTTGGAGAGAGCCACAGCGACCATAGGGTTCTCAGTCTCAAGACGCACGAGGTTTGGTGCGATGACAATAGCGAGTTGGTCCACACCCATGTGGTTGTGTGATTGATATTCAGCCACGTACGCCAGTAAATCTGCTAACCATAGCACTATGATGCGCTCCAGGTCTCCCAAGAGACTCAGCACTTCGAACCCAATATTTTCAGTCGTTGCGAGACGTTCCATCTCGCCTGCAGGGATTTCGTGGAGAATGGGCATTGGCAGTTCACGGAACCAAAGCTTGATGAGATCCGCCAGTACTCGGACATCGTGTTTAGCTCCACGAAAAGCCCCACAGTTGATATCCCGCATAGCTTGATCTCGTTCGGCTTTACTAGGCGACTCACGAAAGATATGAGGGGTCAGGTATCCCTGTTTGGCTACAAAGTGCTGTTGCAGCATGACCAGCACTGCCGGAACTCGTTCCTCGTAGCCTGGGACGGCTACACGTGGGACCTGCCGGTATGGTAGTTTAAAGTGCTGGTTCATTATCCGTATGGGGTCATTGCTGTTGACAGGGTCCATACTTCCGATCATACTGGACAAGCTCAAACTGCCTGGTGGGGCTGAACTGGTGCGTGTTCGCTTGGCACGACGTGCTTTTAAAACTGGGGATGTTGCGTCCAAAGCACAGATCGTGTCAGCTCGACTGCGCTCCAAGGCACCGGAGACCAAGTAGTCTGCGAAATTGTCCGGAATGCCCTCAAACCTCGCTTCTTGGAAATTGTAGTGGATATGCACGTCATGTTTGAAGCCGTAGGGTGATCCAATTTCTAGGAACGCAGCGAAGTCGTGTTCTCCATCAGCTTCTGGGGTATGCGACGGTGATGATGGTGACCCGCTATCACTCTTGACTGTCGGGTGTTCAGGAAGTTGAATGTTGAGCATTTCGACGAAGGGAATTGCACACGTGCGGGACTCGTCCACTTTGATTGTGAGGCAGTGAGATCTTCGCCTGCACGTACACGAAAATCTGAATAAGATTCCGGAAAGAGGGTAGCAAGCATGCTACGTCGTGAAAGGGCGCGGTACCTGGTGTGAAGGTCAGAGGTGCTGAGACTGCAATGACTGGCTAGGGAGCACTTGTGCAAGTCTGCTCGATTCCTGGCCTGCCCGCGCAGCAACAACAGAGCAGTCGATTTGACGGCGCGAAAAGGTATATATTGGGCATTGTCGTCTGCTGCACGTTGGGCAGCGACAGGTTGCCTGACTTCTGGAGAACGGTGGCCGTTTCGAAACCTCTTGCATTGGCACTGTATTATTATATCATGGTATTTTCCATTATCGAGGCGAACAGGCCAGCGCACGCTGGCGACTGCGTTGAAATATTGACGCTGCAACTACCGTGTCAACGATGCGGACAGAAGTCTCAAGATAGGACCCACCGTGTACTCGGTAACTTTGCTAGTACAAGTGTCGTAGGCATCTATACTCGATGATTGACCTTCTACACCGAGAACAGCTTTGCGTCCTGTCTGAATATCGCTGGCGTTATCCTTCCGCTGCCGCCAAGTCTAATGACTGGTCTAATGACTGGGTGCAGCTTGAAGCTATCCCGATGGCGCCTTGTGATTGGCTAGTTCAAATTCCACCGCCAAAACACTTCAACGTCGCCAAAGCCGTTACAAGCGTGCTCCGTATGGTGTGTATGTTGGTCGTGAGCGACGGAGACGGTCAACGGAGCTGAGGCCTATAAGCACTAGCTAACATAAATGCCGCTGATGTTAACTTCCCTAGTGCCTAGTTGCTCGGTGGATTAGCATCCCTACCAACGCCAGCAATCTCCGTCCATAGATAACTAGCTATCGCCTGGAATGTGTTCAGCCTACTCGACAGGCCCACGAAAGCACGACTAAGATGTGTTCACAACACGCACGTACTTCAGTACTTCAGTACACAACTATAGCTCATTTTCTTCCAAGCGGTTAGACTGAATGCAAGCAAAACGCACAGTCCACCTTCCAGCTGAGCTGTTCTTGACGGCCTTAATTCTAACCTTTATCGCTTGCGCATTGAATCCGAGATGCTGGGGTTGAAGGTAAAATCGGCGAACGTAGAGCTCAGCACCATGGATTGGTGCGTGCACACGCTGTCCACGACTGGCTCAGATGTGAACTCAGCGTCGAAGTTGCCCACATCGAGCTCATCCTGCACCACTGGGTGCCACGGCGGCGTCGCCTCGCGCCGCATCAGCGCGTCCCATGACACGCCGGCGAAGAACGGGTGATCGCGTATTTCTTTGGCACCACTCGATCCCAGGCGCTCGGTCGGGTTAAAAGTGAGCAAACCACATATCAATGATGCAGCCTCGGGGGGCATCTCGGGAGGCATCATCGTGGTCACGGAACCAGGCGTCATGATTTTCTTCACCATGACTTCGCGATTATCATCAAAAAACGGATGCACACCAGTGAGCATTTCGTACAGGAACACACCGAGCGACCACCAATCCACTGCGTATCCATACTTCTGCATATTGTACACCTCGGGTGCCAAATACTCAGGACTACCCACGAGCGTCTGCGCACCCTTGTCCGAAACCACGTTCAGCTTAGACAATCCAAAATCTGTAATGCGCAAATGACCAGAGGCCTCAACGAGAATATTTTCCGGCTTGAGATCACGGTAAGCCACCTTAAGGCGGTGAAGGTGCTCAAGCCCCAGCACCAGCTCGGCCGCATAGAATCGTGATAGCTCATACGAAAAACCATCATCAGACATATGATGAAAGAGTTCTCCACCAGAGCAGTAGTCAGTCACAAGATATAGTTTGTCCTTGGTCTGAAACGAGAAGCGCAATCGAGCAATAAAAGGGTGATCGATTTCTTCAAGAATAAGGCGCTCCGTCTTGATATGCTCTTCCAAGCCATGGCGAACGACGTTCTTTTTGCGTAGCACCTTCATGGCATAAACGACGTGTGTATCTTTCTTGCGCACGAGGAAAACCTTTCCGATCGATCCTTTTCCAATCACCTTGATTAAGTCAAAATCACTCACAGACACTCCGTGCGAATGGTGACTGGATGAGTTACTGCCGCGGCTGCTTGCAATCGATGCGCGCATAGCAGACGACGAACTTGCGTCAGTATCCAAAGACGATCGGCGAGCAGTTTTCCTATGATGCGGAGACTCGCTTGCGTTAGCACCCATTGCCGTACTGAGTCGACGACTTTGTTTTCGAGGCTTCAGAGAGTCCAAACGATGGCGAATGACATTACCTAGCCATGTCCGTGTCTTCGCTTCTGACTCCGATATAAATTGCGCAGCACCACATCCACGATCACGTGCAGCCACAAAGTAGGTGAACGTCGTTTCTAGTGACAAACTGATAGTGCGAGCCTTATTACTGCTGCTGCGCTTGGAAAGTGCGGATGCTGGGGCTGCCGACGGGGAAGCCTTACCATCAACGGACGGACCTGACGCTGTGAGATCTCCAACAGATAAACAACTGCACGATAATTTTTCCTCTTCTGCTAAAATATGACCACCCACAGATATTTGAGCATCACCCTTAAAGTTGATAGCACGTTGCTTCAAGAATTGGGCTACCGCTGGAGAGGTTGTTGACGGGTCCATGCGGTACGCTCCCTCTGCAAACACGAGCGCATTTACGCGTTTGACGACCTGTTCCTCTCGCTTTTGAATTAGTGTTACCACAGACTTGGCACCGAAAGAATACGCCAAAAAGTACACGTTGCGTGCCTGTGCACGCGAGATAATATTATCCCACACGTAGAGCATGTGCTCATCCGGCGACGAGTTGCTCCGGATTGGGAAGGTATCGTTCCCGATAGTGACGTTGTTCGTAGACGGGTTAAGTACCGCAACCCCAAAGTTACAAGCAGTAGCGCGCCGCATCACTGGCAGCATCGATCCCAACTCCAAACCTTCCTGAATTAGCAAGTCGCGACTCCAGATACCAGGTTGTGCACCACGTCCACCATTCACCACCACGAGCAAATTGCTGTTTATGCGCCAATCCGAAGTCAAAAAGATACTTGAGCGAGCTTCCTTCGGCTCGTGTGGTTGGGGGTCGAGGGGTACACGAGCCTGCTTGAACGCCAGCTCAGCTAGCATCTCCATCTGGATATGGAAGATGGCAGCCTTGACAATATCGTCCAGTTCTCCTGCACGTCGCTCGTCGCTCATGAGCTCGTATACAGCCTGATTCGTGCGACAGTGACGTAGTGTACCAGCATCATCGAAATAATAATCTAGCTCTTCCAATGACTCCAGTTGGTCAGTGAGAGCGATACTACCGCGAGCCAGCGCATCGGTGTCACTTGATCCAGTGACACTACTGGCACTACTGTCTCCAAACCTTTGTTTCTGTAGGCTCACAGCATCATCCGCATTCATGCACAAAATATACTGCTTGCCGTCCTCACAGCCTATTGGGTCCGAGATCTGCTGCAGCGATGCTGCGTGCAGCACGACGCATCCTTCTAGTAGGCCTGACGGACGCTGCTCCACCTCCATATCGTCGTCATTGCAGCTCTAATATCACAGTATACACACAACACGACATAGTCTATGTGAGTTATGAATAGATCAAAGATGCTCATTGGCTTAATTGCTTATAAGTCACTGCCATGAGACTTATAAGACCATATACTGCCGCACCATGAGAAACTCATTGACGACCGAGAGCCAAGAGTCTGTGGGCATGACGAACGCCATCACGGGCGCGCACACTTCCACCCGCGATCCCTGAGCACTTGCCAGCTGAACGAACACGCGTCTGCTGTCCGCCATCGTCGCTCGTCCGCGGTGCTGTCCCCTGAGTTGACTCCGACGTTCTTTTGCGGCGACACGACCACAATCGCATCTAAGCGGGTGCGAAGATCGTACCCATCTTATTTTAACCAATTAGAAACTTTCAATATGTTGATTGGATGAAAACACGTCGCCACATGTGCACCCTACTGTAATAGCGTCGATGATGTGCTCTCGCTTGGCGTCGCGCGCAGCCTCCCGCGTGTACGCGCGCACAGTTCCCATGACCCCGGTGGCATCTGCACTAGCGGCATCGTTTGCGGATCAGACGCTGGGTCCCGTGGCGGGCTTGCCGCAGCGCCGCGTGCAATACGACTCGCACATGCCCACGACTCCACTTCAGAAGATCGTTCTATCTGTCACGTCGGCACTAACTGTGTTCACCAACCCTGAACGCGGTGACATGCTGGCCACCCTGGGAGAAGTTACTGGTCGTGATGCACTGCGCCGTATTCACGCGCGCATGTGCGCGGACCCCGTTGGGGCTCGTATCTTGGCTGAAAAGCCTGTGATCCGCAATGATAAGATCGACATGGAATATCTGAGAGCATTACCTGCAGACTCATTTGGCCGACACTACGCCACGTTCATGGATTCACATGGCTTCGATGCTGATGGCCGCTCGCTCGTGCGTTTCGTGGACGACCCGGAGCTGGCCTACGTGATGCAACGCCATCGCGAGTCGCACGACTTCTGGCATACTCTGTTCGACGTTCCTCCGACAGTGCTAGGGGAGATCGCGCTGAAGTACGTTGAGATGGCGCACTCTAAACTACCTGTGAGTGCGCTGAGCGCATTTGTGGGCCCGTTGAGACTCTCCAGTGAGGAGCGCTGCTTGCTAGTGAAGGTGTATGTACCGTGGGCCACCCGGGCGTCGACGAATGCGCACTCGTTGCACTGTGTCATGTATGAGGAAGAGTTCGAGACGCCAATTGAAGAACTTCGTCAGCGTCTGAACATTGAGGTTGCTCCTTCCCTTCCTGACTCTTCGGAACACTACCAGCGTCACAAAGACGACAAACACTGATGTAATCGAAAAGAAAACGACCACCAATATGTTACTGAGCGCAATCACTTGCCAACCCCAAACAAATCGTACTCATGATCACTATCATGATGTTCCTGCTGGACAGCAGAGGCAATTTCTTTAGTCAGGTTCTGATCGGAACAATTGGGAACCGCGCTGGTTGCACCCCGTTCCTGCATCGTGCTGGTGAGTCTACCAATCGGTGCTGCATGGGTTTCCACTTGTGGTTGGGTATAGTCGATAGCTTCGTGGAGCGTTGGCGGTGGGGCAACTGTCCCAAGCACAGGTTTACTGCTGACTGGAGGATCTACAACTGCTGCAGAGGTTACGTTTGGTATCGGCGTCTGAGCTGACACAGGGTTTGCTGGCATGGTCGTGATTGCGTTTGCTTGCTCGTTCAATGAAAGCGTTGGTAGGTTTTCCAAAGATGACAACGATAGCTGTTGTGTCTCAGTCAGTATTTCTCTTGGAGATGCTGCAATTGGTCCTGGTGTATTCGGTGAGAGAAACGGATTGTGTGCCACCTCACACTGGAAGTCATATGAGTAGTTCATATCCATGATTGGCTTCATTGGAGGTTTCTTCGAGGAAATGGTAGTGTCCAGCGAGCTGAGACTTTTTGAGACTGTCTGGCCAGACGACGATGGCAATGGGAACAATTCGTGATATTCTGCGCTGGATTCACTGTACACGCTTCGTCCTCCATCACTCGTCACGCTGGCTGCAAGACTACCATTGCCAGGTGTGTACTGGCGACGTGCAGCAAGTTGAGCAGACGATTTGAACGCAGCATACTTTGGAATTGAATCCATCTCTAAGCACTCGTACTCACCCATACTCACTGGACTTAATGGACCTTCGGGGGTATCCCCATCCGAGAGCGGGTAATTTGGCACGGCATTACCGGTAGCGCCACCATCCGGCAGACTTTGCACGCTACTGCTGACAGAAGCGTCAGTACTGCTAACTCCTCTGGTGTACGGATCAATAGGTCGCTGATACGAATCCGCGAATGGGTTCATAGAGTCATTGTCGCTCTCGGCACGCACATAAGTTTGAGGCCTTGACGCCTGTCCGATAGTCCCTGATGACGCTGACCTACCGAGATCTTTGTTGCCGAACATCTCTGAGAATGCTCCTGTAATCTCGGTGCCGAGTGCCGACATCTCTGAGCTAAATTCCGCAGCCGTGGTTGACTGCGCTCGCACCACAGGAGGCCGGCCATTTGAGGTGGTAGCTACTGTTGACTTCCCATTCATAGGTGCATTCTTGAGCGTCACAGTTGCTGACAAAATCTGGAGATAAGCGACTAGTTCGTCCCGACAGCCATCAGCACCCAAATTTCCTGTCACCGCATACTCCGTCAGCAACGTGTTGGCCAGCATCACGAGCTCGCTGATCTGATTTAGCCGCTTCTCCATCTTGCTATTCCAGTCGCCCATTCCCACAACCCAGCGACCTGCATCGGCCACATACGCAACGCTAGATCTACACGCAGTGAAACACGTAGCCATCAGTCACGCAGCGGCTGGACCAAATGTTCAAGTAACAACTTACTCTAGCTCGTCTCGAATCTCATCTCGATATTCGTAGCAGCGCTGGAAGAGCAACGTCGCGGTGTCCATGACGCCTTAATACCATTGCAACAGCCCAATCAATACACATGACTACAAAAAGCATCTGTAGCAGACGTACACGCTGGCAGGTTTGGTCCCATGCGCTGGAAGAACTTTTCAAAGTAAATCACCTGATAATAATCCACATACACTCAAGTTTTAATGTCTGATAACCATTGTTGATTCGTATTGTAGCAATAGCCTCTTGCCTTTTTCATGAATGTGGCGAGATGCTCCTCCACGCGAGCGATGGCTGTCATGGACTTGCCGATGCTCGAGATGGACTGACCCGCGCTGAAGATCGACGTCATTGCGGCTGTCTAGGAGGAGGAATTGGAGGCGTTCAGCGTGTTTGCTGTTCTTCAGGAGGTAAAATCCCAGATGAGGGTTTTAGCTTCAATACAAATACCAAGTGAACTCGATGTCATGCGCTAATAGAGTGCAAGTTGAAGTCCTACTATGTGACGCAGATACTCGATGACGGTGAATCGAAGGGCACACGATGCCAAAAGCAGTTCATCATTTCTTTGAAGTACGCACATGGGAGGCTAGCAGAACTATGTCGTGCAAATGCAGCTGCTGCTTCATAGCCGAGTTTTTTGTTATACCCAAGAGCTTCCACGGAGTAAAACTGACCGGAAAACTACGCCACACAGAGCGTAGTGCCGAGTTCGTGGCCATCGCAGCGGTGCTGAGGACGATAGTCCGGATGGTGGACAGGCAATTGACCAAGACGAGCAAGCGCATGTGCAGGTGCCAACATCATGGTTGACTCCTTTGCTGAATGTTAAGTCCCTGTTGAAGACAGATCACGCCCCTCATTCCTTTGTATCGTAGTCACCAGTTGGACGCTGCCGTATGGCATTGCTGCTGGGTGGCAAGGGAATGACAATTGTTCACTCGTCCGTTGCAGCCGTTGGGAACTCGCTGACCTTCCTTGCTGTTGGTAGCGCTAGGGACTTGCAGCAAGTCACCGATCTTCACCTCAAGTCAAGATGCTCATCAGGGTCAATGGGATAGAGTGGCTGACGTGGCGCCTCCACTGTGCAAATTGCCCAGGGCAACACACCAGTCTGGTGGTGTTGCTCAATACGCATATGGTCTCCTCGCTAGCGCCCACTTGTGACTCTTGGCGCCTGTCAGTTCCGCAAGTGCTTCTTGCGATGCTTTCATCAGGCACGCTTACAGCTCACATAAGGGAATATTTCCATTACCGCAAGGTTCGTGTTATTGAATGGAAAGCTTTCATGTTTGTGGACAGGGAGGTAACTACTTTCTCGAAGAACTCATCGAAACGAAGATCTCAGCATAATGTTGAGCATTTGATAAGCCGGAATAGAAGATCCCCGTGCTTGCAGACAGTCTGGTAGGTTACGAACCGTGTGGCCCAACCCCGCTGAACATTACGATCATATGGGGAGACGGAACACTGCACTCATCGAGATGTTACTTTGCCTACCTTCAAATCTGCATGGTAAAAGCCATTTGGCTGACAATTTATTTTGTTTTTAGGTTGTGAAGCTGGTAACGTATTTCCTGTCACGACTTGCCACTCACGAGCACCTACTGTCGCGTTTACATATACCGTAGTAGTAGTACAAAGCACGCAAGCCTGGTAAAGGTGGCAGGTGCGTTCTCACACAGACGTCGTGTTGACCGTATCCAAAAGTGGGGGCAAGCAAGCAGTCGGCGTTTCTACGAATGAGCTAGGAATTCACATGAATCGCATTGAGGCCAGATCTTGATCGACCTGTTCTGGTTTACCAGGGCGTGCTTGGGCTGAGGTGGCCAGAACCAACATGGCAGCAACACAGTGATGTGGTGCCACCACTACCCTATCGGATCAATTTGAAGCTGGTTTCTGAACAGAGATTGACAAGACGCGTGGTTGTATGAAAAACAGTAAAACCTTAAAAATTGCAGTTAGAAATTCGGGTTCTTATCCGGAAAACGGACTTCATACGGCCTTTCGAACAAACGCTTCAGCAACTCAACAATTGGTCAGAAATAAATGTGTGTTTCGAAACCGGCTGCGTTTCCGGAGACCAGCGTGCGTTGCAAGAGGAAGGCAGCAAGGCTTTGCCCCGCAATCCCGCCGTGTTGACCCCAGAAAATTGCTTTTCTTGCAAATCTCTGCTGAAAGTGACCGTGAGCTTACAGCTTACTTTGTCCAAGTGAAAAACAGTCCAGAATAAATGAATCCGATCCAAAATAAATAAATATGAGCTTTCAGTTCCATATCCGTAATTTGTGGCTCGAGAGGTGCATAAATGTGACTATCAACTCTTTAGTTCCACTCTAGACACGATAGAGTCGGAAATTCAGCAGTTTCAAGATCAATTCCATCAGCAGCCGCGGCTTGCTGCTTGTCATGACCCTGCTCTTTACGCCACGCCACCATGCGTTGTTGCAGCCTCGTTCGGTTCGGTCTCACTCTGGAATTCACCGGGCAAACGACGGCTTTTAGCGTGCTGATTTAAAGGTACACCTGAGCCATGGGCGTGCCGTCCAATCACAAGGAGGGCGGGTTCTACAACACCAATTCCGTTTACACCAGTTCGTTGCAGGAGTCCAACTACGGTTTGGAGCACGGTCATTCTACAATGACGATGACCTATGGACCCGATGGCCGCAGCAGCTTCGACAGTCTCGAGCCCTCGGCCATGTTGGGTAACAACCGCTTCGTGGCAGGCAACAAGTTTTTCAACTACCAACAGTTTGGCGCGTTGCGCGAGGGTGGCGGCGTCAGTCTCTTCTCCTCCTCGTACTACGGTTTGCTGTTCGCTACAGCACAAAGCAGTTTGATCTACGCTGCACTCAGGTATTGCATGCGTCCGACACTCATGCACTCGCTGTTGTTGCAGCGATCCGAGAGTTCTGTCGTCATCGAGTGCCTCCTCAGTATTCCGACAACGCTCAGCTTTTTTCTCGGTCTGTTATCGGACGTCCTACCGATCGGTGGATACCGTCGGAAGTCCTACATGATCACCGGCACGCTGATGAGTTTCCTCATGTGCATGGGTCTCATGATCCTCTCCGCTACCGTGGACGTGGATGACTCGACGGAGGAAGAACTCAGTAACTACATCGTTTACTACATGATACTCATCATGGGCGCCACGTTTGGCACCATGCTCAGCAAGATCGCCACAGACGCCCGCGTCATTGAGCTGTCCCAACGCGAGCCTCTCACCACGCGCGGAACTCTACAGATTAATTATCTGCTCTTTCGGACAGGCATCGAGTGGATCGGACTTTGGTTGACCGCAATTCTCATCCGGTTCGACGATGACAAAAAAAACTACGCACTACGCATCGACCCATTCTGGGCGTACGCTATGCTGGCATTCCTCAGTCTGGTGCCTGTGCCGTTCGTGCTGCGCAATTGTAACGAGCGTACGGTTCAAGCAGAGGCCGGATTGATGAACGAGATCATTGCCGAGGAGGGTAGCGTCGCCATGATCACCACGGCGCCGTCCACGGCCAGTGCTCGTATCGGTTCTTTTTTCCGGATGTGTCAGCAGCGGGCCGTCTGGCAGCTTGTGCTGTTCCTATGCATCCTGTTGGCAACAACGCGCTTTTACTTTGGCGCAGCCAACTCTGTCTTTATCAGTATGGCAGGACTCAATCCGAACACAACGCTCGTAACCAATGCGCTCAAGTACCTCACCACGATGGCTTCCATGGTCATGTGGAAGGTTTTCTGGTCCAACTCGTCATGGCGGCGTTGCGTGTGTCTTGGAATCGCCGTCATGGTTATCCCCGAGACCTTCCGCGCCATTATGATGATCTACGTGCCGTCGGTGCGTGGTCAGGCATTCTACGACACTCTCGGCTGCATTCCAGGCTTCACGGATGGTATCATCACTATTTTCTCGCTGATACCAGCTACCGAAATCGCTGAGAACGGATCAGAGGGAGCTACACAGGGAATGTTGCTCTCATTCCGTAGTACGATCGCTATTGCCATGCGCACACTCAGCAGCGACTGGATGGCTGATGTGGCACCTGTAACCCTCCAGGACGGAACGGGTCGTCTCTTGTTGTTGCTGCTTATTGCGTACGCCGTGCACGCGATGTCGCTCTTTTCGGTGCTGCTGTTGCCTCGCCAAAAGTTGGACGCACAGCAAATGCGCGTATACGGTGGCTATAGCAAATTCGCTTGCATCGCAATCTGGATTATCTTTATTGTCTTTTTCGTCTACGCCATGGTGGTGAACCTCAAGGCCATGGCAGATATGGCCAGCAAACGTTAGGGAGTTAAATTGTAAGTTATATACATGACGTAAATGGACACGTTGCTCCATCGAGCTTATGACCATCGCCATTCCAGGAATTTGATACTGTACATGCAAATGGGAGGGGGCATCGCTTTTCACTTTATCCGAGCACGAGCTCACTCGCAAACTTTTCCGGTCCCAAAAGTATGAAGTTCTTTTTGGCTAGCTTCGTCTCGCTCCTCTTTGCCGTGTCGCTATCGGCACATGCCCCGAAGCATGCACCGCCGCCAAAAAGCGGAAAGCGAACACTAATGAGTGATATGAAAGCGAACGTGGAACAATTCGGTGGAGGCGATGACGGTGCTGGTGG
Source organism: Phytophthora palmivora (assembly GCA_008079305.1). Classification (NCBI taxonomy): domain Eukaryota; phylum Oomycota; class Peronosporomycetes; order Peronosporales; family Peronosporaceae; genus Phytophthora; species Phytophthora palmivora. The sequence continues at coordinate 92,730 of VOQZ01001437.1, forward strand.
TGATGACCTCGGAGGCATGGGTGGCGGTGATCTCGGAGACATGGGTGGCGGTGACGGCGGATTCGGCGGTGGACTTGGTGGTGGACTCGATGGCATTGATGATGCTATTCTCAGGGGGGTCGGGGGAGGTGGAGGCGCTGGAGGACCTGGTGGCTACCGTGGTAAGTCAGATCATTTTCCTGAACAACTCAACCAAGAAATGCGGCTCAATTGTTTTCGAATGCAGCTCTACGTGGTCGTAGCAATGAGCTGATGGACAGTAACACCGAGTTGAATGACGGCGACGAGGTCGTTGTCGCCAAGCGTACTGTTGTTCGTGGGGGTGTAGTTGTTGCTCCCCCGCGTCCTCGTCGTTGGTATTGAGCGGCGCTCAGGGACGTGTTACCCCACAGTCTTCTAACTTGTTATTTTTGCTGAATCCGTCATGAGTCAAATCGTGACTCATGACTCGTAAGAGAAAATCATGGATGTTGCATCTTCTTGGTGCAGTTCGTTTGCAATAGTGCTCGAAACTCCTTTGTCACGACAACAGTCACAGTCTGAATGTACTCCATCGAGAGTTATCATGCCTATTAGCTCTGTCGGTTCTGTCTTGAGAGTTGCAACCAGAATTACCTCCAGGGGCGATCATGTGCTTTCGATGTCGCTCAAGTGGCTGTTCAGATACTCTTGTTAATACGCCTCGGACTGTTCGGGCATGGATCGTAATGCTGTGTTCTCGATGGTGAGGTCCATCTCGATGATGAGACTCAGTAATCAACTCGGAAAGGAACGCGAATTGCAAAGTCGTATAACAACAATTAAACTGACACTAGGATCAGACAATCTATGTCTACGATTTGGTGTGAACCATTCCGCCGACGGGGTTCGCCAAATGCAAAAAGCATTTAGTTTCTTTTCGTGCATGTCCAATCCGTACATATATTCCTTGGGCTTGCTCTAATACTAAGCGGGGACTGTGCTCATCAGAGCCTTCTCGAGCTTCACCACCCCGTAAACAGGATAACATCAGCATGTGTTATACACTACTGGATGTAGACAGGACTACTAATAATTAAGTGATAAGTACTTTATACGTAGTGGGTGGATACGAGAACTTCGAGTGGTCTTCGGTGAAGATTCTCCAACCGAAGCGATCTCAGGGATGTATAGTTAGTTTCTAACGTAAATACATGACCTCCTTAACAACAACAAAAAAAGAAGATTCTCCAACCTCGATGATCCTTCCTGAAAGTGTTTTATTTATTGCTCGCTTGATGATGTACTTAATTGACGAAATCTCGATCTTGATGAATCGGAACTACTATTATTTTGACCTGTGGTAAGCAAGAAATAAAATGATTTACACAATCGCGAAGTCTTTTTTGTCTGGGCTAGATTCAAAGTTGGTTGTCGGTGGCATTGCGTGCTGTCCCTTCATGCGGCGGTTCGATAACCACTGTCAGAAGACGCTTCCTTTTGAAGCGAGGGGTAGTTAGTTGTTCAAGGATTAAGTTCGCAGCCAGATTGGCCTCGAGGGTCGTAGATATTGTACAAGGGCGGCCGCGCAATTTACCAGCACGGCATAGGAGACCATTTGCGATGAGCAATGTGCCCGAAGAGGCCCTGCCTACCGAGGTGTACATCAATCTTGCGCCTTGAGCATACATATTCTTAAATCAGTTGCTGCAGATCTTCGATCGCATGGTGACTTTATTCGAGTCATTGGGGCCACGACGTTCCGGTGCTGCAAGTGACCAAGGGCTACAGACGAAGTTAAATGGGCAAACATCCCCGCTTTGCTCATGCGTTTTGTTCGTTGTGGCCGACCGCGACTTCATACACGGGTCACTACGGTTAAACCATCCATTCGATTCGACTGTAAGTAGCGTCACTATGCTAAGAGCTAAACTAATGGTTGTACAGCCATTACATGTCGTCGCGTACTTGCAACACCAGTAACAATGTAGAAGATTTCGCTGAGATGAACGCTCAATGAATGGCTCACAATTGCTTGGCAAGCTCGAAAACTTCCACGTGGGGCTCAACAGACACCACTTTCATTCCAACATCCTCATATCCGATCGCGCGGTAGAATGCACGAGCATCGTCCTTGGGGCCACCGTTCAAGAGGATGACCTTGGTGAAGCCGTTAGCCTTGGCCCAAGTCTCCAGTTCAGCAACGAGACGCCGACCGAGTCCGTGACGACGGAAGGAACTCGAGACGGCCATGCGCCGCAACTCTCCCACACCTGCACCCTTGTTCTCCAGGCCAACTATGCCCACTACCTTCTCTTCGCTGTTTTCTTCGTCTAGTGTCGTTACGACCCAGAAATTGCCACCTGACGAGATGTAGGCGCTCGGAATTCGCGATAGGTCCCCATCAAGACTCTCCTGAATGAAATCATCCCAGTGCTCCAACACATGCAGGGGTGCACTGTCTCGGTAGAACTCGCAGCCGTTGATGAAGACGGCGTTCACACCTGGTTGGTCCTTGCTTGTATACTGCCGGATGTGGAGCTCCGGAGGCTCGATCGTCGTCATTATAAGCACAATCGCCATTGTTCAGATGGGTACATACTCCGCAGTTAATACCGGTAGTTGAGTAGCCAATCACAGCGAATTGGTAATACCGACTTCTTTTTGGGCTCGGTAAAAATCAAACAATAGAGGCTTTCAGACACAGTGCTAACTCTAAAAATACCTAACGAAAAATGACGTAGTGTGTTAGTGTATTTTGACTACGACTTTTCATTATCGACCCTGGTTCAGACATCACATCAAAGCGAAACTACGTATCAAAATTACTTAGTGCGACTTTTCGCGCGCGCGCAAAATGTTAGACAAATCTCAAAGGTCGTCGTCGCTTCCTATAGCTCCTTGGTGGTGGCTTCACACTCGCACTGCAGCACCAGCCCGTAGAAGAAGTAGAGATAGCGATGCTGTTCACGCTAGAATTGGTCGTAAATGCTCCGCTATCTACCGAGATCGCCTTCTGGTTCCTGATTTTCGGCTGAACATCCTTGCAATGACTGACAAAGAGGCAAAAGATATGTTTCGATTCCTCACAAGAGGTTTACAGAGGCTCGTAAAATTTCTTAAGATCCCAGATCCCATGGTTACCAAGGAAGCGGTCCGAGCCAGAGCGATTGATGCGCTGGGGATATTCCTCCGACGAATGTTATTTCCACAGCGGTGGATTGATATGGCGGCAATGTTTGGCCGTGCCCGTCAACCGTGTGACACATTTTTTATTTTGTTGTCGAACATTTGGAGAAGCAGTTCAGCGACTTAATATATTTTGACATAGCACGAATTGAAAACAATTTGGACCGATACTGTCACGCCATCTCGTCATAGAGTCCCGACATCATACAAGGTGTGTGGGGATTTATTGATGGAACAGTTCAGCCGATTTGCCGCCCTGGAAAGGGCCAAGAAGCTCTATATAATGGCCACAAGCGTGTACATGCTTTCAAGTTCCAGACTGTTGTCGCTCCCGACGGAATAATTTGTCATGTGTACGGCCCCGTCGATGGGAGACGGCATGACATCTACATGCTTCGCGAAAGTGGAATAATGACACTTTTAGAGGATAACCCATCGTTTCATAACAAGCTTATATTTGATGATCCGGTCTACGGTTGTGTGGTGTAGCGGGATCAGCAAAATCTGCGAGGTTGCTAGATCCGACTTCCCACTAATGCCCGGACACCGACTAACGATGGGGGTCCTCCGATGATCCGTGATCCGCTGAACTTGCTCACCTTGTGTACCCGTCGATTGGGCTGGATCTTCCTCTCTTGGTGACTGCTAAGTTGTTCGATCTGCGTTGGTTGAACGTCTTGGCGTGACGTTGGGGTCGTAGAGTAGCGTGGGAGTCTTCACACCACTCGCCAGTAGTAGATCCGGAGTCCAAGCGATTAGATCGAGCTTGGATCCGGCGGCCTAGATATGGATCCGGCCTTGTAGTAATTCCTTTGTAGTAGATTTCCCTTTACGCGGGGTCCTTTGATTGCTTGGCGCTTCCTATAGCGCGATCTTGATACTTGAGAAACCGAAGATCTACCGGCTAAGCAATTAATACCGGGATCTTGGATCTGCACTTAGGGTAAGATACTAGGAGGTTGGATCTAGACAATATATTATGTAGATATTATCAACCACCCTAGATCTATACACCTAAATCGCTATTAATACCGTAGGGCCAATGTAGTTCCCGTTTCCAGGCGCGTAGCGGACCACTTGTGTCGTACGACGCAAATTCGGTTCTGATTTAATGTTAAGATCTATCCTATCCTGTATCCTATCCTTAACGACACATCGACTGATTACGCATCCTGATTCTTGTCCTTTCTTGTCCTCACTATCATAGCAGTCGACATCTTTGCAGATCGCCTTGGATCTGGACCATAAACATTAGATCACTAGTCGCAATGTTGTGATCTGGACTTCTTCCTTCTCCAATATCGTAATCATCCCCTATGATCTCCAGATCACACGTCTCCCGAGTCAGATCATGCCTTACTAGACTAGATCATGCTGACCCCATTCTAACTTGGCTAGATCGGCTAGATCTCCTTGATCTAGGGTTTTCATGGCTGATCCGGTGATAATACTTCGTGATAAGTATAACCATCACGTATCCAAGCTTACTCCATGCCGTTAATCCTCCAATCATCATCCAGATTTACCGTAATATATTTCAATCCCGGATCACTCGGATCCGCCTATGGATCTAGGTCCAATAGTCCCGATCCAGGTTCCCCGAATGGAAACTGATATGCGACCTGTCCTGGACTTCACGAATATAACTTATGGCCCCAGATCCAGACATCCCGTACTAGATCACCAGTTTCCATAGCGAAAATAGACATACTGCCACACCCATCTTACAATCGCACCAGTCCCACATCATCCACATCTATATGTGATCTTCCCAACCCTTTAGATCTGGGTATATATGCAGATCGTATGTCTATCCATCCATCACATCCCCCCTCGGGTACTACTAATTTCCATCAATCTTATCAATCAACTGGATCCGTGACTAGATCCTTCCACATTGGCTCGTCATCTAATCCAATCACGTCACGTCAGGTCCGATCACATCCAAATCGGATCTTTCCCGGATATTCCATGGCCAAATCTTTCAAATCCACTTCACCACAGTTGCACGAATGTATTTTGCAGCCCGTTCAAGGGCTGCCGAGTCAACGAACCGCAACATGTCGTCAAAGCCGCTATGAGCAAGATTCACGTTTCTGTTGAATGGTCTTAAGGAGAAATCACTAGGTATTTTTCGTATCTGAACTTAAGCGGCAGCAACAAGTTGGAATGACTCACGTGGCTACTCTTTACAAATCGGTATCCTGTTAACCAACTGCCTCATAATTGCTTACGGCGGAATCAACAACTCGAAGTACTTCAATTGCGCTCCCTCGAATGTCGAGGAGTACTTCTTTCTAACCAGCGAAAAAAGCGTTGAGTAGTAGCGCGGATCAGATAGGATGCAAACCAATAATTTTATTTTTTTGAGTGATACATTAATATAGCTACCGTGATAAAATCGTTTTCAAAATGTCAAGACAGTAAATCGTCGTGACCGCTAACTGAGTGGGTGTGCGCCGAGTCCAAACGGGCCGTTTGATACTCGAATTGCTCTCGCAATAGAAGGAGTCCTTCTCGGCTGAGGGGCATTTCTTCTTTGCGGGGTAGATATTCTTCGTTCCATCTCTGTTTGTCATCCTCCTGTATTTTTCGTTTGAGCACCATTTCTTGTTCCCTTCGCTTCGCATCTTGTTCAGCTTTCTCCTTCTTTAGACAGAGAAGGTTGTTCTGGAACTCTTTATTTTCTGCTCGAGCCCTAGCATGATCATCCATGTACGAAGTGACGATTCCGGCTGAATCGACAAGATACTTCGATGTGGTCTTTGAAAGCGAAGTTGACGCTGTCAAATTGGGAGCTGCATTTTCACTATGGTCCATGCTACTGTCGGTTTCTTCACCTTCACTACACCCTTTGTCTCGCGCTGTTCTGTGCCTTACAGCTTGCTCACGGAGTATCTCCCCTTGCGTATGTAAAACGTTGCTTTCTTGGATTTCTTCTGCTTCTTATCGGTTTTCGTGTCCTGAACTTCTTAAATTCGGTCCTTGATATTCTGTAGAAGGCGCTTGTGCTCAAAGTATACTTCTGAGACGCCAGACTTCTTCCGACACGATTGATCTTCGCGCTCGAACTCGGCAAGCAACAGCTTTAGTCGCCCCTTCACTGTTCTATCTTGCAATTCAACTTCCAGATGCTCACTTAAATTTTCTGCTGAAAGCTGGTAACGGATCGCCTTTTCTTCATGCTCTGCTGCGTAACGTTCCACACGGAGGGTTTCTTTGAGCAGGGCTAGATCTGCTTCTTGCGTAAAGAAAACTTTTTTCTTTTTTGATAAGGTTTGGCGGTGCCACCTGGTTCCTAGTGGGACACCACAGGTAGGTTAGCATGTGCCCTATTCGTTGGAATGTCTACATCATTCTCCTCCACGTTGCTAGCTACCTGTGCGATCGCTGTTGCGCCGTGTGCGACCCGTTCGTCATCGCTATCAACCTCGTCAAGTATCTGTTGAAGCAGGTCCCCGTCATACTCACGAACACGGCGTTTGCGTACTATACCATGAGGTGCAGAGCCGAGGGTAGAGAGGTCTTGGGCACCGGATTCATCTGTGTGCTATTCAACATATACTAGCGCGAGTTGACTGGCGAGTGTATGCGAAGATGGCAAAAACACATTACCCCTAAAACTCGAGGGTATGCTGGCTCGTACTACTACTGCGTGAGGTAACACGAGCAATGTCGCGACCACTGACTCCACCAAGATGGAGGCCTTCAATTTGGCCTCTCTCTCGCTTTGTCAGTCTGGGCTTCTTCGTAGTTTGTGATAGCTTGGGTTTGGTGGCTGGGGAGGTCTTCTTCGCCCGTTGCATCTTGCGAAATGACTCCAAGCGGATGCTATCCACGTGTTTAGAGTTTACTTATTGATTTCACCATCATAAAGATACATTTGTTTTTGTATGTACCTGCATGGCCGATTTAATATGACGCACTGTCAAAATCGCCACTTGTATGGTGGCCTTGTCTGGAATTGCGATATCCAGCACGTTAACACAAGTTGGGTATATCTCCAATCAAAGCTGTCTCATATCTAAATAGCGAGCGCGAACTCTAAATATTGACGCAGTTAGAGTACAAAATAGGGGTTGTCGATTTAATCTGGCGCGGAGTGTAAAACGCCACGACAAACCATGTCAGATCCTCCACAGGAAACGATTTTTAGATTGAGTCGGCGTGCTGTATTACCGGATCTGCAGTCAGTGCTGACGGTATCTAAATTGATTCACACATTTGACGGGATCCAAACTTGATGCTACAGAATTTTTCAGTTAGCTAATCTACGCTATTCATATATATTTACGGGAAGTCTAACACGATAATTTGATGCCAATTGTGTGACGGGGTCACACGAGCACCTCCCTTAGAGGAAGTGTTTTAGCTGAAGTATACAAACTCCTTCTCTAGTCCATCCAGCTATGGCCATAGCGATATTATTGATATGGCTATTGGCGTAGCTGGGGAAGTGGATTGAATTAGAAAGCACACAGCACAGTACTCGAATGCTCGTGATGCACTACATGCTCCTACCGGCTAGCTGGCCCAAACGCGACCTTATCTGGAATGATAATCCAGCCTTTCTCGTAGAACTGTGACTCACACATCCTGTGAGGATATGCAAGAAAAAGTCGTAACTCCGTCAATTTTTTAGCGGTTATTCATCGGGTTTTTACACGAGCTCTAGGGATAGATTGGCAACATTGTTGCACACAGGAATAACCTATTAAACGCTCTGAAGGCCTCCAAATTGATCGAGTCCAAACCAGGTTTCTCCGATATAGCGACGCAGGAGTAGGCAAAGAGGGAAAGGGTAAAATTGCCCTTGCATGGAATTAGGCGATGACTAGTGCTCTGGGCATCCGCTACGCCGATGCTTCGTTTAACGTTTGTTGAAGTATGTGATCTCAAATGATATTTGAACGAAGTGTGGTTGTGAGAGGTTGAAAATAATACCTCTTAACAACGTGTACGTTTAGCAATCCAACTTTGACTACGTTTTTCTCGTGATATAATACAACATTCAATTGTTATTGTTGTAAAAATCTTGTAATTAATGTCACCCTTACCCAACCTGACCTCAGACGTTTTTACCATAGGAACGTGTTCCCGGATTACGTTGACAGATCTTCGCGAACCTCATTTTTTAGCCATTCACTGATGTATTGTGCATATAGTTTGTTGTTGTTATCATGAAGCACCTGAGGGACGTTCTTAACCGGGATCGCGACCTGAAAGTCGAGCGCTGATTGGTCGGTTGGTTCCCGATTATTTCCGAAAACGTAACCCTGCGTACCCCCTTGCGACCCGGATCGTGCCCCGAGAGGGATCGCCGGATTGCAGGTTCTGGAGAGATGAATTTGCCGCAGCTTATGAAGTGCTCTCAAGATAACAGCTTGCTACAACGACGTCGGCTTCGTCTCCGTCTGCTAGCCCTTGTTGCTGCGCTGGTCCCTGACGAGCGAGACGGGTGCATTGAGCGTCGCCGCTTGGATCGGGACGTGCAAAAACAGACATTGCTGTTGGAAGGCCAGTTCCAGCGTTACTACCACATGAAGGTCGAGTCTTTCGAGCTCCTGCTGTCATTTATCAGGCCTGCGCTGGTGCGTGACAAGATCCAGTCTCGTCGTCGGACAGGGGCAGATCCAATTTCCCCGGAAAACATGTTGCAGATGACGATTTCCTGGCTCGCAGGAAGTGGTTATCAAGTAACGCGCTGTCTCACTGGAACGTCTGTCCCCGCTATCTACAAGGTGATACATGAAGTGATGGACGCCATTTGCAAGTGTCCGGAACTGAGGATCCATGCTCCGACAGAGTCCGAGTGGCGAATGCTTGAGTTAGCCGACGGATTTGCAGAGATCAGCAAGGTTAACATTTTGACTGGATGCGTTGGCTGTATTGATGGGTGGCTGTGCGAAAATCGCGCTCCAAATACGAAGGAGGTACCTGATGTCACTTCTTTTTTCTCGGGTCACTACCAAAGGTATGGTGTGAATCCAAGCGATTTGTGACTCGCTATCGCGTTTCACGGGTTATTGCTTTGACTCACCTGGAAAAGTGGGGGATTCTATTGCTTTCATGAAATGGAAGCTACACACAGCAATTATGAAGCTCCCACCCGGGTTTTCCATCATTGGAGATAACGCGTATACTCTCTCGGACTCGTTGCTGGTGCCGTTCAATAAACTCAAGCTCAAGAGCAAGGTACACTCGGACTATAATTTTTATATCAGCCAGTTACGCATTCGGATCGAAATGGCGTTCAGTTTGTTGGTAAATAAGTGGCAAACCTTCAAGAGGCCGCTCGTTGTTGACTTCATGAACGTTAAGAAGGTGGTCAAGACGTGCATGAAGCTGCGTAATTTTTATATTGACGAACGCGTCAAGAATCAGAGAGCAGCTTCGTGCCAACATGCAGTTGCTACTGAGTACCACAACTTACAAGAAAGCTGGTACAGACCCACTAACAACACCACCGTGTCAGACATCTTGCCTTGCGACGTGTGTGGGCGAATCCTTCGTGACGTCGTCGTGAATCACATTCAAAAGTTCAACATTCGTCATCCAAGCGTCCGCTTCAAGCGCAGCTACTGGACTCCGTGCACGATGTCGCACTCAAGTTGACTTATTTGGAGTTCCAGCGTCTGCTTCTTTGCCTCTTGCCTCGCCAGGCATTCCCCGATTTCTGAAGCATCAAGTCCCTGTTGGATGTGTTCCACACGCTTTGCCAAGACCTGCCGGGTGACAGCGCTGCTACGATCGAGCATGGAATATAACGCAGTCAGTTTCTGCGTCGCACACTTTTCTTGAATAAACAGCTTCTGGTCATTCCACGTATCCTTCTGCATAGCTGCTGTCTCTTCATTCGTCTCCATTTCGTGAAGCTCGCTCAAACGTTCAAGAATATCCGCTGACCGGGAACGTTATCGCCGCTTTGGGTTCACATGCTGCTTCGTCACCTCCCGTCCTTCCTTGGTTGAATCATCTTTGTCATCAGGGTAGAGATTCGCCGAGCAAAATTCTCGTCCATCCTGCCGATGATCACACCAGCGATCCAAGTAGTAATCATCCGCACGTCCACCACAGAAATCCCAGAAGTCGTTGCTCCCTTCCACGGACACCTTTGATTTCGCTTCTGCAGCGGCAACGTTTCTGCTGACCTCTCTCCACATCCTCTTGAGCTTTGCCGCCGAGTGTGCCATCGCATGATCGCATGACGCGTCGACACCTTCAAACATGGTGTCGAGCGTGATCAACGTGTTGAACTCACTGGTGTCTGCACCAAATGCTGCCTCTACGTCCGACCAGAATGTGGAGTCGCCTTGATCAATCTCAGCGCGAGAATGTTGATGCCCCGTGGCAAGAAATGCCTCGTAGAACCGATCCGTAAACAGGACGTTCAGCAACCTGAACATGCAGCCTTTGGTGCGCTTAGTTTTCTCTTCACACTCAACCTTTTTCGCTCGCTTGTGCTGGCGCTGCAGCAAGGTTTCGACCCCACCCTTGTTTGTGTCCCATGCTGTAAGGATATCGAATTCGTCATCCTTTTTCATATTCTTGAGAACGTTCAACTTGCGGGCTGTACACTCCAACTTGAGCTGGTCTAGGCTCCACTCGTCGTAGCTTTCAGATGTCGGTGGGCGAACAGGTCGCTTGAGCGACGTTAGGTCGGTCGTCACCGTCCACTTCGAGCTCACCACGGTGGTAGTGACAGCAGAAGCAGCGACAGCAGAAGCCACGGTGACGGTAGCAGCTAAATCTGCTGTGGTGGTGGCGGCAGCTCTCTTCTCAGGTTTGGGTCATGTTTCCGTTTGGCTAGATACGCGGAAACTGCTGTCGGATCGCAATCCGGTCAAGAACGGATGGGTCGCAGGCATGTAGCCATTTGCCATAGAGGCCTTTGTCCTTCGGGTCGCGATCCTCGGTTAAGAACGACCCTGGGAAAATAGATATACGACAATCTAGACGATCGGTATCGAAACTGATGTTTACACGTACCGATCGGTCTGATTGTATGGAGTATATTCAATTTAAAAAACCGAAACTATTTATTAGGGAATTGATTAACGTTTGTAACGTAGCTGCAGCTCCATATCAAACTATGCTGTTTTCACTTCTAGTCCAGGCCAACTCGGTAACTTGTAGCGCGGTAGTTCAGACATTGTGCCAGCGCCAGCAACAGTGCAGGTAGTTAAAATCCATATTATTTATACCAACGAAACTCGGTGAACCTCGGTGCAGAGCTATTTATCCGCATTTTGAATGTTGCGCGGCAATCGTAAGTGCTATGCAATCTATATCAAACTATATTCGACCGTAGTTGATATGGTAGAATATCATCACTTATCCGACCGTACTTAAGTGCGACCATTACAAAACTCTAGTTAATTTGTGCAAATCATCCGACCGCATATCAAGTATAGTCCGATCAACTATAATGCGATATGCAGGCTCTCTGATTGGTAGGAACTTGGGGGCGGATGTCACAGAATATGCCTGTGGTTTGCAGACCGTGTGCGAAGCACACGGATGCAAACCCAGGACTCAACGTTGCCCCTCCGGCAAGCGAAGGCTCGACTTGCGAGCCGTAGCGGGCTTAGGGTTCTGTCACCTGCTATCTGAGGGGCATGTGGGGTGAGGCAGGGCGATAGTTAAAGGTGACACCCCCTCGATTGGCCTGGTTATGCTAAGGGTTGGGGGTCGGAGAGGTCGGAAATATTATGGTATGGTAGCTGTAATAGATGATCTATCACAACTACACAAAGTTCAACTATTTTACACCATGGTCTTGTACAGCACTCTTGGTTGTAACATGATATAAATCACTTAATGTTATCTATCTCCATATTGATTTCAGATAACTTGGTGCTTGCTGCCGATCTTTGTCACGGCTAGGCTGTGTGGATCATGATGTTCAGAGACGGCAGCATTACCTAAATCGTATCCACTGCGTTACACGCTGCTATCGGAAAGTGAAATTCCCTTTAGATTAGCAATTGTGGTAATAGTATAATGTATGCTATTTTGAAGCTGTCGAATTACTGTAGTAGTGTAACCGTCATGATAGCTGCAGTCGAAGTCTCTGCCATAGCGCTGATAGATAGTTGTCCAGAACCGATAAGCATTCGAACTGTGTATAACATTTACCTACATCAACGCGGAGCGCAAACGGCTTGGTGAAGCTACATAAAAAGTCTGGCTTTACTCGAGGTGCACGTCTGAGCGCGCCAACTGCGCACGCATAGCTACAATTATATACTATTTAGTCGGCACTATGAACACACGTGCTAACACAGCAGCGTCGTTAAAAATAAACGCTTGCTCAAGTTTGCCTCATTAAAACCAATCAACCTGCAGCTGTTTAGCCAGCTTAAAAGTGCGAGTTAAAATAAAAAACAGAAAACCATTCTTAAAATACCAATTCTTCTTGACTTACACTATTCTACCTGTCTGCAGAGAGCGGAGTTCGCACCCTGAACACTAACACAGGTTTGCCAACCATTACATATCAATTGGATGACACGGCCAGTTTAGTAGAGCTGTTTTACGGCGTTGGTTTCAGTATTAAATGAAAGAACAAATATTATAATAATAGATATTGGTTGGCAAACCTGTGTTAGTGTTCGGGCTGCGAACTCCGCTCTCTGCAGACAGGTAGAATAGTGTAAGTCAAGAAGAATTGGTATTTTAAGAATGGTTTTCTGTTTTTTATTTTAACTCGCACTTTTAAGCTGGCTAAACAGCTGCAGGTTGATTGGTTTTAATGAGGCAAACTTGAGCAAGCGTTTATTTTTAACGACGCTGCTGTGTTAGCACGTGTGTTCATAGTGCCGACTAAATAGTATATAATTGTAGCTATGCGTGCGCAGTTGGCGCGCTCAGACGTGCACCTCGAGTAAAGCCAGACTTTTTATGTAGCTTCACCAAGCCGTTTGCGCTCCACATTGATGTAGGTAAATGTTATACACAGTTCGAATGCTAATCGGTTCTGGACAACTATCTATCAGCGCTATGGCAGAGACTTCGACTGCAGCTGTCATGACGGTTACACTACTACAGTAATTCGACAGCTTCAAAATAGCATACATTATACTATTACCACAATTGCCAGTCTAATGGGAATGTCACTTGTGTGGTGTTGCAGAACGCAGAAATCCGTCAGATGTGGGTTAATATAACGCAACCACAACAATCGCCGAGTTAGGTCGGCGTTTGATGGCCTGCGCTAGATTGTCCCCTAGCGGTTTGGCCCTTCCGGGACAGCTGGTGTCTCGCTTCCGCCGAGTACCAACCAACCAAGCCAGCCAATAATATGGTATTCCGTGCCCTCCACCAAAGGATGGACGACGGCGCGTTAGCGCTTTTACGGGTCGCCGAGGCAAGGCTACTCGGCTGAAAGAGTAACGGTACCCGGGCTGTACGGTATACCGACCCGCCGAGCTCGGCGGGGTTTGTTCTTCGCGCTTGGCGAGACACGCCCTTCCCCGTGCCAACCTAATCTCTTGGCGCTTCCATTCAGAACTCTACAAGCTATGCCTCTCGAGTTCTGACGGCAGACATAATCCGGCCCGTGCAGGGACTTACCGGAAGAGTGTACACGTGTTCTGGACCTAGAAAATTCTGCTCTGTTTAATACTAGGGGCTTAAGCCCCTTTTCTGATTCCTAATTGGTTCCTATACAAATATCTAGTGAAATAGAGTCGTTATAGATCTTGCCGACCTTTCAGTCCAGTCGAAGCGACTGTTCCCGGCTCTCCCGATGGTCGTTAGTCCCTGCGCCTGGTCACATCTTCTTCCGGTAGCTCTGAAGGTGCCATAGCCGAGTCCCTGGACTCAGCTTCTTCCTCTAAGAAGTCTTCAGCCGAGTCCGTACCGTGGACCACCACTCCTAAGCTGCTTTTAAAGCCGAGTTCTGTTGCGTTGCAATCTTGTACCGTAGGCCACAGCTCCTTAGACTCAGCCAAGGGCCAAACTTGATGTTCACTACATCACACTTGCCGATAGCAGTGTGTAGCACAGTGGATAAGATTTGAGTAATACTGCAGTCGCTGAACATCATGATCCACACTGTTAAGCCATGACAGAGATCGGCAGCCAGCAGCAAGTTATGTGAGATTGATCAAGATGGAGATGGATAACATTCAGTGATTTAAATCATCTTACAATCAAGAGTGCTGCAGAAGACCATGATGTATATTAGTCTAACTTTGTATAGCTGTGTGAGATCATCTACAACAGCTATCATACCTACTACGGTATGGCATAGTTTGATATGGATTGCATAACACTAAAGATTGCCGCACTACAGCGACAACGCGGGTCAACACTTCAGCACCGGGTTCAGCGAGTTTCGTTGGAACAAATAAAATGGTTTTTAACTACCTGCGCTGTTACTGGCGCTGGCGCGATGTCTGAACTACCACGCTGCAAGTAACAGGGTTGCCCTGGACCAGAAGCAAAAACATTGTATTATATGAAGCTGCAGCTACGTTGCAGCCGTCAATCTATTCCCTAATAAATAGTCCGTTATTCAAAGCGAATATACTCCATACAATCAAGATCGGTCGATACGTATAATCACCAGTTTCAACAGCGATCGTCTAGATTGTCGTATATCTATTTGTTCGGGATAATGACAACATTTATTTGCAGTACTTCAGTAAATCGCTAAATGAGGTTGGAGAAGATCTGTCAACGTAGTACGTGAACATTTTCATACGATTAATACTTCTGAGATCAAGTTGGGTGGGGTGACACGAATTACAAGATTTTTACAACAATAACAACTGAATGTTGTATTATATCACAAGAACAACGTAGTCAAAGTTGGAATCCTAACGTACACGATGTTACGAGGTTTTATTTTCAACCTATCGCAACAACACTTCGTCGATTATCATTTGAGATCACATACTCTAACACAAGTTAAACGAAACATCCGCGTAGCGAATGCCCAGAGCGATAGTTAATCCAATGGGTTCCCTCCATAACCCTAACCAAAGGTCGCGCATTGAAGTTTAATCACTGTGAATTGTTTGGTCAAACCACTTTTTGGTCGCACCAAACAATTCTAATGCTACTCTTAAGTAGCAACGTGATTAAACACTTGACTGCACTCCATTATACCCAAAGGTCCCATTCCAGCAACCAGTTTGGTGCGCATTAAACGGATCCGTAATTTAAAATAAATTACCGATTAAACTGATCAAACTGTTTTAAGTGGGTTATGGAAGGCACCCAATGGGAAGGCCGAATACTAAGCACTACAATTCAAAATTCAGTGTTTCATTCAATCAGGAGAGTTTAGGTTTAGGTATAATATATTCCACCTTTTGAAGGAATTGGGTCCAGATGCACGGTTCTGACCTAAAACAAGAGGTCTATTTTTGGTTAGTGATATTTGATAGTGCTTCAACTCGTCACAATTTTAGTTCGTGCATGCGATTTCAACCGCGTTGAAGTCCTCTGATAAGACGTCGAAGCATGTGGCGTCTCGATTCTTGTATTTTCCACGGGTCACTTTGGTCTAGGTGACGGAAGGACCACGCAGGAAGCGATAACAAGCATGGTGATGAGCACCGGTAGTTCGGCCTCTGCGTTGGCGTCGGAACTGAGGATGTTACAATCCACCAACGGGAGCACCACCATGCCAATTTCCAGGACGAACGCGCGGATTATCCAGTCAGCCAAACCCATTCGACGTGCATACCCTCAATCTGTACATCACGTGCGGCAAATGGCAAAACTCACGACGGCAGCTAAGTCTGGCGAACTTTCGTCATCGACGAGTCAGACAACGCTAGCAATCAGTACTCGACCAGGTTCGTTCGCGGCCCTCAAGCCTATTGTACGACCTCATACGGCCGGAGCTTTCAAGGCCCGAAAAGTGGAGCCCACACGCTTCCGCTACTTCTGTACGTTGTGGCCAGACAGACAATTTTGCCAGGGTAAGGCTCACCACTTCTCAATGATTGTTTGCTACGTGTAGATGATCGTGGCGATCTCCCAGTTCGGGTGAACTTTGCTGGAGCTGTACGAAAGCTGCAATGGCAAGTTGATCTGTCACTGCTGGACTATTCACACTATCTGCCGGTGTTCATGGAGGGTCTACGCGAGCTGGAAGAACCGTATCACTTCTTGGCCCTCAACGGCACGTTGGACATGCTGGAAAAGGGCGGTAGTCGAGTGTTGCCGTGTCTGGCGCAGTTGATCGCGCCGATGAAGGCAAACCTCATGACAAGGAACCAAACCGTCCTATGTTTACAGATGAAGGTGTTACAGCGGCTCGTTCTCTGCTGCCCGTACACTGGTGAAGCACTCGTGCCGTACTACCGACAACTACTATCTATCTTCAATCTCTTCATCACGAAGCGAGTTAACTGCGGAGACTCAATCGATTATGCGCAACGGCGACAGGAAAACGTCGGTGACCTCATCCTTGAGACGCTCAACATTCTCGAGAAACACGGCGGGCCGGATGCATTCGTCAATATGAAGTACATGATTCCAACGTACGAGAGCTGCGTCACACGAAGATAAGATCACCTATCCTAGGAGTAAACAGAGTAAAGTATGGATTGTACGTTATTTTCGAAGAGACCAGAATGAAACACACGACTTCGGTTTTTAAAGTTCTTGTCGTTTCTGGACACGCAGGACCAGTCGAACATTGAGTAAAACAGCAAGAGTGACAGACTCAGACTCGCGATATCCATGAAGTTACGGCCAGCATTGACAGTAGTGGCGTCGGACCGAGATATCGACTACAAGCTTCGAGGAGATGAGGAGGAGGACAAATTTGAGGCTTCGTGTGACATCGGCGAGACAACACTTCAAAAGGCTGGTCTGCGGATCAATAGTTCAGGCGTCACTTTTGCGGATGACAAGTCCGCACAGAAAGAGGAGGAAGAAAAGCTCATTTTATCCCATTCCACTCGAAAGCTCATTTCCCTGGACAAACTGGAGACGTGCAGTATGATCGGTAGAGGTAGCTCCGGACAAGTTTTCAAAGCACGTCATTGCGAATCAAACACTCTGTACGCAGTCAAAGTAGTGGCCAATGTGTTCGACAAATCCAGGCGCGACCAACTACTCACTGAGATCCGTACATTATACGGCATCGAAAGCGAACATTTAGTCGGTTTCTATGGCGCATACTTCCAGGACCACGCGTTAAGTATCGTCCTGGAATTTTGTGCGTTAGGATCACTGGATCAATTGCTTGCGAAATTACCAAAAAATGATGTCGTTCCCGAACAGGTGATCGCTGCCATCGCGATGCAGGTGCTGACAGGACTTGCACACCTTAAACGAGCACGTCACGTTCATCGCGACATCAAACCTCAAAACATTCTCGTTCAGGATGACGGGTCCGTGAAGCTCACGGATTTCGGACTTGCGCGTGAACTGGGCTCATCTATTAGTATGGCACAAACTTTCGTTGGTACATTCAAGTACATGGCACCAGAGCGTGTTCAAAATGAACTATATGAGTAAGTTGAAGCCTTCTAATCACTACCTAGGATATTTTCTAATACTGTATTTCAACTCCAGCTACAAGTCAGACGTGTGGAGCCTCGGTCTTGTTCTCATTGAGTGTGCGACGCAAACCTTCCCATACGCGAACGCAAGAAGCTACATCGACGTTAGTAGAAAGATGATTGTTATCGATAACTTCAAGTATTTAGAAGTAAAACTTACCACTGAAGTTGTTTGCACTTCCAGGTGGTCCAGAGTATTGTTGAGAGCCCAGAACCTCATCTGCCAGAGGTTGACGCAAACGGCGAGACGTTCACCCCTGAATTTCACGATTTCATTAGGCGGTGTTTGAAGAAAGAGGTGCGATGACTTTGTTTTGTTTTAACAGATGTACACACTGACACGATTAATAGCCTTCAAAGCGGGCATCAGTTGAAGAACTTCTTAAGTCACCGTGGCTGCAGCTTCATAATGTAATGAGCACTGAACGTTCTGTACGGCGGTGTGCTACGTGGTTACAACAACTACATCTTGTCAGCGAGATGTCATCTCAAGCGAAAGAATGGCGTCATGATCATCACGACGCAAAATCAGAGCAAAATGACGAGGACGAGGAAATTGAAGAAGATATTAAGATATTCTCTTAGCTAGTGGTTTATTGAGAAAGGCAAAATAAAGGCTATGTACTGCTCTTGCTCACCGATTAACGAGAGAGCAAATACTCGCGTGCTGAGTCATGTGCTGCACAAGAACCATACCGTCTCGAGCCTCCTCTCTGAGGGTCCAAGAAAAGTCGGTTGCGCATAGCCACGAGGACACCAACCAGACTGATGGCACCGATGAGAGCGATAACACCCAAGAATCGAGTGGCCTGTTGCTCAGCAGGAGTCCAATTCATTACATGAATCCCTGTATCTTCGTCAAGCTCTTCATTATCCAGCAACATAGTAGCAAGTTGTTCTGTTGCTGTGAAGTTATTTGACGTTTTCATACGTCTCAAACAATCGGGGAGATCATGTAGCAACGTAGAGAAACGGAGCGTCCCAAGACCTGAGGCTGCGTCCCATCCAGTCGCAGCCACATGACCATACTTGCAGCATTTCATTCCCTTAGAGCCACACGAGATATCGCCTTGAGTGATGTCGGCGAACACTTGTGGGCACACATCGTACAACCGATAGAGAAGAGGATTCAGGAAACCGAGAGGTGGTAGGTGTGGCAGTGCACGATTGAGCAGCGTTACCATAGAGGCCAGCACAGGTGCAGATACGGATGTGCCATCCGTCGCTCCTACTTCGCCGTTCACAACTACAGGAAAAGCATGACCGACGGCTGCCACATCAGGCATCGCTCTTCCCGTACTTCGAAAAAATGATGATAACCCGGTCGTCTTGGCGAAATTCAAATAGGGATCCACAGCTTTACGCTGGTACTCTGGCATATCGTAAAGATCGCTGAAGCCGCCGCCCGATGTAATGAGAGCGCGTGCTTCAGAAGTAGACGTAACGGCCTCCTTCCACTTACCATTACCATCGCGAGGGGAGCCAGTGGCAATAGTAGTTGCTCCAACGGACGTGACGTACGGGGATGACGCTGGGAACATTGACAAGAACTTAGAGCACGCTGGCACGCGGCAGAAACCTTCAGCAAGGTGACTTCCTCTCACACCAGCGTCACCTGCAGAAACCAGAACAGAGATGCCGCGAAGAGCTGCCTTCATGAGTTCGCGATTTACAGCTTCCGCATAGGCAACCGGCACGCTACACTCGTCATCAGTATAACTGATGGACACAACGGCAGGAGGAGGCTGCATCACGTTGATGTCCTGCAAAAATGTAAGGAATGGCTCCTGGTTGTCTGCGGCGTAGTCACGTGTCGGGTCTCTGAGCTGTGTGTAGCAAAACATTTCGATGTTTGAAGCATCACCAGTTTCATGGCTAGTCAGAGATGCAGCCACCTGAATATCCAAAGACGCCTCACCAGTCGGACCATAAGTTGAGATACACTTTCCAGTCGTCTTCGGCAACTTGATAGTTTGATGTTGACCATCAATCGTGTGTAGGAACTGGTATAGATCCCCCTCACTGTAGAACTCGTGCAAAAAGGTGCCAATCACAAGTTTGTTGTGATTCACTTCATCTGTCCGAGCACTTGCTTCAGCAACACCTCTGGAATAATTAACTGGAATCTTTTCCGGAATATCGTACTGCTCTCGAATCACTGCTGGTGTTGCTCCTCTCGAACTGACTCGGAAATCATCGGTGAACTGTTGTTGGTTGACCACAAGCGGGTCCTTGTCGTCTGTGCCTCCTCCCTGCATGAACCTGACCTGCATTTCCGTGGGGAAGCTCTCCAGTCCGTCCACATAGGTCACAACTCCTTCTAGCTCTTGTGGAATACTATAGCTCTCCTCAGGACGCACCACCGACAGGTCTGAGCGTTGTCTGTGTGTATAGTGGAACATCTTGGTATTGAAAAGCCGTTCCGCCGTGGCAGCAGAGAGTTTTACGTGCCAGAAGTCCTCCACCGCATCGAGGGGCTCTGCACGCAGCACTTGGGCGTTTTGCACCACTTGACGGAAGCTCTGGAGATTGGATTCCGACGGTTTAAAGTGTTTCTGGAGCTGCTCCGAGGTCGTCAGGTGCTGTCCGTAC
Source organism: Phytophthora palmivora (assembly GCA_008079305.1). Classification (NCBI taxonomy): domain Eukaryota; phylum Oomycota; class Peronosporomycetes; order Peronosporales; family Peronosporaceae; genus Phytophthora; species Phytophthora palmivora. Next base: position 113,000 of record VOQZ01001437.1, read on the forward strand.
AGAGGCGATGCAGGGTCCGTCACCGCTGCAACCAGGTCCCCCAATTGACCGTCACTCTTGTGAGGAGAGAGAGCTACGCGTAGCATCAATGGCAAGTCCGGGGCGGCGCGAGCGCCTCGCTCCCAATGCGTCGGATGTGCATTTGCCACCGTTCGCAGGTTTTCAACGTCTACTCCAGAGACGACGGCGCAGAGTTGGAGCGTCACTGATAGCAGTAGCAATAAAGGGGGCAGGAGCAACACGAGGCGGGGGGTCATGGCGACTGGAACGCTCATGTATCTGTATCCAAAACGAAACCGGTTTCGAGCAGTGAGAGGAGATAAACCGGTATTCAACTTCAACTTGGCCTATTACTACTAGGGGTCAAGGCTGACCCTTACTACCTAGGAAAAAAGTTAATCCACTCTTGGCCATGGAGGCGTCTCGATGGGGTGCATGCCGAACTCATTTGTCGGGCTGAATTCTCGATCCGCAGGAGTGCGATGCCGCTTTCTCGCGTACAGCACCACTCCAACGATTCCTGCGACCGCAGCAATGCAGGCAATAACTGCAATCCACACTGTCTCCTTTCCGGCCGAATTCTCACTACTTTGACCATTTGCAAGTGACACTGAGTCGGCACTGTGTGCTGCGTCCAGCGACACCGCCTCGTCGTTCGCATCGGTTGTTGTTTCCACACGCTGTACGCCTTGCTGAATTGGCCCCTGATTCCCTTGATTGTATGGCGGCTTTGTCGTAGGCTTCGGAGTCTTCGGTGTAGATGTTGGTCTCGGCGTCTTTGGTGTGGGTGTAGGCTTCGGAGTCTTCGTCGGTCTCGGAGTCTTCGGTTTAGGGGTCGGTGTTTTGGTTAATGCTGGAGTTGGAGCGGGAGTGGTTCCTCTGTCGTCGGAGCCGGAGTCGGCTCTTCGGTCGTTGGCGCCGGAGTCGGTTCCTCAGTCGTTGGAGCTGGTGTGGGTTCCTCTGTTGTCGGAGCTGGTGTGGGTTCCTCAGTCGTTGGCGCCGGAGTCGGTTCCTCAGTCGTTGGAGCTGGTGTGGTTCCTCAGTCGTTGGCGCCGGAGTCGGTTCCTCAGTTGTTGGCGCTGGTGTCGGCTCTTCGGTCGTTGGCGCCGGAGTCGGTTCCTCAGTCGTTGGAGCTGGTGTGGGTTCCTCTGTAGTCGGAGCTGGAGTCGGTTCCTCAGTTGTCGGAGCCGGAGTCGGTTCCTCTGTTGTTGGCGCTGGTGTCGGCTCTTCGGTCGTTGGCGCCGGAGTCGGTTCCTCAGTCGTTGGCGCCGGAGTCGGTTCCTCAGTCGTTGGAGCTGGTGTGGGTTCCTCAGTCGTTGGCGCCGGAGTCGGTTCCTCAGTTGTTGGCGCTGGTGTCGGCTCTTCGGTCGTTGGCGCCGGAGTCGGTTCCTCAGTCGTTGGAGCTGGTGTGGGTTCCTCTGTAGTCGGAGCTGGAGTCGGTTCCTCAGTTGTCGGAGCCGGAGTCGGTTCCTCAGTTGTTGGCGCTGGTGTCGGCTCTTCGGTCGTTGGCGCCGGAGTCGGTTCCTCAGTCGTTGGAGCTGGTGTGGGTTCCTCTGTAGTCGGAGCTGGAGTCGGTTCCTCAGTTGTCGGAGCCGGAGTCGGTTCCTCAGTTGTTGGCGCTGGTGTCGGCTCTTCGGTCGTTGGCGCCGGAGTCGGTTCCTCAGTCGTTGGAGCTGGTGTGGGTTCCTCTGTTGTCGGAGCTGGAGTCGGTTCCTCAGTTGTCGGAGCCGGAGTCGGTTCCTCAGTTGTTGGCGCTGGTGTCGGCTCTTCGGTCGTTGGCGCCGGAGTCGGTTCCTCAGTCGTTGGAGCTGGTGTGGGTTCCTCTGTTGTCGGAACTGGAGTCGGTTTCTCAGTTGTTGGAGCCGGAGTCGGTTCCTCAGTTGTTGGCGCTGGTGTCGGCTCTTCGGTCGTTGGCGCCGGAGTCGGTTCCTCAGTCGTTGGAGCTGGTGTGGGTTCCTCTGTTGTCGGAACTGGAGTCGGTTTCTCAGTTGTTGGAGCCGGAGTCGGTTCCTCAGTTGTTGGCGCTGGTGTCGGCTCTTCGGTCGTTGGCGCCGGAGTCGGTTCCTCAGTCGTTGGAGCTGGTGTGGGTTCCTCTGTTGTCGGAACTGGAGTCGGTTTCTCAGTTGTTGGAGCCGGAGTCGGTTCCTCAGTTGTTGGCGCTGGTGTCGGCTCTTCGGTCGTTGGCGCCGGAGTCGGTTCCTCAGTCGTTGGAGCTGGTGTCGGCTCTTCGGTCGTTGGCGCCGGAGTCGGTTCCTCAGTCGTTGGAGCTGGTGTGGGTTCCTCTGTAGTCGGAGCTGGAGTCGGTTCCTCAGTTGTCGGAGCCGGAGTCGGTTCCTCAGTTGTTGGCGCTGGTGTCGGCTCTTCGGTCGTTGGCGCCGGAGTCGGTTCCTCAGTCGTTGGAGCTGGTGTCGGCTCTTCGGTCGTTGGCGCCGGAGTCGGTTCCTCAGTCGTTGGAGCTGGTGTGGGTTCCTCTGTAGTCGGAGCTGGAGTCGGTTCCTCAGTTGTCGGAGCCGGAGTCGGTTCCTCAGTTGTTGGCGCTGGTGTCGGCTCTTCGGTCGTTGGCGCCGGAGTCGGTTCCTCAGTCGTTGGAGCTGGTGTGGGTTCCTCTGTTGTCGGAGCTGGAGTCGGTTCCGTAGTTGTTGGAGCCAGAGTCGGCTCCTCTGTTATCGGAGATGGAGTAATCGGAGTTTCTGTTGGAGGACTATCCGTAGTAGGCTCAGGAGTAGCAGGAATCGTTGTTGACGGAGTCTCCGTAGTAGGCTCAGGAGTAGCAGGAATCGTCGTTGACGGAGTCTCCGTAGTAGGCTCAGGAGTAGCTGGAATCGTTGTTGACGGAGTCTCCGTAGTAGGCTCAGGAGTAGCTGGAATCGTTGTTGACGGAGTCTCCGTAGTAGGCTCAGGAGTAGCAGGAATCGTCGTTGACGGAGTCTCCGTAGTAGGCTCAGGAGTAGCTGGAATCGTTGTTGACGGAGTCTCCGTAGTAGGCTCAGGAGTAGCTGGAATCGTTGTTGACGGAGTCTCCGTAGTAGGCTCAGGAGTAGCTGGAATCGTTGTTGACGGAGTCTCCGTAGTAGGCTCAGGAGTAGCAGGAATCGTCGTTGACGGAGTCTCCGTAGTAGGCTCAGGAGTAGCTGGAATCGTTGTTGACGGAGTCTCCGTAGTAGGCTCAGGAGTAGCTGGAATCGTTGTTGACGGAGTCTCCGTAGTAGGCTCAGGAGTAGCAGGAATCGTCGTTGACGGAGTCTCCGTAGTAGGCTCAGGAGTAGCTGGAATCGTTGTTGACGGAGTCTCCGAAGTAGGCTCAGGAGTAGCTGGAATCGTTGTTGACGGAGTCTCCGAAGTAGGCTCAGGAGTAGCAGGAATCGTCGTTGACGGAGTCTCCGTAGTAGGCTCAGGAGTAGCAGGAATCGTCGTTGACGGAGTCTCCGAAGTAGGCTCAGGAGTAGCAGGAATCGTCGTTGTCGGAGTCTCTGTCAATGGTCTAGGTGTTGATGGCTTCCCGTCGTCGGACCCGTTGTTGTTGGACTCTCGGTCGCTGGTGTTTCCGTCACCGGTGCTGGAGTCTCAGGCGTCGGTGTCTCGAAGGTTGGCGGTTCCGTCACCGGTGAATTCGTTGCTGGGGCCTCGGTACTCGGGGCGTTTGTTGTCGGTGAATCCGTCTGAGGTGACGCTGTCACTGGGGCATCTGTGGTCGGGGTCTCCGTCGATGGGGCGTCTGTTGATGGGGACGGTGTCATGGGGGACTCGGTCTCCGGGGTCGTCGGGGCCTCTGTCACTGGCGATGAGGTTTCGGGTGCACTGGTCGTCGGTGACTCCGTCGTGGCTGGCACCTCTCCGCAGTCATATAGCTCCGTCACCGTCGTCGTCTGCGTGAACCAGCTCTCATCGTAGTCCTCGTTGCCATCGAATGCGGTGCTCGTGTCGATGCTGTCTACCACATCATCCTCTCCATCGAACTCCCACGTCGGACAGCTTTTGTCGTCTGTCGGGGTCATCGGCACAGTAGCTGCTGGAGTGGATACGGGTGTGTTGCTATTGCCCCCGCAGCCTACAGACGGCAGCACGCAACCCCATGTGGAGTCTGTGACGATGCGGCACTCGGCGTCCTCAAGCGCCACGCAGGACCCGTCCACATAGGACGGTAGATAGTTATGACAATCTGCCACGGCTACGTCGCCTCGTAGGGGACAAGCCGTGCCTGCAGGTGCTGTACCCGCACCCGAACACAAGGCCCCTCGTGACTCGGAGAGTGCGTAGGTCGCGTCACCGCAAACGCTCACGTCCAACGCGGAGGTATATTGCACGCCTAAAGCCGCAAGGCCGATCACAAGCGCGTGCTGCATACCGGTTGGTTCAGGGTAAAGCCGAATGGGAAGTGAAGCCTGCGCTTCCGCATTCGGTGCGGAACCATACGAACCAGGCAAAGTGACCGTGAGAGGGAGATGAGCCCTAACCACATAATCAAACCTACACCTGTAATATATGATATATCCACAAAATTGATTTTACTTTTTGATACTGTGCTTACTTAAGATAACTATAATACTTTATATAAATTGATACCTGCGCTAAACGAATATTTTATTAGTTTAGGCAGTTTGTGTAAAATCGCTACGACGCAATGTTGGCCTAAGCTCCATGCTCGAGTAGACTTGCAACTTGCTTGTGACGCGGGAAGCTGCCCGTTTGCTGAACCAGTGTTGCCCTCAAGGCAACACTGGTTCTTGAGTGGAGACTTGAGTCGAATCACATTTGTGCACCATTTGTATGGATGTCATCGATTTGTCCGATCCCCAGTAAGATGTGAGATCTGAGTTTCTTGATCAGTCAAACACTGACTGGCTTGACGGTTTAGCTGACGAGCAAGTGTACGTTTCGCCAATCATTTGCTCATTCATTGTGTGCAGGATATTCATGTACAGTACAATGTACTGGGCATGTATGAATCACACTGTGTGATACATCAGCCAGAGGTCACAGGTGACCACGGGTTACGGTCCGTTCGCAATCACTACAACTTGCCAGCATTTTCGCGTAGCCGTGCTGAAGGCGTCAGTACCGATTGTATTGGTACGAATTGGCACATGTATTAAGCCGCATATCCCCTCTAGCCGGGTGGGTAGCCACAACATGGAGCGTCACTAGCTACATGGACGCCCGCTACCAGTGGGAAAATGGTTATTTCAGCACAAAGTAACTGAGTAATGATGTGCGTCAGACTATTTGCTCCTGTTCTGCATTGTGAAGTGTACCTGGTCAACGAAATGAAGGTCATCACTGATTGTGCCCCTCCCGAGTACAAGCTACTTCCTTCGTCATTCATGAGCTACATCTTCAATGTGACCTGTTACGTATCTTGCCCGTTACGAGTCATTACAGAATGTGTCAAAACAACATGCGTTTCATAAATGGAGTGTTGAATTGGCTCACCATTTTTATAATATCTTGTGCTTTCGTGGCTGCACTGATCCTGATAACAACTTCCCCACCGATACTTGGCGAGTTGAGATGGTTCAACATTACGTTATTTGCGCAAGGGATAGCTGCTCCAACTTCGACTGACAGATGACCATGAACCTGGACGGACTCGGCAGAGCACCATCACAAGCAAGCTTCGTACACAAGTAGGAACGGTGCTGCTTCTGTCAGACCGATAACGGCGCGATCTTGAGTGGCAACGTCATTTTCGTGATTACTAAGATTGATCTATGCATGGGCACGAATGCATGAATCGTGGATATTTATTGATCAGCTACAAACGAAAGACACTGACCTGCACTGTGTATCTCTTTCGTCACTTCAGGTACTAGCTTCAATGAACCTCCCAGGTTTGAGTTTTGAGCGTCTAGTGGTGCAACAGAGGCTGGTTGGTAGGCACCTCTAATTGCAGTCACTCAGGGATATCATTCAATATGGAAGAAATGGATCCGCGCCTGCCATTGCGGTGGGTTGTGGTCGATGGCCGCACACATGAAGAACTAGCACTGGCACCTGTATCTCGTCCCCGACCATATCGTCGATCTCCGCGAACACGTCTCTCGGGAACACTTTGACTGCGCAAACGGCTCATGGAAGGCAACTCATCATGTCGCGGTATTTTGATCGGCGGTGGCTGGTGTGCATGAAGGCCAAAGGACGGCTTGCGTTTCTTCGATCGGGAGTCTCCCTTTTCCCTCTCCGCAGCAGCAGTACCCCCACCGCTTACTTCTTCTTTTGTTTCAGTTTTCATCGTGAGTTTAGATTTCTTCTTCTTGGTCCTTCTAGTGTCGTTCGACTCAGATACATTGTTCTCATTTTCGCTGTTACCCAATACCTCCGCTGGACCCACCATCTCATCCGTGATCTGAGCAATTGGAAACTCGTGCTTGACCTCCCTGCCAAGTATATGTTCTGCCTTGATGGAGATCTTAGTGTCGACCTGAGCCTTGCGACTCTTCTCGTTCGGGTTCTGGATTACAGCTGATAACTCTTCACGCAGAGCGGCGATCTGTCCTTGGAAGCGTTTGCGCTCAGCACCTGCCGCATTGCTCGCCAGCACTTGTAGCGATGTAATACGATTCACTAGACTACGAATACGTCGGTGTGGCCAGCGCACGAGTCCGTTGCGACGACAGATTTTCTTCATCAATGTGATACATACACCCAACTCCTTGGCCACCACCGTCATCGGCTTATTGAAGTGAGGGCGTAACTCATTGAGCGTCAGATCCTTCACATTGATAACACTCCCAGTATGTGGCATGGGCGGCATCATGGTCTGCTTGACCATGTTTGTTGGGCTGCCACCTGGTGCCAGGAACAAGCTCGGATCACCTGAAATCATAATATCGCTGAGATTCATAGCTGTGGGTGTCGTGGGGAAGCCCGAACTCACTCCGGATCCGTTTGGAGGCTGTTGCATCATCATCTGATGGGGACTCATCGCCATCGGGGCACCAGACATGAACAGCGACGACAGACCAGAACCGTGAATGGGGGACAGTTGTAGTGGTATACCATGTTCCAGTTGTTGCTCTAGTTGTTGCTGCTGTAGATGAAGATGCTGCTGTTGTTGAACTTGGAGCTGCATGTACGGCGTCACGAGGCCCGTTCCTCCCGCCAGTGGGTCCATTTGGTTGGTGGGATGAGTCAACAGTGCATACATGTTCTGTGGTGCCTCGTACGACCAGGCGTCCGAGATGAATCTTGAGTCGAACTGTAGATCTTTCATAACAGTGGGGGATACAGGCGACACGGAGTCACAAGTCATATTGGGCACCGGGAGGCCGTCGCTGGGCTTGGGCAGACTCGACTCGTCGATGTTGGTGGTTTGAACGACAGTGGGCGTCGTCTCCACCTTGAGAGTGGAGCCTCCGGGCGTCGTGGGCTTGGTCCGCAGCGGCTGGAGACTGGGATCTGGCCACGTCAGGCCTGATCTGGAGACGTCCATGGGAACGACAGGTTTGCTCTCCTCCACACCGAATGCGGCTTTTGTCGACGATTCCAGGCGCGGGCTGCTCTCGGGCTCTACCATTGCCAGCTCCGGGGCGCGCTGCTGCTCCATCTCGGCCGCCATTTGAAACAGTTAGTAGACGTCAAGGTCTCGATGCAACGAGCTCTCTCTATTAGCACTGGCGGGGGATGGCAGACGTCCATCGAGTGCTGGCTTGCGCTTGCGAGAAAGCAGGCAAAAAAAATCGAAGAAATCTTTCAGCGTTTTCGCAAATTTAGAGCTGTGCAGATACTTGGCTAGAGTATCCGAAACGGTTACACTTCAACTACCGCGAGTGCCCAATTTGAAATAATGAGGCCGTGAGTTCAGAATGCGGTTGGGCTTGGTACTGTCGCCAACAGGACTTTTCTGTATGTGAATACTAGTGCTCAATCTACTACCCCTCGTGGGTTAGCTTGCTTGCACACGTGTGGGCAAGCAATGACTCTGGATGAGCGATCTGTGTGCTTTCATCGGCAACAGCGTGGTAAATGGGCCCAGTGTCCCATAATTCGGAGCTAAATTCTACCGCGACCCTTCAGGCTGCCCCAAAGGTGGTGAACGCTGATTGGCTCGCGACGCTCCAGAGATCTTTTCGCCCCTGCTATGCCATATTTTTGAAATGCCCTTTGGATTTCGAGATTTCTTGGGCACTTTGCTTGCACTTTGCCTGACAAGCCTCCAGGAGGTGCAAACATTAATATAGCAAACTAATATGAGTCTACATGCCCTTGTTGAGTTCATCTCGTGCGCGAAGTTGTAGTGAGGCTTTCCTCTCCCCCTCTTTAGAGATGCTTCGAACCGACGACTGGCAAATTTACCGCGATATAAGTACACTCCATGCTGCTGAAACGCTGTCAAGCAACTCGAGCACAATAATGTTGATACTAGATTCTCGCTGCTTTCTCGTTCCGTTTATTTGAGACTAGTTCGCAACCAGCATCGAATAATGGAAACGGTAGCATTGAGGATGTTCTCACTCCATTCTGCAAGCGGCCATAGAATGAGGCTGCCTCGAGGTTCTTCTGCTGGAATTACGACCATCATTACAGCTCAAACCCATGAACTCTCGGTCCGACAACTCGCGGGTTGGCATTGGATTTTTCAACGTATCAGTTCAGCAGCACGGGGCGAACTAGAATCGTCGTGCAGTGCTCTGACCGCGGGATCCCTTCCTAAAGTTTCAATTCAGCTGAACTCTTGATAGTCAAGGTATTGCCTGCAAGCTGCAAGCCAAGTGCAATTGATTTACAAAGCTTCACCATTTATAGCTTGTACCATGAGAAAATTGGCCATACGATGGCTACGAAGGTGCCGTATGGTGAGCAACCAGCCGAGTCTCGCCCAGACACCCATCACGATAGCATTTTCATCTCGTGATTCACAAAATGAAAATGCCCATAGTGGCACTATTGTTCAGTGAAGCCATCCATCTCAATGTGGACTCGGAATCATTCCGACCTCGGTGCTTGCTTTCACGTAGGCCCCGGACTATCTGCAAAATCAGCACGAGTGCGATGTGGAGCTGGTTACTGCAAAGTGAATGTTCCCGTGACTTGTGGCGAAATTATACACTGCGACACGTACGACGCCTTCAAGGCGAGGAAGCGTTGCGGAGACACACAAATCACCGCTGACGACAGTTCAGTTGCAATGGTTTGGAGGTCTTCATGTACTCCCTCAAGTCGCGCGTGGCGTAGCGAAGACCATGGCTAAACAACTCACCACCACCGTTGCCGTAGCACCTTCCTTTCCAGAAAGTTTGATGCCGTTTGCTGAACTCTCATGAGCTTTCCTGCCAGCGAAGTCGAGCAGCTTCCCCAGAAACGAGACTCAAGTGCGGCCATTTGTAGCAGAAACGAGTCGCCACATGCCCTCCTTGTTCTCCCCTATGCCGGAACTTGGCATCTGATGGACCCCGTCCCCTGCGGCGGCGACAGTTGGGTAGCCGCTGGTCCTCAATTCAATTGTCAACCTGCTCAGTGTGTCATAATCCCTGAAGCCCATGCCATGCCCAGCAGCTCCAGAGCAGGTCTCTCTTCGTTGCCCTCCTCCTTCTCATCCAGCGAACACAAGAGCGACTCGAGTTCAGCCAACAGCCACACTTTACTACCACAACCATCTAGCGCAGCCCCACCCGTGACAGCGGATCAACTAATTGAACTTTCCGTGTTGTCAGACGAAGTCGCGAACTGGAGAAGACGACACGAGCAAACCCACGCGGGACCGATGCCATGGCCCGGTCGTACTCGCAGCGTTTTGCGTCGGTACTCACCGTTAGTCCCACCTGCAGCGTTGCTCATCACTTTGGTAGTGATGCTAGTTCAAGACCTCGCGAATGCCCACAGTGCTGCAGACCCATCGGACTTTCCCGGTGAAGTACTTCAATGGAACACTTGCACACTGGACAACACCGTCGCCAACGCATATAACCTATCAGCGCAGTGCGCAACTGTGACGCTGCCGCTTTGTTACCAAGGTGTGTGTGATGCCGAAATGAAAACGCAACGATTGTTGTGTCATTCAAGCGAATTCCAGCGATCGGAGCAAATGATACCAGTGTCAGTGCACAAACCGTGTGGTACCTTCCCGATCGACCGGACATTCAGACTCGTGAAGAAGTGGAGTTACAAATGTCGCTTTTGTATAAAGAACTGCGCGGTGATATGGACATCTACACTCTTGACATGCGTGGAAGTGGGAGTAGCACAGCTCTCACATGCAATACATCCGACGGATCGCCATTGCAGACTGCCATTTTTGCACGAAATGATGGAGTCCTTGATCCCAGCGACGTTCAGGCGTGTGTAAATCGGCTGCAGGAATTGGGGTATACTAACCTCAATGCATTCTCGCTAGCAAGTGCTTCTCGAGATGTCGAACAGGTCATCACCACGTATCATTCAGAATCGCAAGCAGTGGTCTACGCTTTTGGTTACGGGACACTGGTGGCTCAGCAACTTTTGGAACGGAGTGTCTCCCAGATTGTCGGCTATGTTTTTGATGGAGCGCTAGGTCCTCGAGGTGAAACCAATCTAGCGCCACTATCGTCAGAATTGGAAGCGATCTCGTATCAAGTATCTAAAAGTGATGAAGACTTTGGGCAGATCTCCGAAGACTTTCTATCATGGTGTCAGACTGACACAAATTGCTCCAAAATGTTCTCCGATGCAACCTCCACCACGATGATCAATGCCACACTTGTCGAAACGTACACTCGGCTTGATTCTGATGCCACTTCCATGTGCTCCATGATTCTCATGGATATCGACAGCAGCGGAAGTAGCAATTCTGCTACAAACACTACTACACCTCCATCGTATGTGCTGCGGCAAGTACTTGGACTCATGATGAAGGACACTGCGTTATGGCCTTTTATCCCTGTTCTGGTATACCGCTTTCACCGTTGCGGTTCCGAAGACTTCACGCTTCTCACGCAATTTGTGAATTCAACGTTCAAGACTAACGACGACGTGGTCACCCCGGAACTGGTTTATGCTATTCAGTCATTTAGTGAGCTGTGGGAGTCGCCTTCACCCGACCAAGCCAAGCTCACGGAGAGATTTACTGACGCAGCAATCAGTTCTGGTTGGGTGTACACCCAACTACACGCTTACTGCTTGTTCACTGGTGACACCTCGGAAGCGTGTGTTAAGACCTTAGAAAGGGCGAATTCGTCGTCCTCTGGGACCACACTATCATACACGTTCAAGTCGACAAATTCCAATACGACTGCTTTCTCATCTGGACCCAGCGTTCTTTTGTTCAGCGGAGGTTTGGATGTGTTTTCACCACCAAAATACGCAGCAGCACTATTTGACGCGTATCAAACCGGGGATAAAGCACTGCTTGTGGCTCCCAACGGCACCCACGGAGTGGTACAGACCGCACTGCTGTCGAATGGAACCGCATGCGCTCGCCGCGTACTCGTGTCTTACGTACGAAGCAGCGGCAACATGAGTGCGTACGATGCATCGTGTATGGCTGCGCTACCGGTACCGACGTTAACTATCTCAAACGCTACAAGCCTGCTGGTGCTCGGCGTAGAGGATGCATATAATGGCGTCCTCGCAATTTCCAACATCAGCAGCAGTGGCAGTGATGATGTTTTGACCAACAGTAGCAGTTCAGAGCATTCGACTTCGTCTGGCTCGACATTTGATGAGTTAAATCGTCGTATTTCGGGGCTGGAAACTTCCAGGCACCGCTACCAAGTCGCGTTGGTTGTCGTGGCGAGTTTGCTCGGGTCTGTTATCATTGGAGGCGCAATGGCTTTGATCTACCGACACCGACGCAAGCAACAGCTCGCTGGTGAGGAAGCCATGCTACGCCGCATGCGTGGCGACGACGACAACGAGCTAGAATTGATGCATAGCATTTATTTGCTATCCAGTTCTCCTAGCAGCGGTGAGCACATGGGAGCAGAACCACCAGGTTAGGTGGCTTGACCATACCAAAATATTTAACTTAGAGAGACAGGATCAGTAGTTGTAAGCATGTACATTATAGTTTGACCAACAAAAGATGAGGACGACTACGCTCAATAGACCAGAAGTGAAGTTAAGAGATATCCATCTAAAACACAGCAACATGGTCAATCAGTGCGCACGTAGGTAGCCAGTAACGTGTTCTTGCAATGTGAGTTATTACTGGTACGGCCTAGTGGTTAAAAGAAGCAAATGATATTTAGCAAAACATGCTGTACATGTTACAACATCGTTGTATCGGCAGGAGCGAGCAGATTGAGTGACCCGTGGTCACAATTTGGCACATTTAGATTTTGAACTGCTGCTGCACAATATCGGTACGTGTAGTGCCTTGACGAGTTATAGCAGGAAGCTGCGAAATGCATTTCATAGTAGGTCCCAGCCCTACTCACCCGCGTACATGCAGCATCGCCTTCTATCCTCTGAGCCAGTCAGATGATCGTAATTTTGCTGTGTTGGCTAACAATTAATCGATGACAGGCTCCGTTACATTTGTTCGTTTCAACTGTTGAATAGTTCTAAGAGGTCTACAACCGCTGGATAAGCTTCAAAATAGTATCGGCCTACAGATTGCTACAGGGTCTTTACCACAACTAAGTATTACCAATGCAAAGTTTTTTAAGCAAGGTACTCCACACCCGGTTACCATCACTATTGTCAATTTCGAGACTTTAATCAAAAATGGGTGTCAAAATTTAGGTCAACGGCTTTTCCATGTTCCTATTGCGTTCCAATCGCCGGTTTTCCCCTCACTTCAGAAATTCAAAGCAGAGCAACAGGTCGGTCAGTAGACCTCCTGCCGCGGCTGCTGACTTCTGACTCTCGTCCGTCTACCATGATGGCTTGGCCGGAAGAACCACGCAACGGGAATGGCGAGTGGCCTGACGCTGAGCTGCTCGAGTCCGCTAACTTCTACCCTCCCGACGGCGGAGATGAGCGTGCACAACACGGAGCCAACAACTTTCTGAACGCCAGTCAGAACCAAGCAGGACCGGCGGGACTCACTTACTCCGCGTCCTGTCCGTCATTCTCGGGACTAGACAACGCTGACGACATCATGGCTGGAGCTGGAGGTGATGGCCTCATGCCCTTCCCGTACCGGACACAGGAACCGCTCATGGACGCCTTAGGACCCGTTGGAGATTCGCCGTTTCCTGAAGACAAGAACTACGACATGCTGCTGCAGTTCCAACAGGAATATCAGAACCCCTCACAGCGCCAGTTCCCGCATCAGCAAATGATGGGCCAGTCCATGGATCTAATACAGCAGCAGATGCCTACAGGAAGGCGTGGGTTTCACGGCTCGCAGTCTTTCACCAATTTGTCCACTATGGAGTCTGAGTACAGCCGCATGAATGGTGTGACGTTCTGTAACGTTGATTTGGTGTATTATGCTCGTATCTAATGATGTGTGCTTTGGTAATGTGCAGCTAATAGTAAACGGAAGAAAGGGACTGAACGATGGATGAAGTTGCAGCGCCACAAGTCGTTTGACTCCTGTACGCCCATACCGGACTCTTTCAACCTGAACCCGAATACGACTTTTGGGAACCCGTTGAGCTACTCAAATCCCTCACCGGACCAACTTCTACAAGGGTGCGTTATGAGTGGTGCCTTGATCTCTTGGTGGTGTGTATAACTAACTTGTTGTACGACAGATCGCCGGACAGTGATATGATTGGATTCGGAATTGATGACTTCTCGTCCTCTATGCCATCGAATGACCCCAATTGGCCTCAAGTTGCTTATGGATCTGCGCCGAGCTCCATCGGCATAAATTATATGGAACAGGCACACCAAAAGCGCCAACACCAGCAGCAGGCACCCAGTGATGGTGGTGATGATTTAACGGTATCCTCGTCTGTGGACGTAGAACCTGTGTCAGAACTGGATATGCTGCTGTCGGAGAACGAGCGTGCGAATCTGTTTGACGCTATTCGTGACTTCGAATCTCCAGGTGAAATGGATTCTATCGACGCTCAGCCCTCCCCAGAACGACCTCCTCAGCAAGCAATGCAAGTACCACTGACATATGAAACGAAAGAACAGAGCAGCACAGCTGAGGAAAAGAAGACGACAACCAATTCCCAGCTGTATTCCGAAAGTGAGAAGAAAGCCCCACAAAATGCCTCGAGACCGCTTTTCTTAGACTCATCTTCTTCAGCTCCTCCTTCAGGGATGCCTCCCTCTGGGTGTGTTCCCATGCGTACGCGGTTGCATCAGATCTTAGTGCATTCCGTGCAAAACTCGGATGCTGGATCTTCGTTGTCGTCTTACGAGCGGAACTATTTGATGCAATCACCTTTATTTTTTCCAGCAAAAGCACCGGAGACAGCAGGGTCCCTTTGGTTATTGTTGCATGCTGCGCAGTGTGAAAGTGGATGTGAAATTGGGGGATGTGGCGTCATGCGTCGCGTGTTGAACCACTGTCTTGGGTGCGAACTCGTTGTTGGAAAGTGCAAACAGCCCTGCAATGATGCTAAGGCAATGCTTCTTCACTATGGCTCATGTAACAGTAAAGGCAGTATGCACGGGCGTTCATGTTCAGTTTGCTGGAATCTACTGGAAATCGACTATTCTCATCAAGCACTGAGCAATGGAAATGGGGGCGGACACTCCAGTAGCCAAACACCGAGCACTACGCCGTCGTCGTTCGTGTCGACATCGCCGTCTCCACATATGGGTACCCCACCACTAGTGCCTATGAGTTCTGGATTGGGTAGCTCACCAGCGTTTCGTTCGCCATCCAGACGTTCAACGAGTGGTTCTAGCTCGTCAAAGCATGTGCCAATTCAGCCCAACCCGCTACCAACAGCGTCAAACCCCATGGGGCTTATGGGCGCGTTGCCACCCCACTTTGGGTACTCTCTTTCCTTGTATTTGGAGCAAACCTCCGCTCCGTTCCGCGCAGAAGTAAAGTCCCGTGTTGAGAAGCGTGTGACTGCTGCCGCGGGTCAAGACTTGCTGCAACACATGCAAAAGAAGACACGACTGCGTAGCTTGGACGATCTTCGCTCCGAAGCTCGCACCATCGTATTGGGTGAGATGGAGCGAGAACTGCATCTCCATATGCAGGCGTACAACTGGGCCAACTCAACCTCCGGCGGCAACTTACCGGAGGGAGCCTCGCAACTCCCTCCGTACCTGCTCAACTTCTCGGTGGCTGGATTCGGCGCTTTCCAAGCACAACAGGCTGCATTCCAAGCAGCCGTAGCCACTGGATCATCCCTACCACCCGCAGCGCCTTCAACGTCTCCTCCGGTGGGTACTCGACGTTCAGGGTCTGCCAAGCTTGCCCCAAGTGGCAGTCCACCTAAAGTTCCTGTGCGGGAGAAGTAAAGACCGAAGGAGTTTGCGTCCAAGACAAGTTGATGTCAAGTTGTCAGGAAGTTCTTAATTTATTTTGTCAAAAAATAATTGTCTTAGCAAAACGCTCGCTCATTGGATCGTGAATTTGCTTCTCGACTAATTATTGGCTGAAAAGATTTGTCACACCACCGAAATCCACAATCCACAAGATGCTACGGACAAAGCTGACCTCGTTGGCAAGTCAGCCACGACGCCTGGCCCCAGCTCTGAGCACTTCTCGCACCGTACAGACGGAGTATGATTATCTGGTAATTGGCGCTGGTAGCGGGGGCATGGCTAGCGCGCGACGTGCTGCAAGTTACCCGGGAACGCGTGTGGCTGTCGTGGAACAAGCTCGCCTTGGCGGTACCTGTGTCAACGTGGGCTGCGTGCCCAAGAAACTCATGTTCATCGCCGCAGATATGAGCCACAAACTGCGCCACGACTTTATCCACTACGGGTTCGAGGACGAGGCGACAGGGGACCATTTGGGCAAACGGATGCACTTCAATTGGCCGAAGCTCAAAGCTCGCCGGGATGCCTACGTTCTGCGTCTCAATGGAATTTACGAAAGGTAGGGTATTGAACGGACACACAGCAGAATATGGTTGCAGTGGTGAGCTGAATGGTCTTACATGCTTGCAGGAATTTGGAGAACTCTAAAGTGGATTTGATTCGAGGATCTGCGAAGTTTAATGAGAAGGGAAATGTAGAGGTTGACGGCAAGGAGGTGCTGGCTAAGAACGTGATGATCTCGGTTGGAGGCAAACCGCTGATTCCTGATATCCCGGGTGTGTAGTTATTTACTGACGGAAATGAGGAAGCTCGACTTGACATTTGTAAATCTACAGGCAAAGAGCTGTGCATTGATTCTGACGGATTCTTTGAACTGGAGACGCTGCCAAAAAAAGTAGCAGTTGTGGGCGCAGGATACATTGCCGTGGAGCTAGCAGGCGTGCTCAATGCACTGGGCTCCGAGACATCCATTTTCTGTCGCAAAGAGGGTGTACTCCGCACATTTGATGTACGTGAAACTAGTTGAGGCATTTTACATGGACTGTCTTACCATCAGCTCCCTGATTGCAGGATATCGTGCGCTCAACGCTTGAAGACGCTATGATGAAGGATGGTATTCACTTGCGACCTCACAGTAATGTTTCCCGTGTAGTGCAGACTGATGACGGTACAAAAACCTTAGTGCTGGCTGACGGTTCCGAGTACAGCGGTTACGATGTTGTTATCTACGCTGCTGGACGTGTCCCTCTCACGTCGAACCTTGAGCTCGACAAGGCGGGCATCACCGTTGACGAGCACGGCTTCATTCAAGTTAATGAATTTCAAGAAACGTCTAATCGTAAGGTTCTTGCGGTTGGTGACGTATGCGGCACACCGGCGTTGACACCAGTCGCTATTGCGGCAGGAAGGCGGCTATCTGACCGTTTGTTCGGCGGTATAAAGAACGCCATGGCCTCGTACGAGAATATCCCAACGGTCGTGTTCAGCCACCCTCCCATCGGTACAATTGGCCTGACGGAGCAGCAGGCTCGGCGCAAATATGGAGATGACGACATCAAGGTGTACACAAGTCGCTTTGTAAACATGTACTACGGTCTGGTGAACGAGCTGGATGAAGAAACGGGTGAACCTAAAGAAAAGCCCAAAACGGCCATGAAACTCGTGTGTGCTGGCAAGGAGGAGAAGGTCGTAGGTCTGCACATAATCGGTATGGCCGCTGACGAAATCCTTCAGGGATTTGGCGTAGCGGTAAAGATGGGTGCCACCAAGGCCGATTTTGACAACTGCATCGCCATCCACCCCACTGCTGGTGAGGAGCTTGTGACTCTGGCGCCCTGGGGGCTCAGCGGGCGCGCCTGAAGACAAGGATCGCAAGTTGAAGCACCAGGTGTTCCCAATCCGTGCGGATAATTGCGATGTCGTAGAGGCTGGAACGAATCTAACGCGGTCTATAGATTCTGCTAGTTGTTGCAGTTGAAGTGACTGGTCGTTCATTTGAATTTGAATTTTCCCCGCGAATCTTTGCGAGGGAAAGGGGAGAGCAATTTGTCGAAGCACTTAGGGCTCTCGAGCTTCAGTCTCTGCTTCAGTATCAGCTGGAAACTGGTGCTGTCGCACCCGGTTGATTTTCAGGTGCCATCTTTCCTTGGGGCTGTCTGCGATAACCCTGCCCTTGGTTGCTTCGCTGGTACAATGCGGCGGCAGTTTGGTCGAGACCTAACCCCTACCCTGAGAACGAATTATCAGATACTTTGTCCGGAGTCGGTTCTCACATTTGGCTTCACTATGTCGCTTCAACTTCGCATTCACCCGACACGTCAGTGTTCCTTCGTCATTCCTTTTTTGTCGTTGAGTCGGCCGCACTCCCGCATTCTTCCTCCCTCCTCTGTTCCTCATGGCAAGCGACAAGCGTCCAATTCTCTCCGGTAAGCGCGCTCGTAGCCGTAGAAAACGCGCCGCTTTGCGTGCTGCCAACCGCGTCACTGCGTCTCCCACGCCCGAGTGCGACAGCGACGAAGACGTCAAACACAAGCATCTGGAGCAGTCCCAAGATGACTCTACCAACAGTGACAAGACCATATCGCAGAGCGAGAATGAGGACGAACTTGAGGCTGGCCTCGTATTCGTGTGTCGCCCCACGATGCCCGACTTCTGCTCCATTTTCCTGCCTCGAAGCCAAGAGCCGACGTACAACCGCTTGCGCAAGACGCAGCCGCGTGCGACGGACTGCAAGACGTTCACAGTGCGAGTTCCAACATTCCAGGAAACGTGCGAGGGCTTTGTCACCTACACGCTGCACGTCACAACGTGTGACGAGCCGCAGCACACGTTCGAGGTCGAGCGTCGATTTTCCGAGTTTGTAGCTTGCGCTGCAGAAGTCAACAAGCAACTTGCCAATGGACTGGCAGTTCGCTGTTGTGGTAGATTGGAAGAGGAGAGCAAAACTGCAGTCTCGGAGGACGCAAATAACTTCCAGTGGGAGTTGCCGGCCAAGACTTGGTTCCGTGTGACCCAATCTAGTGCTCTGGAGGAGCGTCGTGCACAGCTTGAGCGATCACTAGAGACGCTTCTACTGCAGCAAGACCGCCGCATGTGCAACCTGCCGGTGGTGCGTGACTTCCTCATGCTCGACATTTTTGGTGTGCAAGTGGCAGAACAAAAGAATCTCGAAGCCACTGGGCATTTTGAGTGATGAACTTTTTACAATGACGGCTACCAAATGATCTTACACAAGTGCGCCCGCTACGAAAAGAACCAGTCAGCGAGAATTCGAGTCGGAAACGCCCAGCATAGCTCACGCGCTTGGCCATTTCATCCTTTTATTTTCCCGTCCGAACCGAGACGACCGAAATGATGCTTCCACCCCAAACGAGAAAAATAGTATACACACAAGTAGAACTCAGGGCACTCCGTGGTGACTACCAGCGGGGTGTCCATAGAAAACATGTGCAGCTGACATCCATAACTCGCTGAATACTACATGTATCAAGGTAGACCACATTTGCAGTGCTCACCCTGGACATTGACTGAGAGTGAAATGCAAATCGTGGTGCATGATGTGAGTCGAGTGTCATCTCGAAATCGACACCTGTCATTTTTCCGACTTTCGGGAACAAAAGTGCTCCGAAGGCGTAAGTACAAGTCGTATCCACAGCTCCTGCGCTACGAGACAATGATGAAGATATATATACGGCATGCTGTACCCACCTGTGTCTTGCGTATGAACCAATATTGCGATCCCAGATCGCTGATCCGGCTATTGAAGTCGATCCCAGATTCCAAACCCGGCTTCGGCGCTGTTTCTGCGGAGGCACTGTTGAATTAAACAATCCATCGGAGCACCACGTTGGTCTGCGTCTGCCTTTATTGCGCAATTATTATCAAACTAAACCTATCGCATCATGGACAGACTTCACAACAAATTAAATTATAAACTTTTGTTTAGATGCCTTTTTAAGCACGCCATGAGAAAATTCTATCGTAAACAATGTCCAGCTTAAAATGTCTCTAAATCCAATTTTAGCTTGAAAATTGTATGTGCATTTACAAACCAACCTAGTGTCCGAAAGAAACCGTCCCATTATAGAACACGCGATTTGATTCCCACCAATTCACTGGATGGTGCGTCATTCCTCAATTCCTTGTTTGTGACGCTAGTGGTGATGTCCTCGTCCCCGTGGGTGGTGCTCAAGTTCGGCGGCACTAGCGTGTCGACCGCCGCACGCTGGCGTTGCATCTGCGAGCAGATTCGCTCGCATCTCGAGTCTCCGTCGTCTCCGCGTGTCTGGGTTACCATCTCGGCGTTGTCCCAGATCACCAACAAACTCACGCGTGCTTTGGCGCTGGCCAGTGAGCGCGGGAGCAGCCACACCGAGCTGGCCACGAACATTGCGCTGCAACACTTTTCACTGGCCTACGAGGTGGGCCTTCTACCATCGTTGGAAGGCGTCGAGAACAGCGTGGAATTGCACGAGCGATGGCAGAAACTGTGGCTGGACAGTGTGCTGAGTCACGGTGATGATGGATCTTCGTTCTCCACGTCGCCTATTGATCCACTTTTGCCCAAGTCGTTGCATCCACTGTTAGAGGAACTCAAGAATCTTGTGCGTGTACTGGAGGGCATCAAACTCACCGAGGAGGCTTCTCCGCGTATTCAGGCGCGTGTGTTTGCGTTCGGAGAGCTGCTGTCGACCCACCTTGGTCGATGTATCATGGTGCACAACGGACTTACGGACGTAGAGAGAGTTGATGCCAGAGACCTCCTAGTGAGTGACCCCACCAGTGCAAAGTCTGAGGAAGATCGATTTCTGCAGGCAGAAGTCAATCCTCGTCATGACCCTGAGCAGGCGGAGAACGCAGCCAATGGCAAGCGTGTGGTGCTGACACAGGGATTCATTGCCAGCACAAACACGGGTGCGACGTGTGTGCTGGGTCGTGGAGGCAGTGATACCTCGGGTTCTCTGTTTGCCGCCCTGCTGGGAGCCCAGAAGTACGAAATTTGGACAGATGTTCACGGCATGTTCACAACCGACCCCCGTTACGTGCCTAATGCACGTCTCATCAAGAGTCTGGACTACCGTGAGGCACAGGAACTAGCTGCTATGGGCGCGAAGGTGCTGCACCCTCGTTGCATCATCCCGGCGCAATGGGGCAAGGTACCGCTCGAGATCCGCAACACCAACGACCCCACTGGCGAGAAGACTATCATTCACCCCGCTACTGAGTCAGAGAAGGCCAACCACGGTAGCCCAAAGATTCTGGCTGTGGTGAAGCGCCAGAACATGACGACTCTGAGTATCACGGCGTTTGACATGTACAGTACGTCGGGTTTCTTAGCCAAGGTGTTTGCTCCGTTTGAGGCTTGCGGCATTTCGGTGGATCTTATCGCGACATCACAGTTCTCCGTGACGGTGACTCTTGACCACATCCCTGGTGGCATCGAGGGTGCGCCGTTCCAGCAGCTGCTCGAGGCGTTGAACGAGCACTCTAAGGTGCGTGTGTTCGAGGACTGCTCAGTGGTTTCGATTGTGGGACGCGGACTGCGTAAGGCGCTAGCCGAGCTTGGTTGCGTATTCAGCGTTCTTGAGAACTACGAAGTGCTGCTGCTGAGTGAGTCTGCTGAAGACCTGAACCTGTCATTCGTCCTCCAACAGAAGGAGGCCGACGAAGTCGTTGCTCGCATGCATGGTTTCTTCTTTCCTGGTGCTGAGCAGGTGTCCCCAACTGCAGCAAAGGCGGTGTCGACGGATTCAAAACCTTCCGGAGGTCTTCCACCTTTGCCTCTCCACCCGACCACTGCCGTCACTAACGGTGAGGCAAATGGTGTTGCTCCAGCTCCTGTACCGATCAACACCGTATTCCAGCAAGCAACTATTCGGAGATCGCCGTCGCGTGACTTGCTCTTCGGCCCTACGTGGCAGTCTTTGCTTGATGGTACACAGCCGAACAAATCCGCATAAGCCGAGCTGCCCGGTTGAAGCCGCAACCAGGATCACACAATACCTGGACGGTTGTATTTCATGTAGATAGAGAGCCCTCGACAATTGTTGTTCTCCATTCATGTGGCAATAGAAACATACACAATAACAACACATTGTTCCCTTGCACGCTCATTTTAGGTGTCACTGTCACTCTCATCGTAGTCGTCGTCCTCCTCAACGTCTAAAGCGCATGCTTTTGATGATACTGACTTGATAGTAACCGCAACATCGCCTTTTCTCCATCCGTTGCTAACTTGCTCTGTTTTCTTCCCTGTCGAAGATGTTACTGCTGCAACTGTTTTCACCTTTGCTGTTCTAGGTTTCTTCACCGTTGACCTAAGCAAAATCTCCGTTAGATTCTGCAAGATCAATCGTCGTAAGCCAACTCAGCAACTCACTGCTTGGCAGCAGACTTCAATGTCCGCTTCTTGCTTCCACGAGCAGGTTTGTGATATTTGGCATCACTCTCATCAATTGCAGCCACTTTATTGTGCAGGAAACTGAGTTCTGAACTTGCCAACACGCTCTTCTTCCTAGAGTGCAACACCAATTGTCCATTACTGACAAATCATTACTGGGCTACTTAAATGTTGCACGTACAGCTCAATTGGCGTCAACCCGATTCCTTCCACCGTCTCCTTTTGCATTCTGCTGGCAATATCCTTCACAAAAACTTGAACAGCAGAAGCTGCAAGTCTGTCACGTTCCTTCCATTCAAAGATGGCTACATTTTCATGACTTACAACACGCGAGCACTGCGCTTTCACTCACTTGGCCCATGTCCTTTTGATCTTTCAGCAGTCGCTTCACACGACTCTGGTAGAGTCAGCGTCATTACAACATCTACTGTTAGACCAATGCAGTTATCTATTGACCCGAAACATCATCCATCACCTTAACAGATCGCGCTGCTTCATTATGCTTTCAATTGTTGGTTCATAGTGTACCCCTGCGTACCCATGTGTACCCCAATGTACCGCTAGGGTACAATTGGTTGACAACCGCAAGTTTGTCAACGATGATGCTGAGACCGTGGAGACAGCAGCTTCGCGCGTTGCAGCGTCACGCCCAGCGCCACCACGTGCGCGTTCCATTGGCATCTACTCGACCTTTGTCTTCCGCTTCGTCTGGTGCCAACGGCGACGCAGAATTCGCTCTGGGCGTCAAGTATCTACTGGGAAAAGCGGACGGAGCGGGGGAAGTGGGTAGTGCCACGTCAGTGCATGGCGCTGTGCTGCACTGGACGAACGCTGCGGAAATGGGTCACGTGCGCGCACGGGGGCACTCGGTAGTCTGTATCTCAAGGGCCACGCCGGTATCCCACGCAACGTGGCACTGGCTACACAATTCTTACAACAGGCAGCAGACGCCGGTCACGACGGCAGTTGCCACGAGATTGGCAAACTTTTCTTCCAGGGCAGCGACGAGGTACCGCGTGACTTGGAACGTGCGCTATTTTATTGGACACAGGCGGCGGAGAGCGGTCACATGGCGGCTAGCTACGACTTGGGATACATGTACGCGCAGGGGTTGCATGTGACCCAGGACGACGAGAAGGCTGTAGAGCTCTATCGACAGGCGGCCAAGCAGAACATGCCCGAGGCACATAGAGAGCTGGGAAATGCCTGTTTGAACGGACGCGGAGTGGAGCAGAGTGCAGAACAGGCAGTAACGCACTTCCGTCACGCGGCGGAAGCTGGCAACGCGTTGGCACAGTTCGATCTGGGAGCGTGCTACATGCTTGGTCGCGGCATTGAACAGGATCACGAGAAGGCAGCACAATTTCTCTTCCTTGCTGCGGAAGGTGGCGTTCCCCAGGCGCAACTGTGTCTGGCGCAATTGTTTGAGAATGGACAGGGAATTCCGGCTGATCACGATAAGGCGGTGCAGTACTATCAGTTGGCGGTGAAGGGTGGACTGCAAGGGGCGAAGCAGGCTCTGGATCGTCTTGGAGCACCTTATGAACCGATACACTAGACATGCAAGCACAAAACAAACACGTACGTTGCTGCTCAAATGTTTGGGAATAACACACGTTGGGTTGTGCACTTGATTTCTCTTGTTTCAACGATGTCCGCACCCTTTGGAAACCTTCCTGTCTCGCAAATTCTGTCAGGGCCGAGTCCACTTGAGCAACGAAAAGGCGACAAATGCAGCGGGCTTCGACTGTTGACGTGCTGAATAGGTCGAGTTGAGCGCGAACGGTGGACGGTGTGGTGGATCAATACTTTATCTAGAGGCTAGTGAATGCAAAACAAAGAAAGACGAGAACAAATATTAAGTCGGGGAACTGAGTGACAGAAGCAGCAAGGGTTGCCGCGAGATACACGCACGCAGAAAAAGCCACTCCCCAACGGATATGCTGCTAGAGCCCGTGGCTTGTGGCTTACGCTCTAGAACGAATTCCGCGACCCAGTACCTGGCTTTTTCTTCTGCTTGATTTCCGCCTCAGCCACGCTGTGCAGCCGGATAACGCTCGGCTGACTCTGGTTGTATTTCTCCGCACCCATGGACCAGTCATACGACAATGTATATGCGAAGATATCTCCGCGGGCATTGAATTTGCCGGTCGTGATTGACTGGTTGCTGGAGTGCCCAAACACATAGATCAATTAGTGGTTATGAATTCGACTTTGCAACCAAAACTTGTCAACTGGGTAACAAAAGACTTGCATCCAAACATACCATTTCGTGAAAGTTTTGAGCTTCTGACGGGCGTCCTTGTCCCAAAAGCAAAATGTGCCATCACCACCCGTCGTGGCGAACGTACCGAACGGGTGGAACGCAATGCTACTCACAGGATAAATATCCGATCCGTCGCGGTGGCACTTAAACGCGAAGTCGTTCCTGCAGTCAAAAGTACAGTGCGTTGGTGCAACCTGTACATCACCTCAAATACGCACAGCGCCATTACGTACCTCTTGTCCTTGTCTTCGACGTGCTGGATAGCACACCGTCCTTCGATAGATCCAATAGCGAAACCTGAAGCGTCCGGGAAACACGCAATGGTTCGCGTCTGGAACTTGAGGTTTGACTGAATGGACTTGTAAATCTGCGAAGGTTTGCGAATATCAAACACGTGCACTTGGCGGTCGGCCGTAGCCACCACTAGTAGCGGGTGTTTGACGTCCATAGCGTAGCAGCGTTCCGAGAGTTGTACAGAAGCCATGGGTGTTGGTGACCGTGTGTCCCAGTACTTGATCGTTTTATCCCAACTACCTGTGGCCACACAATTGGCCTCCTGAATAGCGGCGATGCTGCGGATCGGCGCGTCGTGCTGCAGCAGCATCAGAGTCAGCACTTGCTTCTCCATCAATTCCAGCAACGAATACCCACCGCAGCGATCTGCTGGCCCTGTGCTGGTCCGTTTAACGTCCACATCTTGGCCGTCTTGTCACATGAACCGGAGAACACTGTGCTGCCGTCCTTCAGCGAAAATAAAACATAAGTTATACGAACTCCTACAGTATCATGGTTCTATCCAGCAGCACACACCCCGCTGAAGGCCGTACAGAGCACTGGACCCTCGTGCGCGATCTGCGCCTTGGCAACGGCGTTGAACTGCGTCCCTTGTTGCTGCACCTCCCAGCATCGCACATAGTTGTCCCAGCTTCCAGACACCAGCACGTTGCTCGTGGGGCTCCAAGCCAGGTCCTGAATGCCGTCATTAATGGTCTCGCCGATGGTGTAGTCGTTATTCGGGTTGAGATACCCACCGGCCTGTGCGGGCTGGCCGAACGACATGGCTGCTATTCTCCCTGATCAAGTGTGGAATTGCGTGGGTGGAAGCAGCGCTGGCCTTCACCTCTGTCGATTGGTCGAAAAGCAGGTCGAAATAGCCAATCAAACACGGTGAAGATGTCTTCAATATGCAAAAAGAATTGATTGAAGTAAAACGTTATTTTACTGCATGGAACTCAAGCAGCCCCAGTGCAATTAACTGAGAGTAAACAATTACCATCCCATCGGTCCACGAAGTAGCGACTGAGATCACGCCCGATGTCTCGCCAAAGCAGCCACTCCGTCTGTTCTTCCGTCGTTAAGTCTGGAAACAAATCCATTTTCATGTCGTGATCAGTATCGGCGTTGTGCAGCAATACGGAGTCCGCTATTCGATCGTACTGCAATCGCAAGTGACCTCGTATGACCGACATCTTACGGCTTGGGTTATTGCTAAACACCACACGCTCACCAAACGGAACTTTGCGCTTGAGAGACCGTCCGACGCCGTCTTGCGCGAATCCTCCGTCAGGCACACCAACGATGTCTGCCAATGTGTTGAGGATGTCGTAGTGCTCGACGGCATCGTCGATCACTAGACCGACGGACTCACCGAGTCGCCCTTCGGCAATGATGGTAGCTGGTACACGAGTCACCGATACGTCTCGAGTATCACTTTTATTAAACTCCGGAGCCCTGCCGTGGTCACCTACAATGATAACGATAGTGTCATTGAGTACTCCCTCCTTGTCCATGCGGTCCATAAACTTTCCCAACTCCATGTCAGTGAAATATCGCATCTCCAAGTAGTTTTTGATGGTGTTAGGACGCCCCTCGCCTTCGTACAGAGCAGAGAAATCGGGTTTCTCCATTTCATCGTACCAAGCCGGTCGTGCTCGAAATGGTGTGTGGCTTGAAATCGTGTAGTGGGTGATAAACATCGGCTTCTTTGGGTCACCTCGGGCCATACGTGTGCTCTGTTCTTTCGTTTTGTTCACTAGCAGGTCTCCCACAAGTTGAAAGCTCACATCGTCATGGACACCCCAGCTAAACTTTCGTTGCTCCGGGCCGTCCCATTGATCGCGGGTAATGTTCATGTCACTCTCTGCTAGCTTCTTCATCTCTGTACGACCCCACACAGTATCAAAACCATGAGAATCAATGAATGTACCCCATCCGTCATAGTTCAGGGCGCAACCAGTGGTGAAGAAAGTTTCGTAGCCCTTTGAAGAAAGCAGTTGTGGTAAGCCAGATAACTTAGTATCTTCCCTTCCCCCTGCCGTAGCTGCCACCACATTATCGTACGGCACTTGTGCGAACAGCAGACTCTCCAAAGATCGACTTGTCGGTAAGCTTGACCACATGTTGCGAAAACTCACACCACGTTTCGCCCATCGGTCGAAGTTCGGCGTGACAGTGATGTTAGTGCCCTTGAGCAGGTTTGAGGGGTCTTCTTCCCCAACAAGGTAGCGCGAGTCATGGAACCGGAACGACTCGATAGAGAGAAGAATCACGTTCGGTGGATACTCATGGTCAATGCTGACATTGAAGGCGAGGTCACCGTGGAAACCTGTTGTTTGTCGGTAGAGTGTGTTGTCCCCGAACCGTTGGTGCACCTCCGTCGGATAATGAATGTATCTCTCTGCCCATACGTTGTGGAATGTTGGACCAATGTCTTGCTCTAGGATCGCTTTCGGTATCGGTAACATGACCTTGGGGAACAGTTGGTTGAGTGACATGTTCATTGCGGAATATGCTACAAGAGGCGAGCTTGACCTGCTGATCCCAAAAACAATTACGGGAAAAACTACGATACCCACAAGAATGACGGCAATCTGAGAGCAGCGTTGGTAACACGTGTTCTCGGTTGTAAATTGATTCTGGTGGTGTCGAAGCTTTTAGAAGTGTTTGAGGTATCCGTGCCCTCCTCCAGGGCGAGTTTATTGTAGTTGTAGTGTTGATCTGAGTTTTTACTGGATGACTTGTCAATTGTGGTTCGACCTCGTGATGTCAGGACTCGCGAGTCAATAATCCACACTGCAGCATGCAAAGGGTTCCAGCGTGCTAAAGTACACCAACGAGTCTTCGTTCGTGCAGTTGCAAACACTGTAGCCGCAATGAGCACAACAGCCCCGTTTATAAATCCTGCATTGAATTCCTCCGTTGCGATCGGGGCGACACTAATATACTTCCTTTCGTTGATTGCCATGATAATAAGGTCAAATGAAAATCGCAATTCTCGGAGACGTACGAGGAGCATGTCGGCAACAAATGGTGCCACGATGATCACAAAGAGAATCCACGATACGAAGAACGTCACGACGTTACTGACGATCCGTGCTACGACTTTTTGCTTTTCAAAAGCAGTATGGTCCCTTCCGCCTTGATACTTGAAATGCTTCTTGACAGCTTGTATAACAAGGTCAAAGATCCACAGCACGCAGGCGAAGTAGGTGGCGCACACGACGTCTTCGAGCAAACCGAGGAGGAGCACGCGAATCTCAACAGTTAGAGTGGTTTCTTTGGTACCACCGTACATAAGGATCAGAGCGTCGAGTGTCGCCCACCGGTAAGCAGAGAAAAGCAGAAGCACGAACACGTAAGTACAACACCATCCGAGCCACGGTGCTTTCACTTTTACTTTGGCCAAGTTTTCCTCCAAATCGACCTCATTGCTATTGACGATGGATGCTTCGAGGAGCTTACACTGTTGTCTATGCTTTGGTAATTTATCCTGATACTTCTCAGGAGCATGGTACTCCATGACGAATAGTGTTCTGTCCGATCGAAGATATCTCGACACTGTAAGTTGCGAAGTTGTTGCCATACATCCGCATTCGTGAACACATGGCTGATCATTGGGCAAAATTGTCCACCATTGTCGTTTCCGCCAGTATGAGATCAGCGATGGCTGAGACTAAGCGCAAGGACACCAGGACGCACTTGACTCTGCAGCAAAAGGCCCAACTTCGCGCCTTCCTCGCGGTTAATCCCAGCCTGCCGCAATTCGCAGTGGCCGAGTGGGTGCGCGAGCAGTTTCATGTGCGGCTGGGTCGCACGACGCTCTATCGCATCCAGCACGCACCCGATGACGCTTTCACAACGGGAAACCTCAGTCGCAAGAAGCAACGGCGCGTCAAGTTCCCAGCCTTTGAGCGCCGCTTGCTCGATCTCTATGAGCAACGGCGCGCGCAGAAAGAGGACATACAGATGACGAGCTCCTGCGTCAAGCGGCAGAGTGCCGGGCTGCCTGTGGCATCAATGCGACGGAGCTCAAGTTGTCGAATGGATGGCTCTACCGTTTCAAGATCAGACACCAGCTTACGGGTGCCCCACCGCAACAGGGGGTTCAAGTAGACAGAGCAGCTGCGTTGGAGCTGCTTCCAGTCGTTGAGACTCCCCTCACTACTCCTAAAAATGACGGGGTACTTATACTATCTGCTCAAGCACTCACAACTGTGCAAGCCCCTGGGTTCTTCAACTGGGAGGCTGTCGGTGAATTGCAGCTGGATAGTGTTGTCATCGTCGCGGACGGTGTACTGCTGCAACAGCCTGGAGTGTATGAGCTCAATGTCCAGGTGCAACACAGTGTGTCGACAGGAGTGCAAACCGACTGTGTTTTTAAAGTTTATAGCAACGATCGCGTTGTAGGACGGGGAGACGTGCCCACACATGTGCAAAACAACGTGGCTTGTAGTATCTGGGAGGGTTCCGATTTGCTCCTCGATGCACAAACATTGCTGAAAGTGGAGTTCCTATCACCAGGATATGCTTTCACTGACAGCAGTCTCGTCTTGAAGAAGACAATACAATAGTGGAAGGCATTGGAAAACGTTAGTCTTTCACCAGCTTAAGTTGTCATTGCTGAGTTGATCTTGCCTCAAGTCCCGATAGTGATACCCCAATAGTCTACCGAATGTGCATCATGATCACAGCCGAGGGTCTCGCATTCCAAGGTTTCGTACCAACAGTAGCGACCAAACTCGCTAGGCTCTCGACTCAAATAGCAGTTGTACTACAATGGTGTTCAGGCCATGCAGTGAACTTATTTCACGAGAGCAAACGTAGCAATCACAGAGAAAAATGCGTCCAAGATCAGTGAAGCGACATCATATTGCATTTTTGGTGTAGACTCCATTACGTGAACTCATTCAGCACCCGCAACACCAGTCGACTGCTGTTATACACAAGACCGGTTGCGTGGTACTCAACCCGAATTATTGTTTGTGCAGACAACGTGCAATCCTGCTGTAGCACACTAAGCGCTCGGCCACCCTCACTACGTATATAGCGATCACATTGGCCTAGCAGTTCAATCCCAGCCCACACCTTGAAAATAACTGAAGGGGATCCTGGTGGAGACACAGCGTGTTGGAGCTCTACGTTGACCTGATAAGTAGCATTTCGTAAAATGGACACACCATCGTTGTCTAGGGAAAAATGGTTGGCGTGCGCTATCCCGCCACACAGTCTCCATCTTACAAACCCCACAGCGACTACCGAACCTGTTGCCGTCGCAGAGAGGTATGTCAGGGGCTGTATAACAGCAGTTGGGATACTGGTTGTCGCAATATCCACTCCGTCTTCTAACGTTCTGGAAGCGCTAGCGCTATACGCCCACGGCTGCTGAACGGTGTTGAACGTGGTCACCGTAACTGCATCGTTCGACTCCTCGCTGTTGTTCACAGCACATCTGCCTGCTGTTGCTGATTCCACCTCCGAGTGGCATTTCCGTGGAGCTCTCGGTTTCCGCTTTGGTTTGACTGTAATTACTCGGTCTGTTTCAGTAGCAACTTCTGCTGCATCTACGGTAGCCTGGGCCGTCTGTCCTTTCGCATGTGGCACAACACGTAGCGCGTGCCTCTCCTTAAAGCGATGCAACCAGCCGTTGCTTAGTTTGAGCTCCTTCGCCGAGATGCCGTGTGTGACCGCAACTCCGCAGCTGCTCGCAACAGCGCATCGTCCGAGAGCGCGACGCCACTGCTCTCGCCGAGTCGCCGATTCTCTTCATAAAAGCCCAGGATGTCCCGCTCCAGTGCTGGAAACTTGACGCGTCATCCCTTCTTCTGCTGCGCGTTGCCTGCAAAACTCTCGACAGGCGCGTGGTAGATTCGGTAGAGCGTGGCCCGACCCACAGACACGCCGAAGCGCTCGCGCACCCAGTCCACGACCGCTAGCAGCTGAAGGTCCGGGTGCTCACTCCAGAACTGCTTGAGCTGCAGCTTCTGCGCGTTGGTGAGGAACGTCCGCTGCTTGGGCGGCATTGGCTTTGACCGAATCAGAACTGGCTGTCACGAATCAGATTCTCGATGTTGCCGTTTCACTCGGGTCAATATTAGCCACTTGTGTTACCCTAAAATTGCATTCTGGTTACTACTTGTAGGTTAGATGGCGGAGGCATGACGCATGAGCTGAGAGGTAAGGCACTGGTGTGTTGAAGCCGGCATCGTTCTTAGCTTTGAAAGAATGACGTGGCCACTTCTACCACCCGACGTAGGAACCTATAGCCCTCTATAGTCGACTGAACGGGAATGATAATATTACCGCAAAGGATGGCTAAAAATAATACCTCGACATACATGATATGATTACGCAGCACACTACTTTCCTGCTCTTCAGAAACCATTTCGCGCAGTCGAGGAGCTACGTCTCCGCCTTCTCTTCATCGGCATGCGCTGCTCCTTCCGCCGCATGCTATGGACCGTCGCTCTGGTGTGCGCACTCTCCTGTGTCTCTGCGTCGCCCTCCGATGTGTCTGAGGCTCGCGCGTCCGGTATTGCTCTCGCTGTGTTGCCATCTCTTCTAGTCCGCATTCTGACTTTATTCTCCGTGTGACAGATGCCATCGCGCCGCCTTCGCCACTCGCTGAAGCGCTGCGACGCGTGCAGACGGACAACGCGTTCGTGCGGGACCTCAGCGACGCTGCGTTGTCGCCGCTGCTCCCGCGCGCTGAGCGCCGTGACGCGCTAGTGCAGCTGGGCGACATGTACTTCTACGGCAACAGCTCTCTGGACACAAGGGTTAATGGTACTCTGGCCTTGAGTCTGTACGCTGAGGCAGCGGCTCTGGGTGCGTCCAGGGCGCAGTTCCACGTGGGTGTGGCGCTGAGCTACGGGCTCTGGGGCTTCCCCCAAGACGAAGCTGCAGCCATGTCGCACTACTACTTCGCGGCGCTGGGTGGCGATATGGGTGCCACTATGGCGCTAGGACACAAACATTTGCTGGGACTTGGTGCCCCAAAGAAGTGCGAGTCGGCAGTGCGCTACTATGAAGTGGCAGCCAATGAGGCGGTGGCGAGACGAGAACAGAACGTGAGTCACCCCGCCATCTACGACCTACCTCATCGTCGTCTCAAGACAGTGGCTGAGACTCAGCACAAGAAAAACTTGCCTGGCGACAGCGCAATTGTGGATTATTACCAGTTCTCGGCCGACAAGGGTGACCCGGATGCCACACTTAATCTGGCCACGTTGTACTATTATGGCGCTCGTGGACTCTCACAAGACGTGACCCGCGCCGCAGCTCTCTTCCAGAAAGCTTATGAACTGGGAGCTAGTGGGGGAGCGTACCATCTGGGGCATATTTACAGTCTTGGCATTGGTGTCCCGCAAAACAATGCCACAGCGTTCAAATATTTGCAAGAGGCTGTGAACGAAGGCAATACAGCAGCACAAAACGAGCTGGCACATATGTACTTGCTTGGAAAGGGAACTGAGCCAGATGAAGAGCAGGCGGTCTCGCTCTTTAAGGCGGCTGCAAAGCAGGGTAGCATGGAGGCATTTTACAACCTGGGTGTCCTTCATATGCGAGGTGGTGGTTCAGTGGGAGCTGTGCTAGCCATAGAGCATCCCGAATACGAAGTTGCGCATGGATACTTTCAGGTCGCAGCACACCAGGGTCACACAATTTCAAGCCACAAACTGGGCCACATGAGCCTGCACGGGATCGGCACAACTCGCTCTTGCAAGAATGCAGTCGAGTCGTTCAAAATGGTGGCGGAGCGCGGTGAATGGGACAGGGTGCTTACACAAGCTTACAAAGACTTCAAGCGCCAGGACTACGAGGCCGCTTTCATGAAGTACGCGGTGATGGCACAACAAGGTTACGAGGTCGCTCAGCACAATGCTGCATATTTGTTGGACTATGATTTCCTGACACCATCAGCATTTTCACCTATGCTGTCAATGACACCGTCGGGTATGGAGCTCGAGGAGGACGTTGTGGCTTCGACTGCAGTGATGCTTTACAGACTGGCGGCACAGCAAGGAAACGTGGATGCCAATTTGAAGATCGGTGACTATTACTACTATGGAAAAGGTGGTCACCCCGTGGACTTCATCAAGGCTAGTGCACATTATTCCCTCGCCAGTAAGCGCTCCAACGCACAGGCCATGTTCAACCTTGCCCTCATGTATGAACACGGGATCGGCGTGGATCAGGACTTTTATCTGGCCAAGCGCTTCTTTGACAAGGCACGTGTAGCACACAGTGATGCTAGTGTACCCGTAACGCTGGCACTGTGGAAGTTGCGAGCTCACAAGTCCCTCCGGTCCTGGAAGAGATGGTGGGATGAACTTGTAGGCAATGCACCACCGTCTAAAAAGAGTGTATCTCCATTGTCGGCATCATCCACTGCTGCGCCACGCAACAAGGACACTGTCACTGGATCTGAATCGGAGATTGGAGCCTCTCTTTTTTCTATGCTGGAAAGGTGGTGGTCTGGCGATACAAATCTGAGCACCGATTCTCTTCTGCGAGACATGTTCAACAATTAGCGCGATGTATTGCAGTCCGACAATTTCCTCATCATTGTATTGATGATCGCTCTCGGTGTCGTTCTTTACATCCGCTCTGAGCGGCAATATTTACAAGCGCCACAACTCCCGCATCAGCAGCCACAGTAGAGAGAAACATGTCAGGAAGATGACGATCAGGCGGAAGCCTAACGGCAACACGGTATGATTATTGCATATAATCTTGTGTGGTGTTACTGTACATCCTGCTGTCTCTGTAGTAGCTTTGGTGTCTTTTTCTCATCGCGCGAGAGCCGCCCGTCAAGCTGCAGCTGAAACCACTGGAGCATCTCTTGCTGAGTTTGTAGTGCACGTTTGAGGTCACTCATTTCGGTCTGCAGGTGTTGAATTCGTTTCTCGCTATCGTCTGCACGACGTTGCTCACGTTTCAGCGCCTCCACTACTATGGGCATCAATCGCGCGTATGCCACGTACTTGAATCCATCTGGATCGGTGGTCACAACCTGAGGCACAACTTTCTCCACCTCCTGCGCGATAAATCCCAACTCGCGCCGCCCGTCATGTCGAAATTTGTTAGGGAACTTGGCTGAGTTGTACGCATACTCAACACCTCGGAGTTGGGCTACGACCTCGGAGGCATTGCTGATTTGATAGACTTCGCGCTTGAAGCGCTCATCCGAAGCATCCACATAAGCCCCTGATCCCATTACCTGCCCATCCACTGTCACGCTTGCGCCGAAAAAGGCCTCGTCCTCGACAAAGAGCTCACCTTGCACTTCAACCATCTCGATGGCTGTCATGTTGACGTTGCTGATGTGTCCTCCTACAATTTCTACGCTCCGCAGCTCACTTTCACTCATATCAATGGAACCACGCATGCGCTGTGCCTCAATTTTGTCAACCATGAATGTGCCGGACGCGGCCTCAAAACGAAGACTGTCATGTTGCTCAAGAACCCCACCTTTGCCGTACACAGCAACGAATCCAGCACGTTGTCCAGCCACTTGAACCGATTGCACTGATAATGTGACTTCACCCAAGTTGAGATCATTTGCGGCTTCAAAGGTTTTCACACCCGTGAGCGACGATGCGTCAAATGCTGCTGCGGTCAGAGGACGCCACATTCCACCATCAAACACAAATATGGCTGCTGCACCGGTCGCTACATTAATTTCACCACTTAATGGTTGCTCGTCGTCGTTCTGGATGACAAGCAACTGACCACTGTACGCATGGTCACGATCAATCCTCGCAGCGTTTGGAGAAACAACTCCATCACTAGTAATCTGAACATAGCTGTTGGTGCTTGGAATGACGAGATTATTAGACGCTCGAAGCTGAACACTCGAGAACACCGCTTGGGCCTGAGAGACGAGAGCACCATTTGCTATAATGCGTCCACCGTGAATTGTAGTAACATCTCCTTGTGTCTCCAAGTTGCCTAGGGAATCCACTGAAAACACATCTTCCGTCTGAGTCAAGTATCTGTCAGGATCTGTGGATTTCAACGCCTCAAGAATTCGGAATGGCGGTGTTTCTCGGTGCTGGTGAGAAAGATCAAAACTCAGCAATGCTCCGGCAAAGTTGGCATTGGTTGATGCCACACGTAACCCTTTACCATTCACTTGTTCGGTTTGAACTGTCAGGCCACCATCTTCGATAGAGAAGCCATCTCGCGTTGTGAGACTCCCAGACTCAACGTGAATACCGCCAGATTCCACACGTAAACCACCTGATGTGATCGTTTGTCCTCCTGATGCGATAGTCACACCTCCAGCAAGAACATGTACACCTCCACCGTGCACCACAGTTGAGCCCGAATCAAGCACTTCAAAAACTTTGCTATCACTACTTCTGCTTCCCCTCGCCTCAATTAGTGGACTAGAAGACGACGTGCCATCGCCGTTGTCTCGCTGCAGTAATAAGACAGGACCAACAGGGGCAGCTAGAGTTGTTTGGCCACTTTTCAGGCTCAGTGTTCCTGAGCGGACAGCTAGATTGCCATTTTGCACTTCAAGGCCTCCATTCATGACTTTGATCCCATCCGAAAGCACCTGGATGCCACCACGCTCGAGTCGCAAACCACCCTTCAGAATC
This sequence comes from Phytophthora palmivora, assembly GCA_008079305.1. Taxonomy (NCBI): domain Eukaryota; phylum Oomycota; class Peronosporomycetes; order Peronosporales; family Peronosporaceae; genus Phytophthora; species Phytophthora palmivora. The sequence continues at coordinate 147,873 of VOQZ01001437.1, forward strand.
TCCAAACCGCCACCGTGGATGACTGTCTGGCCAGCACCACTTACTCGTAAAATAGGCCCTTTGGGTTGTGAGATCCGAACGTAATCTGGGAGCATCGACAATTCAGAGGTAGAGGCCGCGGCTAGTCTTTCAACATTGAGCAATGCATCACCGCTGAGAGAGGATTCCGTTGCCGTTTGCAGCTGCAAATGAAGTGACGTGTCACGCAGTCGCGCATATCCATCTTTCATCTCAAATGTGCTGTCTTTTTGTAGTTGCAAGGCACCACCGCTCATGTACAACCCCCCTTCGCGCAGTTGCAGTGAGCCATGATGCCATGTGGTATCTCCACGTCCATTCATGGTAAATATCGCTCGCCCACCGACATCAGCGCGCACAAGATGAAAGTCAGAGGACAACCCTCTCGTCGCAGACAAATGCAGTACATTTCCCTTGAAGTATGGTCCCAATGCGGGTGCGATTAATACGTCTTTGTCGTCTTTGCTGTTACCGCAATGATCGCCGTAGTATCCCTCGTGGCAAGCACAAATACCTGTTTCCGTATTACAATCACCATGTCCCACTGCACTCTTCATAGAGCTTTACATTGGTATTGTGACGCTCTCGAACACGCACTGTACAGATCCAGAAGGAGGTGAGAGCTGAGCATTTGCTGTGTCGCACCAAAACTCGGACGCTGGTGGGTTGCCGTCATGATAATAGAGGTTGTTCATGATAGGAAATGTGGGAAACGTGTGCAGGGTGATGTCGAAAGCGGCCGTTGAAGATCCATCGTAAGACACCAAGTCACACGTCTGGTGAAAATTAGTATTAGTTGAGCTGAAATATACCTCATCTTCTGAGAAGTACTTACCAGGTCACCGAGATTTTGGAAACGACGGAAAATGGTGGTGCAAATGTCACTCGTCATCTTTACGAGTGGCATTTCGAACTCAACTGAATGTGCCTGGAAGGTTATTGTCAGCACTCCGCCCGTGATTGAAGTTCCCCCGGTCGATGAAATCCGCAGTCGAATCTTCTTGTCTTCGCGTTGAGACGACGTTGGGCTTACTCCATATGGACACATTTCTGTAGCAAGTCGAGGCAGTGCAACACAACACCAACGTTAGTTCATGTTGTCAAGATCAGGACGCTCGTGCGATGCTCACATACTTCTGGAGCAGTCTGGTGAATTGTACCCCCACTGGCAATTGCACACGTGCTCTCCCTGTCGGTTGATCGCGCACACACCATGGTGTGAACATTGGCTGCCTTCACCAGGGCAATGCGTGCCCTTTAACTCGACTGCGCGTGCTGTTCCTCCGCGTGCCAGCACCAGAGCGATGTAAAAGACGAATAGGAGAGCGAATCGAGTCCAGGTTTGTTGATGTGGAAGGTGCCCCATACTTTGCAGGGAGCTTGTTTACCAGTTGCGAGAAGATCGCGATTCATTTTTGATTAGCAGGTTTGACGTCCTTTCGCCAAAAGATACGGGAGTGGTCCACATATTTACACGGATGGTGACGGTAGACTGATCGAAAGGACGTTCGGTGCTGGGAATGTGCTGCTGGGAATAGATGTTACCCCGACAATTATCTACACCACTTTTGGACACTTTCAAGCCTTTATGCGTCCCTTTCCGCTGCGTTGGGCTTCTGGGCTCAGTTTTTGCTGTCAGCCGCGTTGTTTTGGCGCGCCGAGGCGACTGATTTTGACTGCAACATCATGTTCTGTACTCAAGAGTTCAAACCTGTCTGTGGGACGGACGGTAAAACGTACCCCAACCTGTGTGCGCTAACACTCATAGCGTGCCAGTCCGACACGGTAACCCAACTCGATTTCAAGCATGAAGGCGAATGCTGAATTCATTTGCATTGGATGTTGGTAAGACCATGATCGAAAAGCTGCTAATACTTTTAATAAATTCCTTGTTCTATCCGTCTAGTAGTACTCACAATGTTACATGACACTTTCATGGTAAACTCCATTGTGAGACTTGGACAGCTTACTGTTATGACGATAGGGAGTTGTTGAATTTATCTGCTCCTTTCTCCATCGTAATTGTTTCGTCATCTCGATGGTTTATCATAAGCATTTGGTGCTTCAGGTATACTTGCAGGCTTCAGGGTTCCTATGAAGTTCGATGGCTCTGACAATAACATGACATCGGTAAAGCCTGTTGACTGCTTAGTTGACTTACTTCCATCCGTAGCTTCTGTTGCTTCGTCCGTTTTGGAGACTGGAACACTCGCCGCCTCTAGTGCTGTTGCAGAACTGGTCTGATTATCGTCTATTTCTTGCTGTGCCTCAGATTTCGTTGCTGCGGGGGTAACTTCTGGTGTTGATCCATCGGCACTGTCCGATGTTTGCGCCCCATCTGTATCTGACGTCGGTGCTGGTGTTGGCTCTGATTCTGAAGAACCTGTTGTGTCGGTATCTCTACTGTCAGAAGAAGGTGCAGCTGTAGCTGAATCATGTGCAGTGTTGGACGACGGCGCTGGCGTTGCCTTTGACTCTGTGGAATCCGACGACGAGTCCGCTGCAGTTGTCGGCTCTGGTGTAACATTGGATGCCGATGCATCTCCAGAGTCTGATGTTGCTGTGTCTGTAGTGTCCGATGACAACGAGTCTTCTGAGTGCGACGTCGGTGCTGGAATTGGATTAGACGCTGATGACTGGGCACTATCTGTTGGCGCAGGTGTTGGCTCAGAAACTGGTGCATCAGTGGTGTCTGTAGTTGGTGCTGGGGTGGGCTTTGACGTCGGAGCGGCTGTGGGTTTATCTGTTTCACAGGCAAATAATACTGTCACTTTCGTTACCTCCACGAACCAGCTCTCGTCGTAGTCTTCATTTCGATCAAAGAGCGACTCGTCATCGATGGTCGACGCGGAACTATCTTCATCGTAGTCCCAGGTCTCGCACTGGTCTACTAGAGCTGGGGCGGCTGTTGTGATCGTTTTGTCGCCGCATCCTATTGATGGAAGCACGCACCCCCACGTCTTGTCGGTCACGAGAGCGCACACGGCATCTTCAGGCGCCACGCAAGCATTCCCGTCATACGACGGCAGGTTTTCGAAGCACTCGGTGCTCGCTTTGTCTCCCTTTAGCGGACATGCTGTACCTGGTGGAACGGGATCAGCCGATGCGCAGATCACTCCTCGGTCGTCGGGCAAGTCGTACGTGGCGTCGCCGCAGACACTGACTTCCAGTCCAAAAGAAGGCGTTGCAAGCGCCGCAACCGATACGAGCAAACTCGCAAGTATCCGCATTGTGTTACCCTTTTGCTAATGCCGATGTGTGCTCGACAGCCGACAGCCCAGTCACTGCGGCCCCATCCATAGAGAATTTTTTGTGAATGTCGCCCTTATCATGGTGTCGATTCACCAGGTGTACACCGTGTTGGCAACGTACACATCCAGGATACAATCGTTTGCGTGCTAGGCCGGGACGCGTCGAACTCTATGTCAGGAATCCTGACCAACTCTAGGATGAAGTGGCCCGCGGGGCCAACACAGCCACCGGCACGAATTATTCGTGTACAACATGCCGCCATCTGCTGAAGGCTTTTTGACAAGCAACACTGTTGCTGTTACAGCCAGTTGGATCTGAAGAACGCAATGTCGAAATCAGCAAGATGAGCTGGAAACAGCAAAGGCTAGTCGAGGATTCACGAAAAAATCTCTTTACCGTTTACGACCACCAAGAGCAGACTCACGTGAGATGAGCAACGGACAGGTTCATTGCTGCGGCCCAAGCGATAGTCCCAGGCATTGGCAAGCCCCTACCTGGATAAGTATTGCCAAAATGTACAAGGAGGTTTGAGCCTGTTAGGACGAATGGTTACGAGATTTTCCAAGTCACATACCTCGACTACATGTATGGGCTCACCAAAATTTTACTACCAAATTTCCAAGTTTGGGTGACATACGCAACAACTAAACCTTTTCTATAGTGGGCAAGACCACCATCAAGGATGCCCTCAAGACCCGAGCTACACGGACAGGTGTAAATGTGCTATGCAATTACAAGCAATCGCCTATCAAAAGCGATTTTGGCCCCACATCAGGATTCAAGGACTACAATTCCAATTGAGTATTGACTGCTTATCGGAATGTATTGAAAATACTGCACAAGAGCCCCTGGGTCAAATAAAAAACAGAGGTGGTAAAGGTGCTCCTAGTAACGTATTAAGGCGAGGCTCTGGGTTCTAGATCTGTTAGAGCCTCACGTTGTCACTCGCTTATCAGTTCACTGACGAAATTGTGAAGGCATTGGAATTGGTGTGCATATGTTGATGTATGTTACACCAAACAGGCAATTCCTTCGTGTCAAAGCAGCAGTTCTGACAACCTCAAGCTTAGCTATGCTGCGCCACGTGCTTGTGGCGTCGCCGGCACGGACGCACCAGCGTCTCCATCATTTCGGAAGCCGTGCCCTCTCGTCTATTCCAGTTCTGCAACGTGGAGATGGTTGCAAGTCTCTTCAGGTGGGTGAGACGTACCACAACTTCAGACTGGAACGAGTGGCCACGGTACCCGAGTACGGTGTAGATGCGCTGGAGCTGCGTCATGAGCCCACACAAGCCAAATACTTGCATCTGGACGCCAAGGACCCCAACAATGTCTTTGCCGTTATGTTCCGCACGCCGCCGAGCAACTCCACAGGCGTGGCGCACATTCTAGAACACACTGCACTGTGTGGCTCCAAGCGTTTCCCAGTGCGCGACCCCTTCTTCAACATGATCAAGCGCAGCCTCAATACATACATGAATGCACTGACAGGTGCGGACCACACCATGTACCCGTTCTCAACAACCAACGCCAAAGACTGGCGCAACCTCATGAGTGTGTATCTGGACGCGGCATTCTTCCCCAATTTGAGCAAACTTGACTTTTTGCAAGAGGGCCATCGACTCGAGATTAATGAGGAGAAGGATGGAGAGGGAGAACTGGTGTACAAGGGTGTTGTTCTTAACGAAATGAAAGGAGTGCTCTCCGATAGCAACAACCTCTTCGGCACGAGACTGCAGCAGGAACTCATGCGTGGCACCATCTACGAACATGTGAGTGGTGGTGATCCCAAACACATCCCGTCACTTACGTACGAGGATCTTCGTGCCTTCCACGCCAAAAATTACCATCCGTCAAACTGCTGCTTTTACTCCTACGGCGACTTGCCCCTTACGGATCATCTAGCATACCTGGACCAGGAGATTCTCAACAAATTTGATTACCGTGCTGATTCAGCGGCTACTCGTGTGAACACAGAGGGGTTCAGCATGTACAAGCAAGACTCAGAGAACTCAGAGCTGATTGTTGTCGAGGGTCCTAGCAGTAACATGAGCGGCGAGGTTTGCGACCCTAACACCAAGTATTGTACGACCAAGTTCGTGGACGTGAAGTCTACAGATCCCTTCCCAACCTTTGTACTGCGAATAGTTGGATATCTGTTGACGAATGGACCGGCATCTCCGTTATTTAAAGCGCTAATCGACTCCGACCTCGCGCAGGACTTCTCGGTTGGTACAGGCTTCGATACGTCCACATACTACCCTACTTTCGGCGTTGGTGTCGAGGGTATTAAGGGCGGCAAGGATGCAGTACCTGCCATTCGCAAGGCAGTACACGATGCGTTGGGGAAAGTGGTTGCTGATGGCTTTGAGCAGGAACGTGTGGCTGGGCTGCTGCACCAGTTGGAACTGAGTCTCAAGCATGTAACAGGCAACTTTGGACTGCAACTTATGCACGGCATCAGCTCTGTCTGGGCCCATGATGGCGACGTCATCCAAAATCTGCAGCTGAATCCGCTACTAGAGCGCTTGAACGATGAAATGTCTCGCGACCCGAAGTTCCTAGAGAGCTACGTGCGTGACTATCTTATGCGCGATGATCTGCGTGAGGTGCAAATGCTTATGCTACCTTCCGAGGACTTTGTCCGCGATCAGGAACGTCGCGAGCGTGAAAGCTTGGCAGCTACGCTCATTGAGCAGTCCAACGCTGACCTTGATCGCCTCGCTCGGACCACTGAGCAGCTCGAGCGCCACCAGCAGAAGAAACAACCCGTCGAATGCCTGCCCACTTTGACGTTGGATGACATTCCGCGAGTAGAGGAAGGAAATTTCGACCACATCGACAAAACACAACTTAACTCGACGTCCACGGAGTTTGTGGGAGTGCCATCTACCAACGAGATTTCGTACTTGCGCCTTCTCTTTGACATGGAAGCTCTACCACCAGCATACCACCGATACATGAACGTGTTTACGACGGTATTTGGATCCCTAGGCACTTCTCGGTACGCCTACGATGAGCTACCTACGGTCATCGCAAACTGCAGTGGTGGTGTGTCTTGCTCAGCCATGACTGCGCCATCTCTCACGAATGTCCACAGCGAGCCTAGCAAGCAATCGCTTTTGTTGAGCACGATGTGCCTACCGCACAAGGTGGATGAAACACTCAGTCTGCTACACGAATTGCTGACTGATACGCAGTTTCTAAGTGAAGAAAACTTGCGCCAGTTGCGACTCATTCTGCAGAGTAGCGCATCCACCGCTAGCAGCAGTATTTCATCATCAGGCGCTGCCCTCGCTGGAACACGCTCGCGTGTGGGTCTCACCCCTGCAAGTGTGTACGACGAATTGTACAGCGGTCTCACTCAGATTGAGCAGCTTCAGAAGTGGGCCCAGTGCTCCGACGAGGAACTGCGGCAGATTGCCCGCGTATTACAAGACATCGCGCGCGTGGTATTTTCGCCCGCGAATCTTCGTCTCTCCGTTGTGACTGAGGACAAATTGCGCTCGCAAGTGGAACAATCCCTGAAGTCAAAGCTGCTCCAGCCGCTGACCGTATCTTCTGCAGTGCCCGACGTTGCATCGCTCATGCTGCCAAACGAAGAGCTGAAATCTCCGAGTGTGTCACCCAAGAACTATTTCGCCTTCCCTGTCTCCGTGAATTTCGTAGTGGAGACCCAACCGTCCGTGTCATTTACTCACGAGGACCATGTGCCGCTTACTGTACTGGCACAAATTATGTCGTCGTGTTACCTGCATCAACAAGTCCGTGAGCAGGGTGGAGCCTATGGATCCGGGGTCTCTCAGAATGAGGGTTCCTTTTCGATGAGCTCGCACTACGATCCGAACACGTTTAAGACGCTTGATGCCTACACTGGCGCCCGTCGATGGGCTGTCAGTGGCGAGTTTTCGGACCGCGACGTACAGGAAGCGCTGCTGTCTGTATTCGCGAGTGTTGACGCTCCAAAGACTCCGTCGATGAAGGGCCGTATGAGCTTCCTGCGCGGAATCACCAACGATATGCGCCAGCGCCGTCGCGAAAAGTATCTCTCGCTGAAGCGCCAGGACCTTGTAGATGTTGCGCGCAAGTACTTCACCGAGGACATTTCTGAGAAGCGCACCGTTATCATAGGCAAGGACGGTGACAATCTTCACGAGTTCTCGGACAAGGGATTCGACGTACAGCGATTTACCTCGACAGCTTCTTCGGAGTAAACGCTGGTGCACGTAGACACTTGTTAGACACTACTACTTGTAGACGATGCATTTCGACACCGTATCACAAATGCGATTTCAAGCATAAGTATATATTTTGTGGGTAGTGCCTGGCTGCCTTGCCTCCTTGGGTAGTGGACAACAGTGCGCGGCATTCTTCAGGTTCTTCACTAGTAATTGTTGTTGTTTTCGTCTTCACCGGAGATTGTCCTACAAATGGGGCAGTCAAAGCGAGTACGGTACCATTCGTTGATGCAGTGCTCATGGAAGAAGTGTCCGCAGGGTGAAAGCACAAGCTGGTTTCCATCCAATTCGGCCCATTCACACAGGCAGATAGGGCAGGAATCTGAGTCCACATGCACGTCACGCGGATCGACGTACTTGAGTTGACGGATAGAGCGAACATGCTGGTTCTCGTGCTCGAGTGGGAACTGCAGGAATTCCTTGACCAAAAACCGCGTGGACGCGATCTCGCTGCACACCTCCACCTCTTGCTCGGCAGCTAGATATTCACACAGAGCGACGATGAACTCCTCGAGACCGGCGGTTCGTCTGCCCACGAGCGTAGAGGGGTCTTTGAACATGACGATGCGACGAGGAAAGCCCACGTCCTTGAGTTGGTCGCGCACCGCGCCGCACACGGAACAGCCTCGTTGCTTCTTGTGCGCTGCAAGTCGCGCAAGCAGGCGCTTGCGCAGGCGATAGAACTCGGAATAGCGCTTGCACACGACCCACTTCTGCTTGTAGTACTCGCTCGTAATCTCTAGATGATAGACGTAGTAGTTGCCCGATGCGCCACGTACCAGCACAGCCTGGCAACCCATAGCCAGTTGCGTCATGGACTCCTGGTGGATACGACGGATGAGTACTCGCTTGGCAGCGACGCCGTGATCGGCCACGAGACCATGGGCATGTCTTGGAAGCGCTGTTGCCCTACAGACTTGGCGGGCAGGCGGTAGTTAGTGGCATCAGGCTGCGGAGCGAACTGCGTGCCGTAGAACGAGCGCATGTCGCCCTCCACGTCCTCCACGTCCTCGGATCCGGCGTACGACACCGCGGCGGAGCGCTGCATGTGCATCTGCTGGTTGTCCTCGGGCCAGCGGACACCGTGAGCGGCTCCGCCTTTGGCGTTGGGGCTGCTGCTGAACATGCTACTGATATCGTCGTTGGAGCGCGGACTGTCCTCCAGCTCGCTGTCCAGCCACTCGATGTCATCGTCGTGCATCTGAGCCATTGTACTTGGAACTCGGTTCTGGTAAAGTGAGGAGGAACCCGCTACTACGGGCGGAACGTTCGATCGGCATACAAAATCAAGTCACTTTTGACCGCCTCTTACCGTCGCGGAAAAAATCGCGAATTGTGGCGTGCGTCGTATGCGATTGGATAAAAAGAGACCCGATAACGACACAATCACAGCCGCAAACACGTTGACCAGCGCCATGCCCAACAAGGAGTGCTTGACGTGCAAACCAGGCGACGACACGCACCACCAGAGCGCGGTGGAGAACACGGGCTGCGAGGAGAGCTACCTGCGTGTGGACGGTAAGTTTTGCCGTTGGATTTTACCGTTCTGCGACTGTCGTTGGCTCTCTCACTGACGCATGTTGTGGACTGTCAGCATGCATGAGGCTCAACAACGGTCGCGTGTCAGCGTGCACTGAGGTGACTGCAGCATTGGATGGTGGTGAGAGTGATGGTGAGGCGGCAAGAAATGACTAACGTTTGATGTGAGTAGGAGTGGGAAAAGTTTCGCCAATGTCACGAACAGAGCAAAGCGGCAAAGATCGGTGGCAAGAAGTGAAGCGCAGCGATGCCAGTAGCAGCACTAGCCTAGAGATGCGACAACAATGAATTTTCATAGGTGTTCAAGAACGCGTTTTTCCTCTCGTTCAAACGTGCATCAAGAGGTGAAACGGCTTCACTTACCACTTGAAGTGTGATGGTTAGAAGAAGCCGTTAAGGATCCAACACTGGTTGCTATCAAAGCCTTGGGCACGCCTCCAGCACTGTCAACGACAGTGTCCATGAGCAGACGACTGGGTGATTGAGCCTCAGTGCCCGCTGCTTTGGAAAGACAGACGTCGGAAATGGCGGGTGGACATCAGACTAGGTCTGAGACACTGCCAGTTAGCCCATGGACATTGCTCACCCAGACAGACAGCACCACGGGGATTCAACATCCCACAGAAAGGATGCTTTTCCGCAATGCTCAATTGCTATTCGGTGCAAGTTGAAGCGGTTGCAGGGCTAATCCAAAGAGGCCTATGCAGGTGAGCTTCATCAAGCAGCTTCAATTTCGCTGGTTGCCGCTCGGTCGTCGCGGCACCAGCATCCCGGCGTAATCCGTACGAAGTTCGTACTACGAACAGCAGCGAGATATCCAAGCAGTGTGCATCGTCCGAGCTCTATGCTCATCGCCTTGATACTGCAAGGCCGCGACAACGTCAACACTCCTGTGAATGTGACCTCTAAATCTGATATCGTCTACCACGATAACTCGCTGTAGAAGCTGCCACAGTGTGTGATAGCGACAATATCGGAGGTCGATTTCAAAATCCGATATCACACGTTGGCAGGATGGTTGGGACATCTGAGTCGGCGCACCAGCTGGGATCACCTCGGAGCACGGGGCGGACCGGGAGTGGTGTGTGTGACAGATTCGGTCAAGCAGGAGCCAGGTGGTGGAGTGCTCAAGTGCGCGGCAAGCTGGATTCCTGCGTCGACGGCTTCAACCTCGCGCTCAAATCCGTCGCGACGTGCGCGTATATCGCTCAATATTATCGACTGGATCTGTCGTGGGGCGGCTGGCGCAGCAGCCCCTCTACGGACGACAGCACCTGGCGCCTGCGATCGAGGCTCCACAGCTGGTCAGCACTGGAAAACGGGGAATCGCATCAGTTCCGGCAGCGTCTCGCTGGCTTCGACAGTGGAAGATATCTAAGCTGGCAGTAGCAGACCAAAGGGTCATGGTTGCTGCATGAGGGTCGAGCAACAGTCGGCCCGTTTCTGACGCGCGCGTCTGTTCGGGCTGCCAATGTTTACGCAAGGAAGCCCTACCCGCAGGCTGTGCTTGCGGCTGCAGTGACTTGCTTTCAGTATCGCTTGAGCTGCCGCGCGCTGGTTGGGCGAGACATTTCCTTCCATTTGCTCGAACTTTCAACCCTGAATCACTATTGAATTGGCGCTGGAGGCGATCGCTCGGAGAGGCCACTTCACGCCCTGTTCCGGTGCCCGCGAGCAGTAGTACCACAGCAACAGGAACCGGCAGCCCGTGACGACGGAGCGCCCTAGAACAGCAGCGAACAGACGTCTGCGACAGCATGATCGTCGTATTTGGGAGCTCGAACGCCTTTGGACGCGACGTGAGCGAGATGGAGATGATGGTTCTGGCAGGCACGGTCTTCGTGGTGTCCGTGCTGCTTGTGCTCGTGTACAAATTGGCGCGCGGATGGGACGACTTGGACAAGGACGACTTCGGCGCCAGTGTGCTGCCGCTACACGCGCCGCGTGCCACGAACCGCTGGGTCAGCAGCCGCAAGACGCACTTTGGGCGTCTTGGCACGATCCAGGAGAACGAGGTCTTCTCTTTCAAAATGCGGTAAACGCGGTTACCACCGCAGCAGATCCAGCAGCAACAGCAGGCCCGAGGAAGACAGCGCGTCCGCCCTGGCCCCACACAGCAATGACGACTGGTGCACGCGGTCGAAGGGTGCGCTAGTTCATGTAGATTTAGATGACAGACAGTATTTAAGCCTTGCCGTACTGGACTCGTCTGTACGGGAGGCTGGTGGCGCACTCATGCGCCTCCATAGATGTCATATTTATCAAAACGTTTCGCGATAATTCCGCTCATACAACTGTAGTACTTCACTTGATCCTGTTCCTGTTGCGTGGTGTCGTCAGCAGGAGGCATGGCAACACCATTGTTTCAGGACACATACGCACAACGCGGTATCCAGCCGCGAACTCTGCTTTGTATCATCCACATCTGGTGCGGCATCTGGAGCTCGGCACCATCGTCAGCATTAGCTCGACAAGTCGTCGCCAATTGCGCTTTGAGTCGTTAGAGAAAGGACCAGCGGAGCCATCCGGCCAAGCATGCACCGTGAAGCCAAGCCAACGCATTTAACGTTTACGTAGCATTCATTATTAGACAAAACTCGAACTCGCTAGGGCACGCCGCCCCGCGCTGGAAGTTTCAGCAGCGCGCGGAGGCTCTCTTTAGGCGCCGCGACGTCACCATAGCCCTTAAAGGCGCTGTCGTGGTAGGCGCCAAATAGCTGCGCCTTCTTCATCTCGGCCTCCACGATCAATCGGTTTACGGTTAGCATCGACGCATCCAAGAGCGCCAACTGTACAACGTGGCAGCGAAACAAGATCAGTCGAACGCTCTTGTGGGATTAACTTAAAAAAGTCCCAAACCTGTTCAGTGGTCGATCCCAGTTGCCGAAGTGCTGAGCGCTGGAGATCCTCAACACCTTGTGTGACCTTCAGCTCACATGGCAACTTCTCCTGCTGAACTTTGTCACCTTCTAGGGTGGTCGTAGCGCTCTTGTCAGGGATTGCGTTGACATCATTCGCTACATCGCTCAAGGCGGACGATCTATTAGCTTCAAGCGTTTCTTTCAACTCGCTCCATTTGTTCTCTTCTTCTTCCAAGCTGCACGCAGAGGAAATATCGGCAATTATATGCATGCACATAGCATTCAGAATTCACGACACAAGCTTACCTTTTGATCCTCTGTTCGTACGTCTCGATTGTTGCGCGCATACGAGCGTTTTCCGGGTTCGGCACCTTGATCTGTACATTATGAATACGGTTAGGAGGAAACATGTTGAGATGAAAAATAAAGTTTTGGATACCGTACCGCAACGTTCCCCGGTGGGTGTTCCGCCATGAAGGAAATCAGCTCTTGCTTCATGGCTTGTAAACTAGTCTCGCTGAGCTGCATGATGTCCCGACGTGCTGCTGATGTGAGAAATTCTTTCCTCACCTTTCGGAGTTCACGCTTAACCTGACGTTGCACCATGTGATAGAGCGAGACCTGATCAACCGACAGTTTCTTGTGCTTCATATCTTCCTCATTCAGCGCCTCGCGTGTTGCCTCTTCACGCTTCTTCTGCCGCACTAATCGGCGCATTTCTGCCCTTGCTGCCTTTTCCTGTTTGGCTCGCAGAGCAGCGGATACGGCACTAGCGTCTACATCGTGCCGCTTGCTAACATCCTTCTCGTCATCCTTTCGCACGCGAAACACGAACGTGTTGTCCTTGGCGGGGGTTCCAGGCTTCCTTTTACCTACAGGTGTTGCCTCTGCAGGAGCCTCGTAGGTGGCACCGTCCTTCTTATCGCTGAATTTGAATCCTCGCCGAGGCCTCCTCCTAGCGTCACTGTGATCAAGAAGAGATAGATATTTTAGACTGACTGAGGCGTCATATATCGAGCGTACAGGGGCAGTGTCATACCTTGGTTCAGTGGCTTTCCGGCGCCTCCGCTTATCGCGTCGAACGACTAGCGAGGCGGACGGCACGGATGCGAAAGGGGTCGCCATCATATTGCGCTGGTTAACTTTTCGCGCCTCCGGAGCTTTTTTGAATGTTTAAACCACCCGATTGGTCGAAGGTGATGAAATTCAGGAGACTCATGGATTGGTAGAAAACAAAAAGAAGTTTAATTTTTTATCCAGTAATCACAAGAGTAAGTGGCCAAATAAAATACAGTACATATTGCTTATATACAGGGAATGAGTGCACACTTCACATTCATGGAAGCTTGTGCGCCATCGCGATTCGTAACGACACAGACATCCAACATCCACTTGTCTTCAACGTCGCTTATGCCGCTTCCGCTTCGGCTGCAGCGCGCGGTGGAGTGAAGTGCAGCACATCGATCGTGATGTCGTCGTGGTAGTCACGCCGGTTCCCAGGTAACACGTTCTCCAGGTCCGCCGCAGTCGTGCCATAGATGTCGGCAATGCGCTCCAGTACCGCTTCGCGCAGCGCTTGGCTCACGTTCTGCACGCCCTGGTCGCGGAACTTCCCCACGAGCTGCACAATCTCATCGTTCTTCAGTTCACCAAAAAGGCCGTCCGATCCGAGAACGACGAACTCCGGCTTGCGTTCTGTGAGATCAACCTGGAAAATGTCCGGGACAGCTACATATTTGATATCATCAAAACAACACGATTAGTGTACGAGGTTGTTAGGACAAACAAACACTAGACAAACTCACCAGAAATGTAAGGCCGTCGGAAACTGCCACTGATGCGCAAACCGCGCGGCATGGGGGAACGATTCACATCTTTCACCTTCATATAGGTATCTCCAATGGATCGAGTGGGCTGAAGTCGGCCCTTGACGTAGAAGTTCTTCTGTCCGATTTCACACACAATGTCGTAGTCCTCCGGGTACAGTACGCGTAGTCTCCGTTGTTCTCGTTCCTCATTTGCCGAATGGTCAAACGTAATTTGCTCAACGCTGAGGGAACCGTTGGGTTCACGATACGCCATGATAGCACGGCAATCACCGCAGCTTGCAACGTACAATTTTTTCTCGATGACAAGTGCCATTACTGCACAAGCACCTACCGAACATGACGACCATGATCCACGATCAAACTTGATCTGGCTGCGGCGCTTAAACTCCTCTTCCGTATCCTTAAATCCTGAGATGATTGAGTGTACGACGGGTTCATTGTTTTCTGTCAGATGGGCGCGGATATTTGGATATAACTTCTTCTGCACGAAGTCGACAGCTTCTTCGCCTCCGTGACCGTCGTAGCAACCACAAAAGAATACGGGAGTTTCGGAGCTTCTACCAGTGCGAACAATGGATTCCAATACATACTGCGACCTATCTTCGTTTCTGCGGTTCGCCGCGTAGCTGTCCATATCGTAGCGCCAAAAGAGAGCGGTGTCCCTGCTGGGCAGCACTTCAGAGACCTGTGGGGGCACAGAAGTGATAGGGATGTCCTCTAGTGGAACTTCATCGAAATTCAGCTTCTCCTTTGTCCACTCTGGTTGGATCATAGCAAACAGAGCGATGAGCATGGCGCTCCACGACGACTCCTGTGATTGTGGCTCGTCCGGTCGGTTCCTGGTTTGGTCCAGCGAAATGCCGCTAGTAGTTGCATCATTCACGTTGGTCATGGCCGTCAACGATTCCGAGGATTGGACCAATTGGGGCGACGCGAGTACTGCTGTGGCGTTTGTGTTATCCTCGCTTGTAGAAGCTGCAGCGGTGGTCGCCGCCGCAATAACCGCGCTCATTGACGAGGAGTCGGGGGTGGCTCTGGTTGAGCGAATGGCCGTCGTCTTGGCGAGTGGTTGCGTGCACCGGGTCTGTTTTGCCACCGCGACGATGGCGCTCGTAGTGGGCGTAACAAGCATTTTACTGGGGGTAGAGGTGCGCTTGACGCTAGTTTGTGACTGCAGCTGAAGCTGTCGGCGATGCTGATGGCGACGGGCCACGGCTCGTTGGGCGCTGCGGTACAAAAGAAGCGAGCGATGCCGACGCGAACAGCTGAGCAGAGACATCTCCCACTGCCACGGGTTCAGTTCTTCAAAGTCCGAAGTTAGCTCGATAGTGTCCAGCAAGCCGAAAGCTTGTCTAGTGCTGGGCGAATGAGCTTGTGCCCAAAGACAAGCGAAATACGCAGTATTCGTTATGAGAGACAAAACTATATGGAAAAATGTATTGACAGCCGAGAAGACGCGTGCAATCAAGAAACAGAGGTTTTTGCTGTGTTTCGTTTGTGGTGATCCGTGTTGCCGATGTGGCATATCTTGGGTCCACTCCAGGCGCCTCTGCTCGGAAGCACCCAATTCAGCTCCACCATGTCAACGACGACAGTAGAGATCATCGCAGCAGCCATACATGGTAATGGTTGACCGTTTGGGTCACTTGGATATAGAATCGATCCGAAGTTGAAGTTGCTTCATAACAAATATCGATAGTATATTCATCCAATCACAGCTCGCCAAGCGATGAGATTTCCTTGTCAATCATGCACCAGCAGCTTTGCCGTTCCGTCTCCGCTGCACTGGTTTGTGCGTGCTGTTTCTTCTTGTTTGGCGCTATCAGGCCGCGCACTGCTTTTTTTTCTGCTCGAGTGTCGGGCGGACTGCGTCCCACCGACATTACTCCCGGCCCGACCAAAGGTCTCGCCTGCCGCCTTCCTCGCTGCCTTGCGCTCTTTCGCCTTCTTCTGCTTGTTCTGCTTGCTTTGGCTGCCACCGCTGGTATCAATACCACTCGCTGCCGCACCAGGGGCGCCAGCAGCAGTAGCACCGATCGGCTTTCGTCCTTGTCTGCAGCCTCCTGCAGCTCTTTTGTTATCCTGGGCTTTGGACCGCTTGCGGCGGCCGCCAACTGCTGCTGCCGCTGTGTGGACCTTCGCCGCTTGCTCTCGCTCAATTTCCGCCAGGATCTGGCGCTGTTGTTCAAGAAACTCTTGCTCCTCCTGTAACTTCTGCACATCGGCCAGCGAAACATGATCGGGAGGACGAAACAGACCCCAGCTGTTTACTGTTGATTGGGATCGCTGCACTAGTGCAGCACAGCCATTTAAACGCGCCTTCACCTCGCGTTCGCGTGCTGCTCTTGCTTCTTCCTCCTCCTGGATTTCCTTCAGTGTCTTTTGCTCAGAAGCGACTGCGGAGTTTGTGGGCCACATTAATGAAGCAGGTGCGGTTGTCTTTCCTCGATTCCCTCGACGTCCAGGCTGCTTCAAAAATGCATCAAGCGAAAATGTCGTTACTTGTCGATGCTCGACGCCGTCGTAACCCAGCATGTGTTTCTCTGATACTGGTGAAAAAGTGTGACGCGGGCTTGCTGACGGGTGACTTCCAACACTCGCTTTACGTTGTCTTGAAGCACTGTCATCCAAGCTGCTCTTACGAATGGATGACTCTGGTAGGGGAAATGCCTCTGGATAAGCGTGCGAAGCGATTGGACTGGCGCTAAACAATGCAGGAGACATCGACTTGTCTTGGGATACGCCAGGCTTCTCTTCATCCATCAATGAGGAGGAGGAGGACAGACCCCACGGGTGACTTGTATCATGTGTCGGTATTGCCACGGCCTTATTCGACAAGAACGAAGTCAGAGGTACAAACTTGCTGTTTTTCCCCTTGCGCCTCCCAGTCGCTTTGGAGGATGTCACGGGCAACTTCTCTAAAGCGCTCACTGCACAAGTCGCGTTACCTCCCGTTGACGGTACCGCAGCCGATGATGGGGTAGACTTACTTTCACTTATGTTCTTGGTTGCAGATGACTTCTTAGCGGCTTTGTTCTGCTTGATAGGGTTCTCTAGTGCATCAGGAGCTACACCATGAACTTTCTCTTCTTGCTCCGGCTCCTCTATCGGTGGTAGCATGATGTCAAAGAGCATCTCCATTCGATCCCGCCCTACTGTGTCCAACACGGCGTCCCAATTGCGTTGCATGTATTCGAGGCAGTACCTTTGCAACCGGAACGCAGCGTACCGCTCGGCATACTGCCACACTTGCGCACAGTTAGTCATGTCCACATGTGCAGCGACCTTGCGCTCCACTAGTTCCACCAATGAAGGCACCACGTTCTGGCTAGCGATATCTGCCACAAAGTTAAAAGATGGGTGCACAGGTGCTACCAGCACCGCCGTGTGCTGGTGGCCTGCTGCCACCGCTATGGCCTTCTTCACACCTACCACGCGCTTTGGGCTGGGTTGCCACGTATTACCACGCCCATGACCCAGGACACCTTGTTGGCCGCAGCCCCATGTCACGAGATCTCCTTGCTGCGTAACGACAGCACAATGATCTTGGGAGGCGCAAACGCTTGCTACCGGGCCGTAACTCGATAAATCAACAATCTGTGGAGCACTGGGCGACGGAAATGGTAATGTTCTGTCCCCTGATATCCTCTCATGCCGACCTTGTGAGTTGCTATTTGGTTGATGGAAAAGCGCAGGTACATTGTGTCCCCAAGTGAACACGGAACCGCTAGCACTTAACGCAATTGAATGGTTCTGAGCACACGAAACTTCAACAATATCCACGCCGCGCTGCATGCACGAGGGTACCCACGTATCGCACATAACGGCACCAGCTACACTCGTGACAGCAGAAGTAAAGTTCACACGAGTTGGACGGTATGAACCGTAACCAAATTGCCATACCTGACCGAGGCTGCGACCATTGTGGCAGCAGCGCAGCACCACGCATGTGTGCCAATCTGACAGTGCAAGTTTCTCTGCCCGCACCGAATCATAGTCACCGTACAAAACGCACGTAGGGTGTCGCGAGCGCAGTGCATCAACACTGCGTGGAGTGGCATCAGGCTGATCTGTGCCACAGCCTTCCTTCCGCCCAAGTTGACCTCGACGATTGCTACCCCAGGTATATACACCACCATCACCAGCGTCAATAGCAGCAGAATGGCACCCAGATGCTGCGATGTCTGCAACCACGCGAAGACGGAAAGCGTCAATTCGCTTGGGTGTAAGCCGACTCTGTGATGAGCTTGATTTTCCAGGGTGCCCAAGCTGCCCGAAGCTGTTAGATCCCCAAGAGAAAACTTGGCCGGTGCGAGAGAGTGCCAGCGTATGATTCTCACCAGCAGCGACTTTTTTCATAGGTGTAGTTTCCAGCGACACTAGTCTTGTAGGCTCAATACGACTGTCGGCGCACAGACATGAGTCAGCGATACACGATGAATCGTTCTACAGACCGGATTCTTACTCAAATTCGTTTCCGGTGCCAAGACGACCACCTTTGCCGAAACCCCACACAAAGCACTCTCCCGCTGTATTGAGTGCAATGGTGTGGTATTTGCTGGCACTTAGTTGGATAATAGGAGTCCTTGCGGGAAACTCCACGAGTCGCGGTGTGGTCTGGATATCTGCATTTGGCAAATGGTAGCCCAACTAAAGATTGCCAAAAGCATATAAGGGGTAGTTAATATCTCGCATTATTGTAAACCAAACATGACACTTGGCTGTACCTGGTAGTCTCGCTTTCCGAAAGTGTAGACAATGCCATCATCACATGCCATTGTAGTATCTTCCATCTTTTTCCATGGCCTGCGATTATACTGCAGTTTTGTAGACAGCAACTGCATCGGACTTTGTTGATCATGGTCCCGTGTCTCGTGCAGATACTTCCGCAAGAACTTCCTACCGAAGTGTGTTTGGGCGTGGCGCAGTAATAGCAGCGAAGCTTCAAAATATCAGTCAGCTCAATGCAGGATACGAAGGCCGGAGGTTATAAAGAACAAGCACACACTCACTGGATAAGTGCTGGTGGTACAAACTGCGGTGTAGTGGTGTCCAACCAGACTCCTACGTATTAGCATCCGACCCACCAAGTACTAGTTAGTCAGATATCTTCCTTCCACAGGTTTCTAACGCACCCAGTCCGCGGCCAGCAGGCCCGCACCATAGAGAAGAAGAAGCTTCACCGCTTCGTCGTTTCCTCGAGCTGCCGCAACGTGCAATGCTGTCTCGCCGAAGTCGTTGCGGTCATCTGGAGGCGTTGCATCAAGCAACAGTCGCTCCAAAGTTGGAGCCGCCTCAGGGGTCCGGGCACACGCCCACACATCCGGCACATCGTCGTGAGTTAAGTGTTGCATCTTTTTTAGTCTTCGTAATGTGGTGGTCGTAGCTGGTTGGCGACCTTCTCCTCCCTCTCGCCTCTCTTAGGCCGCCATTGTGGTCACCATGAGGATTTCTGCCACTAGTTGGTGTGGTAGACCCATTTATGAAACCTACACCTAGTTGATGAGAGGATGAGAATATAACAGAGGAAGATTCCAATGAAGAACACTTGCTCTTAAGAGCCAGCAAGTCGCGAACGGATTGAGCTGTACGACGAGCTCAGTGAAATACATGTCATGTCAATACCGAGATTATGAGTTTGTATTTGTTGACTAACTAGTTTCAAATTAGTTGTTCACTATCTCCTATCTGGAGATGCGATTTCGCGTGGCACTCATTCAAGCTCATACTCATGCGTGTGGTATTTTTATACATCAATTGTGGGGTTGTGGTCAATCGTCATCTACGCATTCATGGTCCCTGCGGCGCAGCCATCTGTATCCAAGTCCCCGCGGACGACCGATGGCGATGCAACAGATGCAGATGTTGAAGAGAAAACACCTTCCTTCTCTCCGTCGACCATTCTGTCTTCACAGTCGCAGGCGCTGCGACATCCTCCACCTCCAAACACACTGCGATTGGAGCGTGCTGTTGTTGCACGAACACGATTTCACATCACTTTACCAACACGTCCGACATCTTCAGTAGCAGCATCAGCATCAGCAAATTTAGCAGACCAACGAGGATGGAGTTGTCCGCACGGTGAGCCATACCGTCCACTAGGTCGTCCGGAACTCAACCTCAAATTCTCTCCAAAAATTATCTACGGAGCCAGCCCCATCACACAGCAGAATGCGCAACGTGTGCGTGCACTAGAGGCTGGAGGGGGATCAAGCAGCGGTACAGGAGGTGCAGCAGTGACAAGGAATAGTGCTGAGTCCGAAAAGGTCACAGAGCCCAGAGAGCCGTCGTCCTGCATAACTACTAGCAATAAGGGGGAATCGCTTGTACCTCTTGTGGACCAATTTGTCACTTCACTGACAAGCCGTTCGCGATTTCTAGACGAACGACAAGTCAAGCTCGCACATCGTCTACAGGCAAATGTAAGTGGCTTTTCGCCCGAAAGAGTCCGTGGGATTTATCGACGTAAACCTTCCGTTCAGGAACAACTGCGAGCTGGCCAGCAAACCTACCATAACCAACGCGGCGATACATCCCTTCAGCTCCTACGTGAAGCCATCGATGAAGGCACAACCCGGCTGCGTGCAACACGCAACGGGACAAACTTCTTACAAAGACTGCCCTCGTCTGATTCTCACGGACTCCACGAACTATACAAGCAGTACTTGTACATTCGTGCAAGAATGAAGACATCTCAACCAGGGATAACCTGTGGAAGTGGTGCGCTATTAGAGTCGAATGTCATATGCTCAGGGAACCAATTCCATTTCAGTCGACGCGAAGATGCATATCGAGGCTGTACTGACAGTGAAAATGAAGATACTTGGTATTTGCCATACACGACAAGGCAGCTACAGCGCTTCCCCCACCATCTACCGTCCTTGGAGGAGTTCCGAGTTCAGACACGAGATGAGAAGCAATCGTTGAGGCCTTCGCGAGCGTCCCCCATGAAGGCAAGTGGCCTTCCTCATATGATGAAAGGTCGTTCCAATCACGCTTCTTTGGCATCAGCTCGGAATTCCATATCACATATCGAATGGACGCTTAATCCAGTTGGGGAGAATAGTAACGACAGCATACTGGCAGCCTACGCACCAGTGTCATTGAGTACTGCTAACAAGGGCACATTCTCTCCGTTTGCTGTGGCAACAACTTCACAGTTGTCGACACCTTCGGTTGCACCGCTTCACAGCATTGAAAAATTGCAAGCAGCAGTGGACGCTTTGGAGACTACCAAGTGTCAGCAATCAGCACGGTTGGTTACAACCTTAGAGATGCTAGAACAGGATCGGTATGAGTGTCTCGCCAACAAGTTTAGTAGTCTGAGTGTGCACTGTGATGCTGTTGAGGACTTGAGACGAATGCGCGAACAGTCTGAGCGTCACCGTGGACAGCGAGTACTCACAATGGTGTCGAAGACAGCAGATTGGTATCCAGAGCTACTACGTCGTCTACTTGCGCGAGAAGGTGTCGGTGGCTCTACACCAGCTGGCCTGCATGCCGCAGAACTATTCATCGTCCAAGCAGTCCGTCAATTCACCAATCGTGGAAGCGAGTTTCAGGCGGCACAACTGTTCCAGGTCATATTACTGATTCATGAATCATCTTTCAACGATCTGGAACTGCTTGCAGTGCAGCAGCTTCTCATATTTCTTCGCAATGCATTGCACATCAACCACGAGGAGTGGAAACATTTTTTTGCCGTACATGGCATCCCAGAACCTATTGACGCTTGTCCAGACGAGCGTAAGGACCCGCCTACTACGGTAAACACAACGCGGATAGCTGCATCTGCTCATGTTGCATCATCCGAAAGACCTGTGTAGGCTACGGCGGAACTTATAAGAGCAGCTTTGTTAGTTCCGGACTGGGATCGTGTTCCTGTCACCAGTTCTGGAATAGCCCGCACATTGCTTCTGTAGCTGATCTTTTTGTTGCCGTCTCTTGATTGCCTCCATTTTTTCATCAAGCAATCGACCCAAAATACTAAGGAAGAGTTTTTCGTCTTGTGCGTCACCATCTAGCGCATCGTTGAGTAATTCAAACTCATCCTTATCATCTTCGGTACCGATGAAAGAAGTTGAGGGAGATCGAGCACTACTGTACTCAATCGAGATTTTATGGTCGTTGGATGGAGCACTCATCGGCGTTGCGATTGATCCGGCATACCCGTTCCCCACGTGTTGGACAGCACCGGAAAGTGCATGTGAAGCCATCTCGTCCCAATTAAGCGAAATCCGTGCCTTATCACTTCCATTGACTTCTGACTGCCTTCCTACTCCGCAGTTATGTGCATCATCATCACCTTCTTCATCTGAGCTAAATGGGGCATAACTTGCCCAGAATCCAGGAGGAGATTGTGCGCCACTAGCAACAGGGGAGCGCCCAAAGGAAAATGATTCCTGAAATGATGGAGAATCAATTGACACTCGCAAATTCCGGAATGCTGCTCGAGGTGAGGATGGTGTAGCAATTAATGCAGTTCCTTGGTCATCTTCTGCATCTGTCGGTTCCCTCGCATTGACGATAGGTGTGAGGATTGGCTGTAAGTTGGTGTGATGAAATAATGTTTCGTTCTGCTTCCGTTGTTTAACAACTTGCAACTGGTGAAACGCCTCAATACACAGCTGCTCTAGTGTAGAAGGCGCGTCCAGATCTTCACGACACATGATCCGAGCAACGTCAAACAACATCAGGTCGCCGCGTACGCCCTTTTGGACCACCATACTTGCAATGATCATATTGCGCCGACAAGCCCGTCGCAATGGGATCCTTTTCGCTAACCGATCTGCATCTTCCTGGGCTGATAACGACAACACATAGGCTCGGTCCTCTGTGCTTAGAGGCTTTAAAAGTTGTGGCCAATTGTACCAGCACCAATCGCACCAACCGATTTCCAGGAACTGAGGCAAACAGTATCCATGGTCAATCGGTATCAATTCGTATTCTGCGCGACCAGTAGCTAGTGACCGCCGTTTGCGTACAAGAATATTTGCGTCATTTCGGTCTGTGTTAAGAAGCCGCATGTCCAGAAGCACAATCTTGTGGACTTGATGGGTCGAGAATTGGCTTGGTGCCAGGTCACTTACCACATCGTCGTGTCGTACAAACTCCTGCAATGACCCTATCTTGAAGTGCAAAGCACCAGCACTACCTGCGTAGTTAAATACAGGATGTCGCGATTCCACAAGGGATGTAGCTGGAACCCCGGCAAAGTGATCCTTTATACCAAATAAATAAATAATAATAATAAAGTATTAAAATCCCAGAGGTTCTAATAGCACATGCCACAATGCATGCTCGTACCTTATCCAAAATGTACGCCGCAAGTTCACGTTCACATGCTTCTCCAGATAGAATACCTCGGCGAAGACCGCTCTGTTAAGTTTGTAAAACGGTGGTTAGTGACCAAGACATTGACAGATTTTAAGTCTGATGCAAATACTACATACCTGACCCAACTGACCTACTAATCCGCGCGGATTATTAGGCCCGAATGGCTCCTCATCTTGGGGTTTGAAGCAACCCACATTACGGTGGGACGGATCCTTAAAGAAATACGTACCACCGGTACCGTCCATTGCCAACACTGGTGCAAGCCCTAATGCGAGACCTTGTAGCGCCTTCGCAAACCAAACATATACAACACAACGCGTACATCAGCATCTTCACAAGAAAAATGAATGAAAGGCGCATTAAACTTACCTGATGCGTGACCTTCATTAGAGCGACTGGTAGCAGATGTGCTCCGTACGGGTGGATATTTACTGCAGGCATTTGCTCCGGCCGCAAATTCTGTGACGTCTTGCCATTTACTCGCGACGATGCTGTATTTTTTAAACCACCTCCACTCTCGCTACTATTTCTGCCACAGCTCGCACTACTGTCGCGCTCGTCATCACATTCGCGAGTATAGGCCATAGCAAGATTTTGTGGCCTTCGTGCCACAAAGTCCACAACGGCGTTATCCTGGTAGATACCACATTGTTGCAAGTTATGCGCATTCTTAAGCTCTCTTCCCTGATAGAAAAGCTTTTGTGCGTTGGACGGCACATTAAACACAACCTGTAGCTGGTCTTTAATGTCCTTGATGCTGGCCCACGGACGCAACATGAGCTTCTTGCGGCGCTCTAGCGGGTCTCGAAAGTCTTTAACGAACACAACCACAGCCCCATGACCGCTCTCCAGCCAACCACCGGGAAGGGACCGTGACATCTTGGCCTCCTCCTTTTGCATCGCTGGTCACTCACTGTCACAACCGTCTTGGTAAACCACTGGACTCACCGGGATTGCAACTGGTTTCTGCGAAATTAATACAGAAGGAGTGCGCTGGTAGGACAGGAGACACACGGGGGCCGGATGGGGAGGGAAAGACGTCGAGCGCCACTGGTATAGCGGGACAAGTGGAGTGACACAAGCTGAACGCGCCTGCAGCGCGAGTTAGGCTTTGAGTGCACATGACGAACCACAAGACATATTTTCACCAATGAACAACGTTAAGTAGACTTTATTGGTGGAAAATCCAGGTGTCGTGTTTTGATTGAGTGAAACCAATCCGGATAGTGGTTGGACAAATAACATAAGAACAGTTTTATCTCTAAAACAGCAGAATAATTCTGGAGTACGCTTAACAGGCGCATTTGGTGGATTGTGACGGGGTCACGCGAGCACCTTGCTTGAGGAAGCGTGCTATCAAGACTATATAAACTCTAAGTTGAGAGTTGGTAGCTCCTCGCTGGGTGTGGGTTACTACCATTGTAGTTTAGAAATGTTACACTGTTAAGGGCAGAAATCAGTCCAGCAGGGCGAAAAGACTGGTTACTCTCGTTGCGCACAGTGCAAGTCACTTTCAGGATTGCACAACCAGCCAAAAACTCGAGCGTGTATATTAAAGAGGTTAGTGGAGAATACGTGGACTGTTGCCAGCCACACGTTCAGTCTATTTAAAAGTTTGCAGTGAAAGCAAAGCACACCTGCGCTGCAGGTGAAGCTGGGGCACAGCCCTGGCTCTTTCACTTCAATTCACACTCCCACTTGATCATGTTGAAGTGCTACTTCACCACGATCACAATGAGATTGTGGCGAAGTGGTTCTGCGAAATCGCAAGATCGCAGGAGTCCTCTTGCACACTGCGCCCGAACTACCGACTAACGGAGGGGGTACTCCGATCTTCCGTGAAGTTACTTGATCTCACCTTGTGTACCCGTCGGTGGGACTAGATCGCTCCTCGGGTGATCTCGATAGACGCGCTTGTTGTCGATCTTGCTGTCTGACAGGACAGCGGGAGAGGTGGCAGCAGCGGGGATACTTCTACTCGCTGCGCCGTGTAGTTATTAAGCTTCGATCTTGGTTGTATTTGGTCGATCTTGCTCTGACCAGTGTCGATCTTGGCCTGGGGGGGTCTTGCGGTCGGTGTGTGACCTTTATCCAATAGTTCCAATACGTGCTTGCCGCTTCCTATAGCGGGGTCTTGAGATTTGAGGGTTGACGAACGTCCAGCCAAGCAATCTGGGCGTAGGGGTTCTACTTAGTGTCGATCTTGATCCTGCGTGACGTCGGGAGGGCCAATCTTGTATATCCCTACCCGGAATAGCGAAGAAGAAGGAAGACTTGTGTAGTAGAAGGTAAAAACAACTCTGAATTAATGGTTAATGTCCTATGCTTCCCATCTGTGGCTATCCATAATGCACTGGCTTCCTAATATCCATAATAAAGTTAAGATCGATATTACCTGCTGAGATCGATACCGCCTGGGTACAATCGATTTTGGCGGAGATGATGGCACACGCATTCACTTGGTCATTATAGTGAGTGTCACTATACAGGGGATCACCATAGAGAGGATTAATTGCCCTCGATCTTGATTGACGGGTCGAGATCGAAGTCGGAAAACTTCTTATCCGCTCCACCACAAGATCACCATGACGCTGTCAAGTGATGCCATCAAAGGCAACGGGCAGGTGTACTTGGGAGTAGGCTTCTATACTGGAGTGCACATCAGCGATGACAGTTGTACTCGGTAGAAGACTTCCATAATGGAGTGCGCAGCACCCGGTAGCCATCAAGCTGCGCGGCAGCGACGGCAGTAGTAAGTAGCTTGGCAATCAGGTGCAGTGGTGACGCTTGTCTCCCACTGCATTCGTTGAAGCTTTTACTCGATCAATGCGCAGCACCTACATACCATCACGGCATCGGTCAGCCCTGTCTCTTTCACTTCAATTAACATAAGTGAACGGCAGTTCACTAGTCCCTGGTCTTAGGGGACTTAACCCCTCATTCACCAATGTCAGAGCCTCTGACAAACAAAAACTTTACATGACAGAGGAGCCGACGTGCACACCATCATTACAAGTTGCTTGCATGGAATTTTGTCCCCCCGCATACAAAGTCCCATATTCAAACTATAACCAGAGATTAGGTTACCATTTCAAACCCACATAGATTAGAGCGCAGAAACAAACCCTTCAGAAAACAAGCCTCATCAGAGATGGATGCAGCACTGGCCAAGCGTGGCCGCCCACGTGGCAAGGTGGCTCAGCAGCAGCAGGAGGACGTAGAGACGGCCGCGATGGACGGAGTGGTGCAGGACGAGGCGTCGCAGGTGGTGTCGACGCTCGCCAAGCGTGGGAGGCAGCGCAAAAAGCCTTGGGGGATGCAGATGCGGGCGCAGGCAAACAGAGAACCTGATGGAGTGTCGGGGAAGCCCCGATGACTGTTAGGCGTGAATGCTCGCGTCGGAATCTTCAAGAACAGGAACGTGGTGTGTTTGTTGGAATTACGACGACAAGGACTTCTGCTGTCGCAAGAAAGTGCAATGGTCCCGCAGTAAATCAAGAACCAACGTCAAAGAAGCGGAGAATGCATTCAAGCGCATCAGTAGCTCTCGAGACTGCTGCTACGATATACAATGCTGTTGGTGGATATCCTACAACCATCACTAGCTATGCTGACCGAAGGCTTTCTCCTATTGTCGATTCTGAACCTGACGTGAGTATAAGCGATAATGAAAGCTCAGGCGAAGAAGAATATGACACCATTGAAGACACCAATCAACCACTTGTCGATGAGGAAAAAATAATCGCAAAAGGGCCGAGGTTCTTGCAACGACAGTCGATGTGAACATCTGCAGACCAGAAGTCCGAGTAAACTACGATGCACTAGATTCGGATGGACCATCGGATGACGAGCAGGATACAGACCCTGATTTTGAAGAAGACATTCACTTTGTGGACACCAGCGCAGCTTGGACTGACGCTGCATTAGCCGACTATATGGCAGAGGCTGGCGGTGATATGAACGATGACGACACTTTGCTAAAGATTGCCAAAAATCGAAATGAGATCAAGGCGTGGCAAGAGAATGGGTGGGATCTTGGTAAGCGTGATCGTTCAGTTTCATGTTAGACAGAATATTATCATACTAATATTTTATGTCATAGAGGAGAAAAGCTGTGTTTCACAAAACGAGTATCGGGGGTTGTACAAGGGCGAGTGGGGTCCTACGCCAGAAGTTCTTGATTGCGCAGAATCTCCTTTAGAACTGTTTGGTTCTTTTTTCCAAAGAGCTTGTTCAAGCATATCGCTGACGAGAGCAATCGCCACGCAGCCCAGATAGTGATTCCACGAGCGCAAAAAATAAAGAAGCAACAAGAAAAAAACAAGCGAAGTGGTGTGCGTTCGAGGGATGTTGAATCCACAAAGTAGATCCGCCAGAGATTACGTGCAATGAAGACAATTGAGGCGCATAAGCTTGCCGTCGTGATTGGCCTCTTGATAGCACGTATGTTGTGCCCACACAAGCGACGTCTGTCAAGCCATTGGTGCGTGTCATCAGTCGGTGCAATTCCTGCAGGGACATTTGGATCATGGATGCCGCGGAATAGGTAATATTTGTCTGCATCGATGGATATACTTGTACCGCCGACATTTTCGTGTGCATTGTGTAGATTTGATGATATAATGCATCACCTTCATTTCGCTGACAATAACGATCCAAGGGCTAAAAGTGATCGAGCCTGGAAAATCCGTCCCGTAATTGACACGCTTCAGAACACATTCAAGAAAGGATATCGACCAGGGTCTGTACTTTCGTTTGATGAAGGAATGATACCATCGCAATCCAAATTCAATGGCACAAGGACATTTATGCGTGACAAACCCCATAAATGGGGCACAAAGTTGTTTCTAACCTGCTGTCCACGCACGTCCTACTGTCTACGGTAAGAATTGTCTCGGCCAGCTTTCGTCACTGATACTAATCATACGATCGATGATAAATCTGGTCCTGTTGCAGTATTGCGGAATCTCAACACGGTTCTGCCGGAGAACCGCAATGCGCACCACACTGTCGTCATCGACAGGTTTTACACGTCCGTTGCTCTAGCATTAGAGCTGCTTGCGCACAAGATTTATACAGTGGGGACGATTCAAACACAGCGAATCGGTTTCCCCAGTAAGCTCAAGGATAAAAGAAAGAAGCGACCAGCTAGCATTCCGCGCGAAACATACCAGGTAGCACGGTCAAAAGCAGTGCCAGATATGACAGTATGTCGCTGGTGGGACAGCAAACCGGTGTAAATGTTGACAACAGGAGCCAGTACACAAGAATTCACCATTCGTATGTCTGCGTGTGCTGTGATATATTTGATTTGCTTTTGACAAGTAGTTGTGTGTTTTTGCTTGTAGGTCGCAATGCCTGGAGTGAAAGTGAAGAAAGCGTTGTTCCATGTCCGAAACTGGTCAAGGACTACCACCACAACATGCGTGGGGTTGATGTGCACGAACAGTTGCAGTTGCAGAGATACTCAGTTCAAATGGCTTCCACGTTCAAGAAATACTACAAAACGTACGTTTCACCGAGAATCCCAGCTTTATCGCTCATTGACACGATTGATATTATTCTTTTAGGCTGTTTCTCGGACTTCTCGATCTTGCGCTCGTGAATGAATATGTCGTTCACAGGGCCTACTATGCTGGTGTTGGGAAGCGTGGTTTGAGCCATTCCGAGTTTCTAACATCATTGCAAACCCAGTTACTTTCCGTGAGACCACAGCATATGACAGACAGCGAAAGCGTACGTGCAGCTCACAACCAGCTAGCTGAAAATTTTCTAATTATTTCTTGGTTGGTTTGTTGCAGATCTCGACTGTACACTCTTCATCCCCAACTAGCGTATTAGAGTCTCGCCCTCAACGAGCAAACATCCCGGCGGAACATGTGCCAGTAGAAACAGAAGACTTTGACAAAGAAGTTGGTCATCCAGATAGAAAGCGCATGGCACGGGCATGCAAAGTGTGCAGCATCCTAGCTGAAGAAGGAAAACGTGGCAAGAACACGAAGTGGCTATGTGAAGCGTGCTCTGCAAAGCACCCTGGGGAGTATGTACTTGCATTCAGCAAATGGTCATTGATGTCTATGCTAATATGTGATAAATTCTCCTGTAGTGTGTATCTTTGTCAGCTCGTGCGGCATAATTCGTTCGGAACAATGAAGTCGTGCTTCGCTATATACCACGACGACTGGGAATGCGGAATGCGTATTCCCATGATCTCTGACAAGCGCATTCAATATCGACAGCCCAACGGCAAAAGGAAGAGGCTCACCGCGCAATAAGTGTGGGCGATATCGGCAAGGTGTCCAAGCTGACTCATACAAACATTTGCCGGTCTGCTCAGTGGAGGTGTCCTGCTTGGTTGACAGTCTGCGGCTGCTAAGGAGCGGTGGTGGGGTCGAGCACTTCAAAAACCTGGGCAAGAACTGCTGCAATCTGGTCGACACTTGGGGAACACATGTAGCGCCGCCACTAAAGGGCTAAAACCTTGCAACGCGAATATTGGCCGGTGAAACAAAGCAGCTACGCTGGAAATCAACTTCAGGAAATATTTCAACGAGTTTGTACCGTCACGAGCTGGATGCGGATATGGCAAAAGCATCATCCCTGTGTTTGCGAATAAGTGTGCTGCTCATGTCTCACGTGTTCGTTGTGGTGCTTGTCGGTATCACGATTATTGGCACCGACTGCGACCCGTTCTCGTGAATGAACTTGGGTGTCGGTATGGTTACCATGGCCACGCCTTCTTCGCTATTACGGCTTCACAGACCGCGCGTTTGCACTCATCTACTGCACGCGATTTATACTTCTATGAGCGTGCATCACAGACATACAAGGTATTCTGTGGCTTCGGTGGCTTGGAGTTGCCATACATCTCTTCCTGTTTTGTGAGTGGCACTCTGTACTCAATCATATTCTGCACCATGGTCGGCATTGCGGATGTCGGTGCTGGGATCGTGTACGTTTTGCTGCCTAGCTCAGCATGCTGATGCAGATGAACATGAGTCATGTGAACAAATCCAAGACGTGTTTGAGCACAGTATTGAGTTGATTTCAAGCGATTCTTGTTGAGTCGTTAGAAGCTTTCTACGGAGCTTTCTACGGATGGCTACGTGTATAAATTAGCTGGATCGTAATGTACCGCGTCAAATCGTTATGCATCGCGGTATAAGTGTCTATCAAGCGTGAGTTTAGATTTGCCTCGTTGACGAGGCGGTCGATGACGTCCGTGACCTCTTCAATGGGAAAGTCTGGCTCGTTGTCAACCCACTGGGAGCAGCAGCATCTAAAGAAGATGGTCGTGTTCGTTTCCTGCTCTACGCAAGATGTCAGTTAGAAATAATCAGTGAAGCAAGAAAATAATGAGCGTACTCTGCGATTGCCCACGAGCTCCTCCAGACGCCTATTAGCTTCATGCAGAAAGCAATTGTGCAAATCGATAGGGTTGCCGGTCTCGGTAAAAGGAAAAAAGAATCGATCTTGTGGCAATCCGCTAACCACTCCACGAACGTACTTCTCCTGACCCGCAATAAATCGAATTTGGTAAGTTCCTTGGTTATCGACTCGTCAGATGGTTACGGCAAACCCGTGAACTTTAGTAGCATCTTCAGGGGCCTGTGTTATGCGATTTTCACGCCCTCTCAGCTTTGCTGCAATTTCACCATGAGCAGTAAGCAGTGCACTCATTCGCATGCCAAAATTTTCAAGTAGCGTCTGGCGTTCTCGGTGATGCGTGCGGACGAGCTCTTGGATGGTCGATGCGTGGGTATGTATCATGTCCTGGATAATGCGATCTTTTCTGTTATTTTCATCTCGAAGTCTCTGAGCTGTCTGGTTCCTTGTTCGTGGCTCGGATGAGGAGGCCGCAATTGGTGCAGGGGAGCCCTCCTCTCTTCGAAGATCAGCGCGGAGTTATCGAAGCTCTTGATCCGCCAGACGAAGGTCTTCGCGGGCGAGGCGAAGTTCCTCACGGAGGGAGGAGTTTTCTGCGCGAAGTGCGGCTAGCGACATTTTCGCTCTTTTTGCAATGAAGAACGCGTTTTGCACTGGCTTGACGAAGGCTAATTCTGGCCACGAATTGAAGATAGCCAATCAGATAGTGCTTCTCTCTTGTATCGTGTTTCTGCTCGTGTTGTGGACCAGCTATGACGAAAACCCTAGATTATTTCCCTTTATGCGTGTCGTGACCCCCTTTTTCTAATTTCTTCTGGTGGTGCCGCACCTTTTTCTGCTGTAATCTGTACGTTGTGTGTGTTAATTTGTCGACTCCTCCGACATGTAGTTATTATTTTCGCAATTTTGATCAAGACATATCAGAGGTATGTCAGAGGTGGGTCGAGTTACATTCGACGTATTTACATAAATTTGCCGATGCAGTACAAAAGTAAGTCGCATTTAATATGACCATACAAATACTCATATGAGTTCGTGACGGAGCATCCGACATGTTATAAGCGATTCAAGCAAAATCTTGTAGCCGGTGAACGAGGGGTTAATAGCCTGTTAGGGTAATTTTAGACTGATTTATTTATGGTTAATTAGATAATTTGGCCTATAATGCAAATTACTAATTATCTATCAGATTACAAAAGTAGATCAAATACTATTGGTTTGCCCTCAGCCACCCGACCTACGTGGCAGTGGTGTGGTCCACACCACCCATGACTGAGTATTCACAAAACGAATACTCCCAGAAGTATATCTTCTTCTAGAGGCGGTACCCTATCTGGGGTACCCCTCATGTAACCCCGTTACATTCACCCCACTTAGACTGAGTTCACCCTCAACCAATAAGGAGACAGAAAGAGAGCGCCGCTCTCTTTCCATCTCTTGTCGACATCCATCGACGAACCACCATTGTGGCTTTGCGGCTTCATTAACCATTTTTGCGCAAGTGTCAAGCACCGAGGTTCCCACGTCAACATCCCTGAAAGTGCCCCGGAAGGCAAGCACCCAAGGCGCTTCGGCGCCTTCTAAGTCTAAGACCGAGACTGCAAAGGCCAAGTCGAAAGACAAGGCAGCTTCCAAGGCAGCCAGCAAGTCTACCGCTGCTACTGCCACTCAAGGAGGGAGCCGACAACGCATTCGCTCGCGCTCCTTATCACCCGATGACAGGCTGAACCCTCGGTTCGCCTATCGGGACCACAGTCCTGGGGCGGAGTCCCATGACTTCGACATCTCAATGATAACGGGATCGGAGTCCGACGAGGGCACTACCGGATCCACTAAGGATCCTACTCCTGCACAGGACGCTCCTTTGCAGGACGATCCTGTTGATGATTCTAAATCATCATAGGCTAAGGCGGCTCCGACGAGCTCGCCTGCCAAGAACCTTACCTTACACAAAGGTAAGACTCGAGCCCAAGCTCCGAAAGCAGCTTCTAAAAAACGGATTGACGAGAGTGCTGCTGCTAAGAAGCGCACAGCTCCTGACTCTCCTTTTCGTGAGTCGGGCCTACCGACAGGTTACCATAACCTATTCGACTCTGTCGGATGAGGCCGAAGAGGGGGGGGGGAGCTATCAATGAGCTCCAAGAGATCTCCAGTGGTCTCGACGAGCAGCAGGAGCCCTGGCAAGCTGTTCAACTGCAAGGCGCAACAGAAGTATCATCCTGCGCGCCTATATCCACGCGGATATTACCAGCCGGATGCGGGGGCTGGGTCTCCTTTATTTCTGAAAAAACTCAGCGCCCCCTGGTGGTCTTAACCATGGGCACACTTCACGTGGCGTCTATGAGCGTGCCTTGGTTCAGGACGAACCACTCTTTGTCAATGCCATTGAGGCCGCCAGATGTGTGCTGGTTGCACCACACCGAATTCCTCTTAAGAAATTTACGAGTCTCCGTAAGAAATCGGAAGACCATGGCGGGCTCTTCCACGTGTGGGGGCACCCTTGGGTACATCCCGAGAACATCACAACCCAATCTCAAGCAGAAGTCCTGTTCTAGAGATGGGTTTCTCTAAAGAACTTCACAGTTCAGGAGTTGAAAGAACTCCGAGAAGATCGTCTGCTGTCCTACGTCTTGGACCAGCGCGATCTTCGCATTGAGTTTGCTCATTTAATAGCTAAGCGGCAACTCCACTACGTCATGGAGGGACTTAGACAGCAGTCCAAAGTCCAGCGCTCAAGACGAGTGCGGGTACGGTTCCACCAACCCGGGAATCGTACACCGTAAGGCGACTAAGAAGCCGCGGACTACTTACGCCCCGGCTGTTGCAGATCCCAAATCTCAACAGCCTTTGGGCAGTCAACCCGGTGCCGGTCTTCCGACTCCCACGAGTTCCGTGACGAGGGGTATTCACGCCACTTCACAAGCAGCTGGCGCTTCCCAGAGTGCCGCCCCTCTTGGACGCCCCGCTCCACATGGAAGTGGAGCTCTCCGTTCCGATCAAGGAGGGCAGGAGGAGCTCTCACACGCGTTCGAGTACGAGGATCCTTCTCAGCCTTATCCTTCTGGACCCTCAACTTCGGGTCGGGACTCTGTGGGGTCCCTGTTGAGTGACGACGTCCGTCAGCTTCGGGATCGCGTACACGCGATCGAGATTGCCCTTGGGTTAGGACCTGGTGATCAGGTTGCCTCTCAGGCTGGCAAGCCAGGGGCCCTTGAGGTCCTTCGTCAAGATGTGGACGTTCTTGGTCGTGAGACTCGAGAGCTCCACGGACACGATGATCGCCGAGTTCCGGTTTCTGCCCTGAAGGAACTCCGTCGGGGCTTAGACGCTCTAAGCCATGAGGGGGATGGTCGGATGCCCTCTTATGAGCCGCAGGGGTACTCATACCACTCGGCTTATGGGTATAGTTCTTACCCGAATTCTTCCCACTCTGTACCGTCATACCCTTCGTATGACTCGCGTGGGTACCAGTCTGTTTTCCATTCACAGGCTCCGACACCGGGTTGCTCCAGTTGTCCAGGGGGTTCAGCCGCGTTTCGAAGAGGTGAACTCTCACCTTGGTCTTCCTACGTCTGAGGGGAAGGACCCAGCGGATCGTAGTACCGCTTAAGACGCCCCACGTAGAACGTTGGGTGCGTCGCCATTGACTTAGGAAGGGCGATGGTGTATGCCGCGCCATGTCTGGCCAGGGCCGCAAAGTGTCCAATGAAACGATGAATCAGCTTGTTGCTCTCAACAGAGCTAACCACCTTTAGCGGTAGTTTTTAGTGTCTAACAGGACTAATTCACCTTGTTTAAAACATTTAAGTTTCCCCTTCCGTTCTTGTCAGAGTATTCCTTTTGTTTGTCCTGACCGACGCGATTGCGTCTCTAACCCGGCTGATTAGCATCAGCCTGTCGTCTATCAACGACGACAACTGTCTTTTTAACCCCTTACTTCCCCGGTCTAAATACGACGGTATATTTTTTTCTGTCCCATAATTTAGCGTATTGGAATTTGTATGCTTTTTCGTGTAAGTATGGCTTTGAAGGCGCGGGTTGGGTGTGGGTGTGAGAGCAGAAAAGTGGGTATAGTAGCGGGCCCTGCAAGGTTAATCACTCTTATGTAGGCACAAAAGACCTCACTACAGCTGTTATGATGGTTAGTCAACATAAAATATGTCCCGGTTATTCGTTAGCCCATTTCTGCATCGTTGCACACATCTAGAAACGGTGGCTTTGCTCATTGTAGCCAATGATATGATTCCAGAAGTAGCGTTTCCAATGATTACAACCTACCAAACTAAAGACGTACTGTCTGCGACTCGTCGTCAGCTTCCGTTGCGCTGTCAGCAGCTCCGCTCCCATCGTCTTCCACTTCGCTAGAGGCCACGCCAACGCCATCTCTGCCAGTACAGCGGTGGCGCGCTTGCATAATCTGCCGCCGCTTCTTACCAGGACGCGATGGAGGAGGTCGGTTCCGGATCTTGTGCTCTTGCAGAAGCACGCACGGGACATCGTTGCCGTCGCTCCAGTCCGCGTGCCAGATCTGAAAACATGTTTTGTCTTTTCCTTCTCGGGCAACATTACTCAGGTATGTTCTGTTTCAACACACAACTTGTGAGTCTACGGTGTCCACCCCTGTTAGCTGGTAGCACGTACCGCCGGTTGCCTGTTGAGAACTCTGGGCAAAAATACTTGGTGAATTTCCTTGGCTTCATCTTCAAGATCGCGCACACCTTGCATGATCGGTGGCGCCGCCTAGTTCCCTGCTCACAATCGACCGTGTCCGGATTTTCAGCGAGCCGATGATCAGTATCAGCCGGATAAAGTATATCGTGTTGCGTTGATCCATCTCTCGCTGGGGACGCCGCTGTTCGTTCTTTTGCGCTTGTAGCTCGCTACAATCAATGGGTGCAACATAAGATGTGTTATGTTGGATATGAGTATACAAGCCAAACGCATATGTTGACTATCCAACTTTTCACGTACCTCGATAGAATCAAATGCTACGGGAGAGTCCACAGCGAGAAGCTGCTCCATCAACGTCTCCAAAAACGCGAAGTGCTTGGGTGGTCTCTTGTTGTTCACCTTCCGGAAGTAGCGGTGTACAATGAAGGCATTTACCAACGCCATGTCATACAGGCCCAAGAAAAGGGTCTTATAGTACTTTCGTGTCTTGTAGGCTAGCTGGACATTGTAGCGCTGCATTCTCAACTGGTCATGGACATCCACACCCATCCAGCGGTGGTAGTCCCGCACGAGCTCGGGGGCAGGGACGGCCTTAATATCTCCATGAACACGGCGCACTTTAGGATACACAACTGTGAAAAATTAGCATTACATTCTCCACGGAGACTAGAGGCGTACATACTGACTGTGCTGGGTCTTCTACTGCCTCCAGTCGATAGCATGTGCACTGGAAGCCGGTCCATCCACATGACAGCCGTCAATTGAGGGAAGCGTTTGTTTTCAGCTAGCTTAGTGGTTCCTTGTGAGGGGACCATCACTTTCTGCTTGTTCACGATTCTTGTTTTCTTCTTCGTAATTATGTATTTGGCGTAGCCAGATCGAACCGTCTGAATCGTTCCTGTTAGATACATCCGGCAATGTAGTAGTTCCAGAGCGAGCTTCACCGAAGTATAGAATCTGTCAGTCACTACCAAGCGACATGGAGACGTTGGTGATGGCGGACACAGCACATTCATGTTGCGCAGTACGGCGGCCTCGCCAGCGTTGTTGTCTTTTCCTACGGATACGCGCAAATGCTCTTTAGCACCACAGTATACTTCGATTCTGTAGACAATACAAACAGTTAGCGCTATGTTGACATTCAATCACGAGCTAGTCATTATGTTGAAACATATACAACATAAGCACTTAGGCAAAAAAACCGTGGCGAGTTCCGACTCGCCACGGGTGAGCTAACCTCATGCAGTACGATATCTTGGCGCATGCAGCGACGAAGACCTTCGTCTCCCACTTGTGGGGTTTGTCTTTGTAGAATTGTCTAGTACGATTTTATCTGGAACGCGACGACAAATTTACTTCATCAAAACTGATGACAGGAGGCACACGGTAGCCACGGTAAACGTCCGCTGTAGTACATCAATAACAGGGCGTATTTTCCAAGCTCGGTCAGTATTCGCCTTTGGCGACTTGTTGTTGGAGAAATGGAGATAGCACATGATGTGAAAGAAGCGATTCTTGCTCATGAAAAGGCTAAACCGGTTGGCAGGCATCGCCCCGACCTTAGCCACCGACCAATGAGCTGCAATGCCTTTGCGAATCGGCGCCAACATCCTGGCAGTAAGAAGGGACATCGCTTGTAACACCTCGTACGCGCATATGTCCTTTACATCTGCCTAGCGCCGTTGAATGTCATCGAGAGCCTCCACTTCACCGCCACTTTTACGCTGCTGTGCCCGACTAATCCGTGCTCGCTGTGGAATCGACTGCCGGTGGTAGGTGTTGCTTTCAACGGCAATTTGAGCCCATAGCTTGGGTGGCATGAAGTAAAACAGGAGAGCCAGTGGGTCGTCAGAGACTACTAGAACACTTTGCGTAGGTCCAAACGATCCATCATACAGGTCAGCGTACGTGGGGTCTGGACCGAACTTGGTTTCATCTGTAAACAGCATCGAAACCTTATGTTAATATTAATGTAGGATATATATCCAAATGCAAATGCATCAGCTGATGTTGAACAATTCCAGCATAACTTACCATACCCCACCTATTGTCCCGCATTGTGTTTTGGTAAACTTGCTGCCCTTTGCGGCTGATGAACACACTGACCCCGGAAGCTCCTCCATCTCCTCATCCGAATCCTCATCGGTCAACGAGCCAGTGTCCCATTCTCCAACCCACCTATCATCGTCAGCTTCTTCTTCATCTTCTGGTTCCTCGCGCATGTCGGAGTCTTCGTCAGAGTTGAGCCCAGTGCAAGCCGCAGCCTCACCAGACATCAAATTGGGATCACCGCCAACGACACATGCCAAAGAAACGGGAGCGGTCCCACCACCGCTAACAACGGTTACATCAGTGTTGTCTTCATCACTTGGTATTTCCTTCAACATCATAAATATAAACATTTATGTTAGTCATAAGTTGGATACACCAACACCTCATGAAACATACCGTACCTCATCGTTTGCTTCTTTCTCTTCTTGAAGGATACTTCGTCGGCGCTTCCTTGAATCCCCTGACTCGACACTCTTCCGTTTCCCTGAGCTATCCGGCTTTTCATTTGGACGTCTGCTGTTCGTCATGGCGGTTTGGGCTTTGTTCGGCGTCACCTCCTCTACAACCATCGAAACCATACTGGCCACCGCACCCTCTACCTCTGCTGCATCATCTGCGGTTGCCATAGACGCTGGCACTGCATTCGTAGCTTGTGCATTGGTGGTAGCTAACACTGAATCCACCCTCCATATCATTGGCGTCTGTGCCGGCGCCTTCTTGCGATCTGGCTTCTTCTTCGTATTGCCCGTCGTCTTTGCCTCCGCCGGCTCCGCTCTCACCCCCTCCACGCTCGCCTTCGCCTCAGCCACGACTGTCATTGCCTCCGCCACGGATCCCTTCGCCTCTGCGCCAGAAGCCTTCGCCGCCGCTTTCTTTTGTGGTACTGCCGCCGCTGCCTTTTCCCTCGTTTTCCTTTCTTCTTCACGGTGGACTCGTCGCTCGCGACGAAGAGCCTCCAGACACACCTTCCTCTCTGCCGGCGTCAAAGTGTGACGTGGCGTCTTGCCGGCAGGTGCGACCATTGTTCTCCGCGCGGTCGTTTTCTCAAGTGAGGGGACTCAGTGGCTGTCGGCCACCAAATTTGCTGGGTATTTGATTCCTTTCTATGCTACCTCTGACCCATCCCGTTGAAAAAGTAAACCTAGTCCTGTGCATTTGTCCACTTACACTCACACAGATATCTCTGTTTTAGTTTGCCAGTATAGCCGTGCGATACTCCATACAAACTTTAAGTAAATATTTTGCTTATGCTGAGTGTTCCAACATAACCGTAGGTGCTGCACCGGGAATAAAGTAGGGTATACACCGCTTATATTGAGCGTCCCAACATACGGAAACTAAGGGGTTAACGACTCTGGCTCAATTCCTGAGACCTGGGAGGAAAAGGCTTTCCGAGCCTCTCCCCCACTTACGATGGTGGTCACAGTGCCTCCCCGCAAGGTTAGCGACACCTGGGGGTGTCGTAACCCATTCAAGTAGAACGGGGTAAACCCCGTTGATGCGTGTACCGCATTGATGAGTGCAAACTCAACCATAAGAAGCTGATCCGACCAGGATCGAGGTGCTTTCGCACAGATACTGCGTAGAGTATCTACGAGCACGCGATTGACGCGCTCCGTCTGACCATTCGTCTGTGGATGGTCCGCAGTTGACATCGTCAACTTAGTTCCCAACAATTGGAACAGGGTGTCCCAGAACGCACCCGTGAAACGCGGGTCTCGATCTGAGACTATGTTCTCTGGCAGACCATGATAGCGGAATACTCTAGGAACAGCTGTGCAGCATGTTTCCCGGTGACCTTGTCACGTACTGAAGCAAGATGCACCATCTTGCTCAAACGGCAGACAGACACCAAAATACCGGTGTTTCCCTTGTCATCGACCGGCAGGCCGAAGACGAAGCTGAGACTAATCAACTCCACCAATCTGTTGGCACAGGAAGGCTCTGTAGTGGAGCGATCGTATAGATCTGTCGTGACCCGACTGACATGAGCTAGCTCATACTCGGGTCGACGCGACAATGCATCGGCAAGCACATTAAACTCGCCCGGCTTGTATTCGACGCGTAAGTTGTATTCCGCGAAGAATGACAACCACCTCGCCATCCGTTGCGACAGATGCGGCGAGTTGGTGGCAGTCCGCAAGGACGCGTGATCAGTATAGATCACAAAGGGTCTCGTGCCCAAGAGGTGAACTCTAAACTTGACAAGAGCGTACTTCATTGCAAGTAGCTCTTTGTCATGAACGGGATAGTTCCGTTCGGCAGCCTTCAGCTGCCTGGACTGGAAGGAGATGACACGTTCGCGTCCTTCATCGTCCTTTTGCAACAAGGCACAGCCTATTGCATAGTCAGAAGCGTCACAAACGACGCTGAATGACTTGTTTTGTCCGGCAAGGCCAGGACTGGCGCTTGCTGTAAGCTCGCCTTGATGCTGTTGAAAACATCCTGGTGTTGTTGCTCCCAGACCCAGTCGGCATCCTTCTTGAAGAGATCCGACAAGGGTCGAGCTAGTTCAGCGTACCCTGCGCTGTACTTATGAAGATAGTTGGCTAAGCCCAACCACTTCCGGAGGTCCTTCTGTGACCTCGGGGTCGGCGAAGCCGCTATGGCCTTGACCTTCCCTGGATCGGCACGTACGCCGACCCTGCTGACA
Organism: Phytophthora palmivora; assembly: GCA_008079305.1. NCBI lineage: Eukaryota > Oomycota > Peronosporomycetes > Peronosporales > Peronosporaceae > Phytophthora > Phytophthora palmivora. Next base: position 187,707 of record VOQZ01001437.1, read on the forward strand.
AAGCAGCCGAGGACTTTTATCTCCTCAGCTGCAAAGACGCACTTGTCGATGTTGGCATAGAGCTTGTTGGCTCTCATGACCTCAAACACCCGACGGAGGTGCCTCAGATGCACCTCCATAGCCGCCTGGCCACCTTCGGCACGGCTATGGACGAATATATCGTCAAAGTACGTCTGTGCGAACGTACGCAATGGTCTAAACACTTGTGTGACCAAGCGATTGAACGTCGCTGGGGAATTCGATAGCCTTTGTGGCATCACTACCCACTCCCAGAGCATCCCGCTCGGGGTGCTCACTGCGGTGAGAGGAATGTCACTCTCCCGCATCAGGATCTGGTAGTATCCGACTACCAGATCTAGGGTACTGTACAGCGTACAGCCCGACATGTTGTTTAACAACACATCCTTGCGAGGGATCGGCGTCTGTGCCGGTACCGTCGCATTGTTCAGCTTGTTGTAAGCATGAACCAGACGTCACTTCCCGTTCGGTTTACGAACGCAGAAGGTTGGCGTCGAGTGCGGGGACTTCGACTCCCGCACCATGCCCGACTTCGCTTTTTCAGCGAAGAAGGCATCTATGACCTCGCACTGCTCGCGATGTAGAGTCCATTGTCTCGTGACACAGTACTTTGTGCCAGGCACGAGATCAATCTCGTGCCGAACTCCCCGATCCGGCGGGGGTTGGGATGGTGGGTGTTTCGACACCACCTCCGAGAACTCGTTAACAAGAGGATACACTGGATCCTCTGGGTTCTTGAGGATCTCAGAACCCAAGCGCGTTGCACGCTGCTTCGCGAACCCCTCCAGGACATCCTCGTCCATTACGGAGGAAGAGTTCAAATCTTCATGAGAGGTCTCCGGCTTCAGGAGCACCATCTCCGCAATCTCTCCGGCCATCAACTCGGCCAGGAAGTCCTTCATGGACAGTTCCTCGAGGTTCAGCAGTGCTGACACCTCAGGTAGTTCCTCCAGATGGATGGCACCTGCCTTCACTTGACGACCGGACACGCCGTCGAAGACATGGCATTGCTCTTCGACCGGCCGTGCTGGTGGAGTCTCAGACTCCGAGTGTGGTACTTGGTTATCCACACGGGAGGTGCTCAACGACACCTCCGCACTCGTACTGGTCTTCTTGACCCCGCGTGGAACTCTGTTACCCACGCTAGAGACATACGTAGCGCTCTTGTTCTTCTTCTCGGTCTCTTCGACCTTGTGTGGAACTATGTTACCCACACCGGAGGCGCTCTCGGCGTCCTCCCCAGCAGCCTCAGCTGCTTGCGGACCTATGTTACCCGCTTGCGGAACTACGTTACCCGCCTGTGGACCTATGTTACCCACTTGTGGACCTATGTTACCCACACAGGAGACGCCCTTAGCGCTCTCCTCAGCAGCCTCTGCTGCTTGCGGACCTATGTTACCCGCCTGGTCAGTGCCGTCCGGCACTGCCACAGTCGAAGCCCATACGGCGCGACGACTCTCAGCGTTGGGACTTGCCGACGTGGCAATCCCACACGCTTGGCGATGAGCCTTGGTCTCATGACCGGTTGCGAGGCTCATCGCAACATCTTCGTTGGAGTCCGTGACTCCCAGTACTTCTTCGGGCGAATAAGCGCCTTGGCGACCATTCCTGGCGCCCCAGTCCCGGACAGAGGTGGGAACATTACTCACCAAAGCTCTGTCGGAGACCGCAGACCGGCTAGCCCCAATGGCTTTGCCGTGCCAATCGATCCAGGGCTCGTGCTTTTCGAGCCACGGCATGCCCAGGATCAAGTCGTACTTGTCCATGTCTAGGACAAGGAACGACTCCGTGCTGTCAAAGTCCTCAAACTTTACAGCCAGGTCCATACGGACCCCAGGTACGTTAACCACCGTTCCATCGGCCAGTCTCACCGAGACCTGGCCCCTGCCTTTGCTCTCTCGCAAAGCATCGGCATACTTGTCGCCATTCCGCGCGACCGTCTGGCGTCGAGCAAAGTTCGTCGACGCCCCAGAGTCAATCAGGACTCTAAAGGGATCTCCATATCCCCGTACACTCGCGTGTACCACGAGCAGTCCACCGCTGCTCTTTCTCGTCTTAAGGGCACTCAGGCTCTCAGATGCTAAGCCACATGGCGTGCGCCGTCCGCACTCCTACATGGGGACTTCGACCTTCCCCAGTAGGGCGCCCCGCCCCTACTGGTAACCCCAGTTCCCCTGGCTCTTGGGTCGTGGGTTCTGCCACGGGCCCCTCGAGCCCCTAGGTTTGGAAGGGAACTTCCTTTGCCCTCCCACAGGGCAGGCACGTTGCATGTGCTCGAGCTTCCCACATCCGTAACAACGGATAGAGCTCTGTACGGCCGTACCCAGTTCCATGGGTACCGGCCCAGTGCTAGCTCCAGCTGCTGGAGCTCCTTGCACTGCGCCTGACGACGCACTGTGGCCTTGCCACACTGACGTAGGAGTACGAGCCTGTCGGTGGCTGTACTCCTCTTGGAGGGCGATCTGGATCGCCTCCTCCATTGTGTTCGCATGCACGCGGAACAACTGTGTGCGGGATGGGCCAACCTTCAGGCCATCCATTGAACACTGTCACCTTGATGTGTTCAGGTAGGGGGTTCCCCACCAGAGATGCAGCGAGTACTCGCATCTCCTGGATGTACTCATGCAGCTCACGCTTCCCTTGTTTACAGACAAGGAAGCGCGAGCGCTGGCGATACTCATAGTTCGCCGGAAGGAAGGCGGCTCTAAGCTGTTGACACAGCTGATCCAAGGTTGTGAAGCACCCCGGCGTTGCCGCTTCGCGCGTGTACGCCCAGGTCTTCGCCCGACCTCCTAGGTTGGGCAGGGCGAAAGCGACCCGAAGTCGCTCGGTCGAGATTACAGCCACGTCCATCGCGATCTCTACTTCTCTGACCCAGAAGTGGAGGTTCTCTCCCTCCTTCCCCTCATAAGGGTTAACCTTAAGCCTCAACGGCTTAGGTTGGGCTGGCTTCACTTCGGCCACGGGGGCTTGCAGCCCCTGTACGTGAGCGATAAGCCCTCTCTCGTACGTGTCGAACGCGTCAATGCGTTCGACCTGCTCGGCCGACGTAGCAGCCGCCAAGCTTCGGAGGGCATCTCCTCCAAAGATGCCCGCATCTTCCCGTCTGACTCAAATTGAGCATCGGTCAAATGAGGAAACTCCCCTCGATCCATCTTGGCTTACCTTGTAGGAGCCACAGAGGACTCAGGTAGTCAATCTACCCGCGTAGGCGTGGATTGAATACAAGTGCTACGAAGTGTGACGGGGTCACACGAGCACTTTGCTTGAGGAAGCGTGCTATCAGGAGTATATAAACTCCTAGTGAACGACAGTTCACAAGTCCTGGTCTTAGGGGACTTAATAGCTAGTTTGGAGTAAATTTAAGACTGATTTATTTATAGTTAATTAGGTTCATTTGGCCTGTAATACAAACTCCTAATTAACTATAATCTTTTCCTAATATGCATATAAAAGGTAGGTCAAATACTATTGGTTGGCCCTCAGCCACCTAGACCTACGTGGCAGTAGTGTGGTCCACACCACCCACAACAGAGTATCTAAAACGAATACTCACAGAAGTATATCAACTTCTAAAGGCGGTACCCTTTCTAGGGTACCCCTTCATGTAACCCCGTTACATCCCTGGTCTGATGGGATTTAATAGCCAGTTTAGAGTAGATTTTAGACTGATTTATTTATAGTTAATTAGGTCATTTGGCCTGTAATACAAATTACTAATTAACTATAATTTATCCTTGATATGCATATAAAAAGTAGGTCAAATGCTATTGGTTGGCCCTCAGCCACCCGACCTACGTCGCAGTAGTGTGGTCTACACTACCCACGACTGAGTATCCCCAAACGAGAAGTATATCTACTTCTAGAGGTGGTATCCATCAGGGGTACCACTCATGTAATCCCGTTACACCTACCCTTATTGACTTGAGATTTGTAGTAGCATTTACAATTTTTATATTTTTTTTCTTAACACGTATGGTCCACGTCAAGAAATCGCTCTTAATGTGTAGTATACAAGCGCTCAGGTTGAAGGAGTTAAATGAAAAATGTCAATAATAAACGAAAAACTGTCAAAATATCCAGGAATGGAAATTAGCCGTTACAAGAATGCAAATAAACCGCACCCAAAATCTTACTTGCGTAGTTTTGCCATAAGTTGACGCGACTTATCAGGTCGCTCGAATCGTGGGTTACAGGTAGCTGACTATAGCTTGAACAAGGAATTTGGAAAGTGAGGATTGTTTAGGCGCTCCGGTAATTCAAACTTTCAAACTACTGTCTTGGTGAGTTGGCTTTCTTCTTATCCGTGTTGGATCACAGGATTAATCCTTGTTAGTAGGGCATCCCTGTCATATCTGATAGGGCAGTCATGCCAAAGTAACGTTCGCTGCAACTTGTAACATTGCACCGACGTTAGCGCATTTGTTGCGGGATGGCAAACGCGCTTAGAATAGCACCTTTATGCTATTCGTGTTGGCTAACGATCCTTTCACAACATCGTTATGTAATGCTGTTTTGCACACATTGCGAGACACAATCAATTAGGCTAGGGGATTAGTTGTGTCATTCCTACTTAGGACTGTCTGTTACACATTCACTCTGCTGAATAGCTTGTCAGCTTTTTCGTACAAATCAATGATGCCTGAGTGCATTTCTACATCGACGACTCTGCTACATCGTCGTTCTCAATTCTGGCGAGAGCATCTCTATTGAGTGAACATGGAAATGTACCCTGTATTATCTGGTAGGTGCTATTATTGTTATTTAGAGCAAAGTCCTTGTGAATTCCCAGCTACAGCCATGTCTGGAAAAACGGACTATAACACTACCCGTATCCATACTCGCCAGGGTATCCTGGATTCTACTCTGTGATTTTTGCGTGTGTCGAGACGCAACTTTACCCGTCTAGAACACTGGTCTTATTGTCATATCTAAGTCTATCAGATTATGTTCGTTAATTGTGAAGAATGTTGAGGCAAACATCCCGATGCAGGTAGCTGTTTACTCCGACGTCTGGTACATAACACCACTAACGAGTGCTCGGTATGCGTGTGTGCTTGTGTAAGGTTCTGGTTGTTCTTGTTGTGTTGCGAGTAAAATGGAAACTGAATTGATGTCTTTGTCTGTTTGCTGCTATCCATCTACCCGAGGGCGCCCTCGTGGCGCTCGATCCTAAACATGAAGTGGTTGGCTGAGGCGTGCCGGAGCAGGAGCTTGCGCAACCGGTGAGTATACAGGTGACGACTTGGGCTCTCTGTGTGCGGACTCAACTGATGATGCGGTTGTGTTCTGCTCTTGCACGTGCAGATCATTACACTCCCCCCGACTTGAGCGAGTCCCGGCATCTTGAACGTTGAAGTCGCCGAAGTTGAAGTTGGTCGTACCGTAGACCCATGATGTAAGGAACAGTACCGTGAAAACTCTGTTCAAGAGAATTCCACTAGGCCCGTACCACTCGATTGCGTTGGCGGAGATCTTTTAGCAGCGCTTGCCAGTGGCTGACGTGTTTGATGTCGCGCTCGCGTTCCCACGTGTTCTCATGGTGGGGGAGCCCGTGCCACTTGACCAAATACTCAGGTTGGCGGTTGAAGATGCGCTTCTTGATCAGAGCTTCGACAACGTGTAGAGTCTCGCCATCGTCGTCGAAAATCACTGGAGTCGACTTCGGGATCACACGACCGACGAAGCGATCAGGGTTGCTGTTGTACACCTTGAGCTTGTCGATGTTGAAACGTGGGCTGATGTGCTTCAAGTTGGCCGGTAGATCCAGCAGCGCGACGTTGCCGTGAAGTTCCAGGATCGGGAAAGGACCGATGAAGCGCGGGATGAACTTCCGTGAGCGAAGAGTCGTTTCCGCGGTGGCGTGCGAGATGTTCAGGTCCTGCGTCGACAGCAAGGCTAGATCACCGACCTTAAATGGGTTTGCTGCACGACGCCGGTCGTAGAACTTCTTTTGAGCCACCTGCGCATCCAACAAATTCTTTCTAGCACGTTCGATCACCTCTTGACGATGCTGAACAAATCGAGACGCGTACTCCACGCGAGACCTCGCCACCGGCTGATCGCTCTCAGCACTACCCAATGGGTTCTTAGGGTGACGGCCGGTGTCGACGAAGAAGGGCGATAGCTTTGACGAGCTGGACATCAGTGTTGCGTTTGCATACTCAATCATGGGCAGGTGCTCATTCCAGTCGTTGCCATGGTACGAGATAGAGCATCGCAACGAGTCCTCGAGAGTCCGATTCTGACGCTCAGTTTGGCCGTCGGCCTGCGCTCGGTGGGCAGTTGTCATCGCTGTCTTGATCTTCATCAGCTGCACAAGTGCTTTCCAGAACTTTGACGTGAACTTCGGGTCGCGGTCGGAGATGATGGTCGATGGGATTCCATAGTACCGGATGACATTGTTGAAGAACAGCTTGGCAGTGTCTTCTGCGGTCGCCGTGGTGTGCATCGGGATGTAGACTGGACGCTTTGACAACTTGTCCACCACAACCATGATCGCATCAAAGCCGTCGGACACTGGCAAATGCGTGATGAAGTCAGTCGAGACAACATCCCAACAAGCTGCCGGTAACGGAATTGGTTGAAGCTTGCCTGACTTTCGCCCCGTGCTCGCCTTGTACCTCATGCACGACTCACAACTCTGCACGTAGGCTTTGATATCCAGGTCCATGATCGGCCAGAAGTACCACTGGGCTGCAGCTAGCTGTGTGCGGCGGATCCCAGGGTGCGCCATAATGGCGGCATCGTGCGCGTTGTGGATGACATCGAGCCGAAGTTTCTGGTCGTTTGGTACACAAAGGCGGCGTAGATTGTCGTCACTCTTCAAGTAGATCAGCCCGCGAATGACTTCGTACTCTTCCGACGAGCGTCTGAACTTCCACAGTGGCTTGAAGACTGGATCTCTGCTGTATGCCTTCTGAAACACCCGCTTCGTTTGGTTATCCAGCTGGCGTGAGCTGATCACCGTGCTGTCCTCCATTGACGCTGCGTTCAACCTCATGCGCCACTGGGCTGTGCCAACGCCAAGCGCCTTTGTGGCCGGCTGTTTGACGGCAAGCATCACAGCTTGATCCCGGGACGGTATGCTTTGGAGCTTCGCCGTAGCCATGGTACGTCGCGAGACCACGTCGCGAATGTTCGTGCACGTGGTAGAGGTCAAACACTCCGTACACACAGCAATCGGCTCGGCCTTGGGCTCACAATCCTCCTGCCCCTCCCCCGGACTTGGTGAAGCGTCAGGGGGACGCGACAACGCGTCCGCAACGACATTCAAAGCTCCTGGACGATGATGCAGAGTAAACTGAAAGGACGCAAAGAAGTCGAGCCAGCGGGCCAGGCGGCCAGATAGGCGTGGATGCTGCAAAAACCACTTGCACGCCGAGTTGTCCGTATACACTTCAAACGAGACTCCATGGAGGTAATGACGCCAACGTGTAAGCGCCTGCTTGATCGCAAAGAGCTCCTTCTCGTGAACAGGCCAGTTCAGCTCGTGAGGTCCCAGCTTCTTGCTGAAGAAAGCCACGGGGAGATCGTTGCCATCATGCATCTGAGAGAGCACTCCACCAATGCACGCATGGCTGGCATCCGTTGTCACGATGAATGTTTTTTCAAAGTCTGGTAGACGAAGCACCGGTGCGTGCTGGAGCGCGAGCTTAATGGCATTGAACGCCTGGCGCTGGTGTTCATTCCATACCCAAGCAACATCCTTCTTGGCCAGAGAGCTCAGAGGCAGTACCAACGTTGCAAACAGGTGGATGAAGCGACGATAGTACCCGGCGAGGCCCAAAAAGCGTTGGAGGTCCTTAATGTTGCAAGGCTCGGTCCACTCTGCGATGGCTCGAGTCTTGCGAGCGTCCACGTGCAACCCATCAGCAGAGATGGTGTGGCCCAGGAAGTCAACCGAGGGTTTCCCGAAGTCGCACTTGTCAGAATGGGCGTAAAGCTTGTTAGCGCGAAGGACTTCGCAGACTTGCCGTAAGTGCTCAACGTGGTCAGCCATCGATCGCGAGAAGATACAGATGTCGTCAAGATACACGACCACGAACCGTAGATGACTCAACAGCTTGCGCATCAGACGGGTCCACGTGCCTGGCATGCCGGCCAGACCCATGGGCGCTACGTTCCAATGATAGATCTCATGGTTCGTCCTGAACGCCGTGTACTGCTTTGACGTCGGAGACATGCGCATCTGATGGTATTCACTCGCTAGGTAGAGAATCGAGAAGACCACAGCGCCCACCATGCGATCGAAGAGTTGTTCGATGTGCGGTAGCGGGATCTTAGCCACATCCGAGGCGGCATTCACCAAGCGATAGTCGATGACCCATCGAATCGCCATGTGCGGGTTGTTCGAGTGCAGCCACTCCAAGCGGGATGGGAACTTGCCTGTCGCGGGATCCTTTTTCGGCACGCCGAAGATGTTCGATACCCACGGTGAGTCCGACACTTCGATCCAGTTTTTCTTCAGCAGATCTGCCACAAAGATGTCCAATGCTTCCTGCTCAACCTTCGAGAGGCGGAAGGGAGCTCGGTTGCTTGGCGTCGCACCTGGTTTCAAGACCACTTCGTGCTCGATTGAACGGCTTGGCGGTAATCCAGGTGGCAGCTCTGCTGGAAAGACATCTGCGAACTCTTCAAGAACCGCTTGGAGCATCAATGGCACGGACTTCACCTTGGGCGACGTCTTCACCGTGACATGATACAGCTCGACGTACTCCTCATCCTTCACCTTCTTCTCGAACTCCGCAGCCGCAAGAACACTCAGCAACGACGCGTCTTTACCATCGTCACCGTCGTTGGCAAAGAGGCGTGGCAATGGCTGACATCCCAGCGCTGCTATTGAGCTCGGTCCCAACGGCATAGCGAAGTAGCCTGCCTTCACATGGTCATCGAGCTGCTGCCGCAGGTTCGGGGGAAGCGGGTGCTGAAGAAATTCGGGTTTCACTTCCACTGAAGCCACCGTCGGTCCCGCCACCTCAAGACTGCTGTTCACGGAACCGAAGTCATGTACTACACGCTGGTTAGGGAAGCGCATCACTGCGGTTTGCCAATTGATGATCGGGTTGAACTGCACTAACCACGGGTGACCGGGAATCACGTCTTGGTTTGAAGATACCTCCCATTCAATGAGAGAAACATCGTTGAAGGCTCTGCCAGCAAAGCAGACAGTCTCCAAGCATTGCTGTGCGGTACGCGCCGGGGTTGTCGTGCCGTCAAAGCGCTCGGCCGTGACCTTGGTGACCTCAACGTAGTGTTGCGCGAGGCCTGGACGCACAATGTTGCGCTCTGCACCACTGTCGATCAAGACGCGCACTGCATGGTCGTTCATCGTTCCTTCAAACCTCAATAGTTCACAATTGGGTGACAACTTCGCGTCGAGAGACACCATGTTCAGTTGCAAACTGTCGATGACCTCGATGTGGTCGTCGCGGTTGTCTGCGTAGTCATCCTCATCGTCGTCGGATACGTCGTCGTTTTCCACAATGCAGCGAAACGAGCCCTGGTTTGCGCGGAAAGAATCACGCCCTTGTGGAGGACGAGATGAGCCTCGGGGGTTGTTACGCGCTGGCCGCTTAGGACACGTAGCCAGGCGGTGTCCAGGCTCCTTGCAGTAGAAACAAAGATTACTTCGCAGACACTCGTCGCGAGAAACGAAGCGCGAACTCCCGATCTCCATTGGAGTCGGCTCCTCGACGTGATGTGATGACTACTGCAGGCGTTGTGGACCTTGGCCTCCGCGGTTCGCGTTGGTTCGACGCGATCCTACAGCGTGCGTGCGGTCGTACATGATCGCAAACGCAATTGCGTCTGTCGTGTTCCTGAACTGGCGCAGCTTCACCTCTTGTCTGATCTCTACGACCAAGCCCTCCTGAAAATGCATGACCTTGTCAATGTCTGACATGTCTTCCACCTTGCAGATGATGTGCCGGAAGTGTGGTGTTGGGTGGGAACTACCCAGTCGCTAAGGCAACCGCCACAGAACCTTTCGGTGAAAAGCGAGGGTTCAATCCCATTGGAGGATTAAACACCCCGCGACTGAGTGACAGAGAAGGAATAGTGACATCCGAGAGCCTCGGCTAGCCTAATACAACCTGGCCGAGGCTTCCTGGAGTAGGCCGAGATAGGGCTCTGTACCCATCTCAGATCCCTTGTCTCACGTCTGTACAGTCCCAAATCCGTACTTAAGGGTGAGTTGTCGACCCCTCGGTTGTACTTATTCTGAAACCTCGGAGACTCCTACAGAGATTTGTTTACACTTGATATTTGTATATAGGCATAGGACAAAACATAGGATGACATACAGAGGCTCTCTGAGCCTCACATTAAGCAGTTTATAAAACGCAGTGTTCCCCCCAGCTAACAAGAGTCAAGTCCGACTTAGGTAAGTGTAGCTAGCTTATTTAAGTGCCAGGACACGCTCAGTTGTGTGGGATGCCTGTTGGTAGACTCAAGGTACATTGAACCGAGAGTTTATCCTGGTCAGGCCAAGAGTTGGTGTGGCCGAGAGATCGGAGGCGACAGTGAAGTGTCGTTACGTGTATACTTGGGGTCTATTAAGGTCCTAGTGTATATTTTGCTCCCCGTCAAGGTTATACCTCGACACCCCTGTATAAGGCCTAACACGCCGGTACCCTTTCCTCTGAGGGACTGCAGGGTTACGCGCGAAAGCGCAATATAACACCCTAGTCTAAGCTCGTGGCTAGTGGTGTAGGTAAGGGTTACCTAAAACAACCTCGGTATACAGAAGCGCTTACAACCGACCCGGTGTAAGGGATCGTTCCTGGTCTTCAGGTTTGATCCAACAAAACGCTGACCTTAACGGGGAAGCGTGTGTTGTTGGTGGGAACTCTCCCGACAAGTGAGAATTTTATCGTGTCCTACACGACAACTGGTGCCGCGACCCGGGATTGGTGTGACCTTCTGTGTGTTGTGGTTGTGTTAGTTTCTACTCTAACGAGCATTCGAGAGAGAGAAGAAGAGAGAAAATGGCGAAAGGAGGCAAGTCAGCGGTACCAGCAACACCGATGAAGTCAAGTGGAACACGCACCGAGCCTACGGGGCACCCTGGGGATTCGTTGTCGACGCCACCGACATCTCGTTTGGTGACAATTGCCGAACGCTCGGGAAGTTTCGACGAGTCGGTTGGCTACTCCGACGCCAAGGAAGATGATGATGAAGAGTACCTGGAAGAGAAGGCAGCAATGCCCGACCTTTCGGAAGCCGCTGTGGTATCTGTAGGCCGCAGCGGAGGGGTGAGGTCGCTCGCGCGTAACCTCACCGAAGAGCTGGATGACGTAGCTGGACCTGAACCAGCCACCGAGGACAGTGATGATGGGTCCGACGGTTTGAAGCCGTCGGCGATGACCGGGAAGGCAACTTCTCGGTCGACAGGCAACCGACCACCAGTCAATGGTGATACGCCGGCTGCCAACAAGGTTCTAGGTCGCTGCCTGGAACTCATGAAGACTAGGAGCAATTGGATGCAACTGTTCGGCCCGAAGCTGGTCCGCCAGGCTATCTGGATGGACCTCGGGGGTGGGCTAGCTGTGCCCATTGACTCAACGAGCACTCGACAAGTGGCCCAGGATACTGTGCTACTCCTCCGTGCTATGGGGTGCGAGCCTCAGAGGTTTCCATCTGACGCCGCACTCAAGGATTGGACGCCGACTGATGCCGGCCCAGCGTTGCGAAAGTGGAAGAAGAAGTTGCGGACGTCTTTCGGGGTGTCCGAGATCGGAGCAGGCCGTCAGCCTATAGCCCGACGCGCACCGGAAGCAGCGGACCCATCAAAGGTCCCCCTCCCCAAACTCCCAAGAAGCGTGTCAACGAGGGTTCCGATTCTGGCGTTTTTACGGCTACAGCCGAGGCTTCACCGTACATGCAAGACTTGCACATGGTAACACCGAGGTCTGCAAGTCGATCTGAGCGGCTAGCCGAGGAGACAGAAAGTCTACGCCCCACTCCGAACACTCGTCAAGAGACTGGCCAACGTCCCGCCAGGAACTACGATAGCCCAGAGGACTCGTCGGACAGTGATGGCGACTCAGGGACTTCGATTATCTCGATGGAGACCTCACCGAGGAGTGGGCGCGCCAGATCCGCGAGCTGAGCAAAGCGGAGACTAAAAGCTCCACACAGAGGCTCGAGCTCGCAACCCACCTTCCACTCGGCAACATCAAGCCCTATTTTGGACTCCGGAACAAGAGCGAGAAGTCCATGCAATGGCTCCGAACCTTTATCTACGAGATGAAGGGAACGCACACGCCACCGAACGAGTGGTGTATGGCATTCGAACTCAGTCTCCAAGATGGAGCTCTACATTGGTACCGACAACTCCCACGCAAGACTCGTCGTACGTGGAAGTTGTTGAGCGACGCGTTCATCAAGTACTACTGCTCACGGTTTACTCAGTCTGCGAAGGCTCGGTATTATTCAGCGAAACGAGAGGATAAAGAGCACGTGTGTGATTACCTCAATAGGCTTAACGGCTATGCCCGCAATGCCGGAGTGCAGTTCGAGAACGGTGGACGCGACGCCAAGGACCATGTGGAACACTTTCTGGATACGTGTGATGACCGAGGTCTAGAAGAGGTCTGTGTCACGTCCGAGTTAAGGACATTCATGACCTCGAAGATATGGTCAACGACATCCTCCGTCGTCGGGAGCGTAAAACATCCCGAGAGTCGTCAGGACGCCGTCCTAAGAACCAAGAAGACAGCCGCCGACATGATGGTAGGCGCACAGAGGGTTCGCGAAACAGCTATCGCCGTGATCGACATGACCGAGAACGCCGTCGCGACGATTCACGCCCGAGAGTCACGGTAGCGAATGCGCTAACCGACCTCGTCGCTGCATTGAATGTGAACGACGCTACCAGGTCTCGATCAAACCGCCCAGAGACGCGCCATCATGGTTATGACAGCACCGAGACATCTAGCGACGACGAACGGCGCCGGGACGGCAGCCGATGTTCCAGTGAGAGCTCCGACAGCGATACTAGTCCCGACGGTGAATACGGTCATGTTGCAGCCGCCAACGACAGCGAACGCCGGGCCGCTGCAGAGGGTACTTTTGCCCGACACCCCAGGGACGGTAATGGTCACTTCAGCAAAGACCGAGACTACGGACGAGACAACCGATAGCGCCAGTACGGTCCTTGTGCAGCCTGTGGCAGTATGTCGCACTCTGTGCATTATTGCTACAGGCGATGCTAGTTGTGCAAGCAAGTGCACGACGCTGGGAAGTGTGACGCCCTCAACGAGCACCAACCTCCTACGGTCGAAGGTCGAGTAGAAGGATCTCACGCCTGAGCTGTAAAGCTTGGTGTTCGGAAATCATTTAAACTAGGCAGCCCGCCAACTGAAACTGGGTTGGTCCCAATCGGGCTGCCACAGTTAACCGAACCTGCAATAGATGCCGACTATATGTTCGCATTCGCAGGAGAGGTGAATTGGCGCGAAGACCGAGAGATTACGAGTGTGAAAACAACGGAAAATGAAAAGGAGAGGGGTGTATACCTCAGTGAGTGTGGAGTAACGGAGTGGAGTATTGGCGAACCTAGTGGCCGCAAGACCGAGGGTACGATTGCTAGTATGTCCCGAGTTGAACGATCGCCCCGAGGTCTCGTCGCGAGGACGAAGTTACTCCCGGGCAAGAGATTGGGGTGGTGGTCGTCCCAACGGTACGACAAGAGGAAGAGAATGAGAGCTTTGGTCAAGGGTGCGGTGAACGATGTGCGAACGAGGATTCTGTTGGACACTGGAGCCAACGTCAGCGTGATCTCGGCGAACTACGCCAAGAGGTTGCGGTTGCGCGAAGTCCCAGACCACGGCCGAAGCTTGGAAGTACGGGGCATTAACCCCGGAGTGCTAGAGACTCGTCGACGAGCGCTCGTGAAGATCACCCTGGGATGGGAGCGAGTGTACGAGTTTGAAATGTGGATCATGAACCACAGTGCAGGAGTCGATGTGGTCCTCGGAACAGACTTCATGATTCCGGCGGGTGTCCGGCTGGACTTGTTCCACGGGACAGCTAGACGGCCAGGTGAAGTGATGGTGCCACTAATTAAGTCGCTGAGCGCCGCTGATGATGAACCCTATGGCACTCAGGTAGTTGGCCGACCGACCGAGGACCTGTATATCCCCGGTCACGAGTGGCGAGAGTTTCGGCTTAAGTGTAAGCGACCGTCTCGGGATACCCACGAAGTTTGGATCCGACGGACGGAGAGACTCGTCCCGACGGTAACAGGTTTAGACGGGGACACCCGACGTGGATCCGGCTGACGAATGTGACACCGAGGGTCGCTAATTGCTCGAAACATGAGTCGGTTGTGTTATGGGTACCGATAGGCGACCTTCCGCGCGAGCCTGGGTACGTACGCCTACGGTCTAACAAGTATAAGGAGTGGCAGATCCTTGCCTATGCGGAGAGCCGTGACGAGACACTATTTGAACGGGAGCGCGAGCTCTACGAATGTTGGCTAGCCGAGCAGCCGCCTGCGGTCGAGCGTAGAGAGTATCCGACGCCGCAAAATATTCTCACTAGAGACACCGAGGATTCAGGTCCAGATGACGAGTCCCAAGTCTACTGCGCCGAGGATATGACACTGGTCACAGACACGACCGGCAGGGAATGTGGTCGACGCAACGACTCGCTTACCTTCAGAGCCGTTGTGGATGCATCGGACGGCGTAGCGGTCGAGAGGATACCGACCGAGGAGCCGGAGCACACGATACCAATGTCAGAGAGTGGCGACCGAGTGTTCGAACAAGCTCAGAAGCAGTCCTCGACCCACGCTACAGACGATGCATTGTGCACCGAGTCTTCAAACGTGGTGACGTCCGCAAATATCGGCGCCTCGGGTCAGGTTGTGGACGAGCCGGACAGCCGAGCCGCACATACCCAGCGCCCTACTGAAGACCCGGAGTGCATATTGGACGCAACTAACGTGTCCGCGATGCACGCGATTGCAGCAGGAGTGGTGTCGGGACGAGACGCCGAAGAAATGACGTGTCCGAGCATTTGGCGAACGACTTCGAGCTCACCGACTACGCACAGGAATTGGCATTCCTGCCTGACCTGACCGAGATTACGGTTACTGCTTTACATTACACCGGTCCGAATGTTCAGAACAAGGACCTGGATGAGGGTCAGCAGCAGAAGCTGGTCGATGTGTTGAAGCGTCACGAGAAGATCATGATCTCAAGTGGCAATGCGCTACCACCACCGGCATACGGTGTGGTGTGCGATATTGACGTGCAGGGGCACGCACCCATCAAACCGAGGGCTCGGAGGACGCCGTTGCGATTTCTCGGGAAGCTGTACGAGCTTCTGAAGGGATTGCTACGGGCTGGACTAATTACCTTCTCGGACAGCCCGTGGGCGTCCCCGATTGTGATAGTTCTGAAAAAGAACGGTGTCGATATCCGTCTGTGTATTGATTACAAGATGGTGAATGCAGTCACAGCGATCATGGAGTACGCCATGCCGCTCGTTGACGACTTTTTGACGGATATGGAGGCCTACCTATGGTTCTGCTCGTTGGACGCGGCGAGCGGATTTTGGGCCATAATGATGACACAGAGAGCTCGGAAGATCTCTGCATTTGTCTGCGCACTGGGGCATTTTGAGTGGTTACGGATGCCGTTTGGTCTCAAGAACGCGCCGATGATTTACCAGCGGATGATCGACAATGCCCTTTGGGGATTTGTCCAGCCGAAGGGCGGGTGGTCGCAATTCGCGAAAGCTATGCGTGAAGCCGAAGAACAGACCAACGATGCCCGGACAGTCACTACAGAGGATTGTAACCAGCATTCGGAGGCACCACCGAGGGCTCGAACTAAGTTCGAGGCCGACCGAGAGTCTTCTACAGTTATGGACGCGGTGTCCCTGTTGGTGAATAGTCCCACGGGTGACATGTTTGCGAACGGCGAGTCGGACGAGTCCTCGCTGGTTCCGGTGTTCGACCGACGATCCTTCGTCGACGACATATGCTTCGGCAACACGACATTCGACGGTTGTTTAGCGACGCTGGACCGACGGCTCCAACGTTTCACAGAGTGTCGGATTAGCGTCAGCTTCACGAAGAGTATATTCGTGCAGTCCAAGGTGGACTTCCTGTCCCATGAAGTCTCGTCCGAGGGTATTCGAGCCCATCCGAAGAAGATCAAAGCAGTGACGGAAGTCCCTTTCCCAACGTCAAAGAAAGGTATGCAGTCGTTCCTGGGTGCGCTCAACTACTACAGCCGGTTCATCCAGGACTTTGCCGTGTACGGCGCTGCGCTGTACCAGTTGAAGGACGCAGACTTCATACCTGGGGGTGACCTCACGGTGGCCAAACGAAGCTTCGCGGCGCTTCAGCAGAAGGTGATGGATGCCCCGATATTGCGGCACTTCGACCGAGACAAAGAGGTGCACGTCATGCTCTTCGCGAACGAGTGGGCGCTGAGCTCTACTCTCATGCAAGAACACGACGGCACGTTACACCCCGTTCGGTTTTGCGGGCGTGTTCTCAAGGACGCCGAGATGAATTATCATCCGGCCGAGAAGGAGGTCTTGGCCCTTCTACTGCTGCTGAAGGTGTGCTACACTCAGCTAGCAGGTCGGACCATCCACGTCTATACGCGTTTTTCGACGCTCGACTGGGTACATAAGTCCAAAACACTGTTCGGACGCACGACCCAGTTCGCAGTTATGCTGTCCCCGTGGCACTTAGTGGTGCAACGGGTGAAGGAACGAGATTGCGCATTCGCGCAGTTGCTCCAAGCAGGTTTGACGAGCTTCGTTGACTTAGATGACTCGTTAGCACAAGTCACACCACCAGCCAAAGGGTCACCGAGCATTAGGATGGACCCGAACCTGCTGTACGCACGGCTACCGAGATCCTACCAAGGCTTCGTGCTGTCATTTGATGGTTCAGCTAAGACCGAGAAGCACGGTGGTTACGGCAGTTGTGCATGGATACTGTGGAAATTACCAGAGTGGACTATAGTGACCGCTGCGAGTGCTTACCTCGAGGCGACCACGGTGAACCTCGCCGAATATGCGGGAATGAATAACGGAGTCCAAGCTGCATTAGAGCACACGACCGAGGACTTAGTCATCGTGGGCGACTCGAGACTCGCAATCGAGCAGTCCCTAGGGGTGATCGCATGATGTAAGGAGTCACTGTTGACACAACTGAACCGCCACCGAGAGCTCACAGCCAAGTTCCGGTCAGTGAAGTACTTGCACGTGGTCCGAGAGTTCAATGCAGCTGCAGATTCGCTAGCAAGCGAAACGCTCGAGAGCAAGGTGTCTAAAGTGGCGTCGACCGAGACCAGGCGGCCAGAATTGACTACGCTAAACCGCATTCAAGACGTCATCTACGAACCAACTACCAAGGCCGAGACCGAGGACAAACCGTCGGTCAACACTGTCCGAGCCCATGTGAGAACAGGCTCTCCCCGTCGCAGAACTTTTTTCGATTTTGTGCGAGACGACACTGAGACCGGACGACTAACGGTGACTACCCGGCAACAAGCTAAAGTTAACGAGAAGCGGGTCAGATTCGCCAACGAGACCTCGGTAGTCGACCGAAGAAAGGCGGACAGTCAAGACAAAGCGAATGATACGCCTACCAAAGCCCAAAACCAGGTACGAGAAGAGCAACTGGTCACCGAGGACTCAACTTCGACAGTCCCGAGTGCAAACGACATAGACCCACTGACGGTCCAACGAGAGCGTCGGAGACGGATTGCAGTAGCCCAAGACGAGGAGCTGAGGTGGTCTAACCTTAAGACGGTGCTCCGTGGCGAGGATTCGAAGCTCGGTTATCGAGCAGCGAGAGATTCATGAAAAATGTCTGACCGGTTCACGCTAAGCGAGGATAACGTCCTGTATTACCTCAGGACGAGCCGCCGGAAGAGCGACCGACAGCTAGAGGAGACTATCCTACGTCTGGTAGTGCCCTCAACGATGGTCCAAGAGGTATTGCAAAACTGCCATGACTCGCTAGAAGGTGGCCACCAAGGCATTGTCCGAACCTTCAACAGGATCAGACAAGACTACTATTGGATCGGTCTCTACGCGGATGTCGAAAGACACGTACGGTCTTGCCCCGATTGCAGCTCTAGCAAGAGCCGACCACAGTTCCGAGGGTATTCGCCCGGCAACGTACTCGCCGAGAGGCCGTTCCAACTGGTGTCCATGGACTTTGTCATACCACTACCGAAGTCTCGGAGGGGCAATACAGCGCTTTTGCTCTTCCAGTGCGCGTTCACAGGCTTCGTGATGGGAAAGGCAATGGCTGACACAACCGCGCTCTGTGTGGCAAAAGCTTTCGAAGAGTGTGTCTATCGAAGATTCGGTGCTCCGACAATGATCCGCCATGATCGCGACCCACGCTTCATGAGCGAGGTGTTCCAAGCCTTCGCTGAGATGATGCAATCAAGGTCAAGGGCGACCCTGAGTTACCGTCCGCAGGCTAATGGCCAACAAGAACGGTCGGTAAAGACCGTCATGCAATCAGTGCGGGTATACGCCGAGGACCCGCTTCAACAAGATTGAGATGAGATGGCCGAGAAGTTGATCTTCGCGATCAACAACTCGATGGATGCAACGAGGAAAGAGACTCCGTTCTACCTTGTTCATGGGTGGGACGCCCAGTCTACGCTCCGAGCGATGTCTTCGTCGCTCAAACGAGGGTCTGGAAAGCAAAGTGACTCATTGGCATGGTGCCGAGAAGTGAACCGTCAACAGGAGATCGCACTAGAAATGTCTAAGGAATACCAAGCTATCGAGAAGTCTCAGAGAGCCCGGAAACACAATGAAGCACTCAGTGGAAGAGAACAGGCATCTATACCGAGCACTGGTCAGACCGAGGCTTCGGACGAAGCGCACTCTGTCTCAGGAGCGGCAGATGACACCCCGATCACCGCACAGAAACCATTGTTCGAACCTGGTGACCGTGTTTGGCTGTACATGGAACGTGTGAAACCAGGACTGACGAAGAAGCTAGCACACCGATGGCATGGGCCATTCCGGGTGAAGAGAATGGTCGAAGAGTTCGTATATGAGTTGGAACTACCCGACCGAAGCGGGTACAGGTTCTACCCTGTTGTGCATGTATCGCGACTTAAAGCTGTGAACGAATTCGGGAGTCAACCGAAGAGTCGGTTGGCACCGGAGGTGACAGAGGAAACGAGGCTAGATTTCGACGAGGAATTGCTCCCCGAAGATAGCTGGGAGCCTGATCAACTCGCCGGCGAATACGAGGTCGAGGCTATTCTCGACGACCGCGTCCCGTTATCCACAAGCACCGAACGAGCCGTCCGAGAGTTCAAAGTGAAGTGGTCGGGATACGATGAACCAACATGGGAACCTGCGTCCAATTTGTCGTGTGGAGGCCTTCTCTACGACTACTTGCGAGAGAAGCGCAGTGACCGACGGTTGCAAATGGTCCAAGTCGCCGACGAGGACTAAATGGAACGTTACCGAAGATTGACCTGCCTGCAGGGCCAGTACAGCCTGCAGTGACAGACGAAAGAAGTTACTGTACTGAAATGAGAATCCTCGGTGGGGCCGGTACAGCCTACAGAGAGGAGTGATGAAAATTACTGTACCGAACACTGCATATTTGCATGAAGAAAAGTAAACGAATCAGTGAATTGGAGATTACAACGAAGAGCGATAAAGAAAACAAGCTACCAATTTACGCTACTGTACTCTGGGAACTACTGGAGTAACTTGGACAACGAAACCCGAGACTCACCGACCGAGATTATATCTCGGTAGTGGCGGTAGCCAAGTCCACGAGGACATCCAAACCTGCACTCAAGATATCGGCAGGAGGTGATCCCGCGATGTGAGGAGGCTGGCTCTGGGACCCAGTGGCCACCGAGTCCACAGCTGGATCCACTTGCTCGGCCGATCCTTCGTCGGACGGGTCTGTGATCCACGGAGCACTAACGGCAGCAGGATCGAGGGTAGAGTCCACGACAACGGACGCAGCGACGCTTGCCCGAGACCAGTGCCGAGGAACGAACAGCGGCACATTCAGATTGCACGGCGCGAACGTCGTGTTATAGGGGTGCTCGGCCGGAGCATCTACCCAACAGTTACGCCATGGTTGCCGAGCGTCCAGGTCCCGGAGCTCTCGAACCCAATCATCCGTGGTCGGAGCCCAGTCTAGCACCTCGAAAGGGTATTGGAGGTAGGTGGGCTCCAACAAGACTTCGGCCGGGTTCTCGCGAGGCTTGTTGTCGCGATCGATGCTCCACTCCCAGACCCGGTAAACCATTTGCTGGCGAATACGGTCCGCACGAAGGTTCCGAGCTTTGTTATAGCTCTTCCACTTCGTGACGAGAGCGGTAACCAGAGGATCGTGACGGCCGTGTCGGCGCTCAAGTCGTCGGAGAAAACTCTCCACAGCCGAGACTTGAATCCAGTGACGGCGCTCCCACAATGCAAGACCCAAGTCCGCCTTCTCGGTCTTGTCGGTCGAGAAACCCTGGAACTGGCGCCACATCTTGACGGTGCGGCCAAGCCCTGTGTCCCGGATCGAGATCTTGGACCCAGAAGGGAAGCCACTCGCGTCGAAGAGACATGGAGACCGAGGCAACTTTCGGCGGAGCTCCTGCCACGGGTGGTTGGGATTCTCCCAGTCCATCAGAGCTTCAAGTCCAGCCACAGAGATCGGAGAAACAGCATCCTTCGGCAACGTCTCCGAGAGCTCAACAGTCTTGATCTTGGACCAAGCCTTCTGTGCACCGGGTGCAGTGAACCCCGGTCTGAGGAAAGGGCCGGCCAAGCCGGCCAACTTCTTCGGTCCGCGCTGCAGAAACCCAGTCCCGAGTGGAACGAAGGTGGTCGGTCCAGCCTGAGAGGAGGCAGAAATTGCTGCCAAAGAGCGAGATCGACGAGGAGTCGGTCGAGCTGCACGTGACGATGCTGGAGGAGCAGCAGCCGAGACAACCGAAGCGGTAGCCTTATGGCTCGGCAGCGAAGACTGGGACTGAGCCGAGGCATCGGCCGGAACGTTGCTGCTGGCTGAGGCGGACGCCGTAACCACAGACGACAACTGGGATTTTGACCCTGACCGAAACAACCCCAAGACGAAGTCGTCGGGAGCGAGTTCCCGCTCCGCCATCTCCATGGAGCGAAGACCAGACATCACCGAGGCCCCACTGACAGGACGCCCGTCTTTACGAAGCGGTGTGACCAACGGAGACGAGAAAGGGCTGCTGGCCGGCTGTGAAGCATCGGCACGCGCCGTCTTGGAAGTTAAGTCCACGACATCAGATGCAGGCGTCCGGACGGCGGCACCGGCAGCAGTAGCCTCGTCATCAGAAGTCGGCAGCTCTTCAGTGTCGCCACCTTCAGAGTCCGAGCCGGCCGACGAACCCATAGGAGGTGCAGAGTCCTCGGAGCCGACTTCAGGGGCAGTTGCCGCAGGAACAGACGCAGCAGACCGAGCCGGGACAGAGGACGGAGCAGTGGCAAGCGGAGCCCCCGACGAAGCCTGAACCGGGACAGACTGGGCAGCAGCTGTAGACGAGGGCGGCGGCGAGACGGGTTTGGCTGTCGGAGTAGGACGAGTGGATGGTCCTACGTCGGACGACGACCGAGATGACGACGGAACAGCAAGTCGTCTCCCAGGCTTCACCGAAGGACGACCAAGTCGCCGACCGGGTGGTAGTGAAGACTTCGGAGCCATCGAAGCAGTCGAACGAGGCTTGGCCGCAGGTGCAGGATGCTGGCGGAGACGACGGCGCTTCGGAGGAGGTCCAACCGGAGGTGAATCCTCGGACTCATCCTCTACATTACCAGAAGTGCTTGGAGGCGTCGAAATGGCTTGCTGAGTCGTATCCGAGGCCTCGTCATCACTCGAAATACTATCGGAACGACCAGAGCTCGAGGTCTGAGGAGGTTCAACCGTCACCCGAGGTGGAGACAGACCGAGAAGACTCCAATCGATATCGTCGGCCGTAATACCGGCCGAGGCGAGGACCAAAGCGTCCGTGTTCAGGCCGTGGTTGGCCGAATGCTGGCGGAGGATCGAATTCGCCCTCTGCAAGCCGGCGTTCTCAATCACCAGAGCTCGAATACGGGCTGGCACCGTACCGTCATTCCGGCTGTCGCTCCTGAGCAGATATGACCGAAGATTGGCCATCTGCTCGGTATACGCCACCATACCAGCCTTGAAGCGCTCCCGATCCTTTCGGATCGTTCGCATGGCTGCAGCAGAGTCGGCCTCGGCGTTCTTCACACGAAGACCGAGCTGAGCCATGGACTCGGCGTGGGTCGCAATGGCAGCGTTAGCCAACGTGAGCTGCCTGGAGAGAGCGATATTCTCCAACCGAACGGAGTGCAGAGTGTTGGAGGCAGCATTAAAGTCGCACGAGGCCTGAGTGCAGAACATTTCGGCCTTCGTCCGGAGTCCAAACTCAATTGCGAGCTTGTCCTCGGCGTCTTTAACTTGGGCTTGGCAACGGGAGACCTCGTCCCGCAGTGAAATCATCTCCTCGGACTCATGAAGAGGAGTCCGGACGGGAGCGATGGCAGCAGCCAAAACCTCGCGGAGGCTCGACGCGCTCTGCAAGCGACGATCCAAGATGGTATCGACGCGGCAAGGAGGATTACGGGCCACACCAACGACCAATTTGGCAAGCTCCACGAGCGAAAGGTCGGAGCGGACCAGAGTTGACTGCTCGGTAGTACTACCGACAGGACTTCCTCCTTCGGAGACATCCATAGAACTCCCACCTGACACCCCGCAAGTTGCCGAATCCTCTGCCGGCGCGGGAGTTGGTGTCGAGCTAGAGTCCGCGTCAGGGGAAGATGGAAGAGGAGACGTCGGAGGCGAGCAAGGCGATAAAGTCGGCGAAGACCCTCCTGACACCCCGCGAGTTGCTGAATCCACCGTCAGCGCGGGGGTTGGTGACAGAAGGGTCCCCGCCACCTGCTCTGCGGCTCCTGAGTCCTCGGAAGAGGCATATTGGCCCTCTGAGGGCGTGTCAGCAGGCGCCTAAGGGTGAAATGAGTGAACCAAGAGTTAGGATCAAGGTCTCGGACGAACAACAAGGATCAGACATACCTGCTCAAGAGGCCCGAGAGCCTGCATGGCCGTGGCAGTAGCCCGCTCCAGAGCGCGCGACGGAGGGACCATGGCGAGCGAAGGACGAATCGAAGAATAAGACGCCACGACGGTCACCGGTTGCGCGGGTTTGCGTCGAGGCGGGGGCAGTTGTGGTGTTGGGTTCTAACTGTGGGGAGCTACCCAGTCGCTAGAGGGCAACCGCCACAGAACCTTTCGGTGAAAAGCGAGGGTTCAATCCCATTGGAGGATTAAACACCCCGCGACTGAGTGACAGAGAAGGAATAGTGACATCCGAGAGCCTCGGCTAGCCTAATACAACCTGGCCGAGGCTTCCTGGAGTAGGCCGAGATAGGGCTCTGTACCCATCTCAGATCCCTTGTCTCACGTCTGTACAGTCCCAAATCCGTACTTAAGGGTGAGTTGTCGACCCCTCGGTCGTACTTATTCTGAAACCTCGGAGGCCCCTACAGAGATTTGTTTACACTTGATATTTGTATATAGGCATAGGACAAAACATAGGATGACATACAGAGGCTCTCTGAGCCTCACATTAAGCAGTTTATAAAACGCAGTGTTCCCCCCAGCTAACAAGAGTCAAGTCCGACTTAGGTAAGTGTAGCTAGCTTATTTAAGTGCCAGGACACGCTCAGTTGTGTGGGATGCCTGTTGGTAGACTCAAGGTACATTGAACCGAGAGTTTATCCTGGTCAGGCCAAGAGTTGGTGTGGCCGAGAGATCGGAGGCGACAGTGAAGTGTCGTTACGTGTATACTTGGGGTCTATTAAGGTCCTAGTGTATATTTTGCTCCCCGTCAAGGTTATACCTCGACACCCCTGTATAAGGCCTAACACGCCGGTACCCTTTCCTCTGAGGGACTGCAGGGTTACGCGCGAAAGCGCAATATAACACCCTAGTCTAAGCTCGTGGCTAGTGGTGTAGGTAAGGGTTACCTAAAACAACCTCGGTATACAGAAGCGCTTACAACCGACCCGGTGTAAGGGATCGTTCCTGGTCTTCAGGTTTGATCCAACAAATCGCTAACCATAACGGGGAAGCGTGTGTTGTTGGTGGGAACTCACCCGACAAGTGAGAATTCTATCGTGTCCTACACGACAGAAGGCCGACACGCAATCTTCAAGACAGGGGAAGTTGTTCTAGCGCAGGCGTAGAAGCTGGTCGCGCAGGTGCTCTTGTCGATCGGGGGTCGTGAACTCGCTGGTAAGCAGCTCCTCGAACTGCGTGAGTGCAGGAAGTTCCCGTCGTGGGAGACGTACTCGCGGTACCAAGCCGCTGCTGGTCCCTTCAAATTTGCGACCAAGAGCGACAAGGGGCGCTGCTGCGGCGAGTCGGCACCGTACTTGATATTCTTCGACTCAAAGTAGAGTTTGGCGCTGAAGAGGTAGTCCGCGACGTCGTCGTCCTTGGTGCCGGAGAACTTCGGCATGGTGATGCCCTCGGCCCGGTACTCGCGCGTGTCTTGCGACGAAGAGTCCGGCACCGACTGTTGCTGCTGCTGCGAGGTGGATTGCTGCTGCTGTTGCTGTTGCAGTGTCGCCGCCATCTGGCGCTGCAACTCGGCTGTTTGTGCCATGAACTGCTGCTGCTCGCGCATCATCGCCGCGAGCGAGGCGAACATCTGCTGCATACTATCCGCGTGCTGCATCGCTGCTTCATCTATGGTTGCGCCTACGCTACACGCGTCGTCAATAGATGGCTGGGGCGCGCAAGCTCCTCAGCCAAATCAATCAAAGTTTGAAGTCGCAAGCACTCCCTGGAGCGCTGCTTCCGGCAATGTCTGTAAGCCCCAACGAAGTCACAGAAGCTCGACCAGGAGCTCTGTTTCCGACAAGTACCAACGACTTGCTCCAGTGTCCCAAGGGAAGCAACTGGTGAAATTCCGATCGGCGCTAGTTCGGGCCCGCCACGGAGCACAAAGACTCCTACTACTAGACTCGTAATGGCCACCGACGCAGATGTTTCACTCGGCTGCGCACTGTTTGCAAGTGACAGCCGAGGCGACAAGCGGAAGGTCGAGGTGGATGCCGCGTATGGACACGCGGAAGTGATTGGGCTAAATGCACCAATGAGATGTCGACACGAAGTGACGAGTGACAATGCGCGGCGCCACTCCTCCCCCAGAAAGAAAAGGAGCGAGCTCGGCGAAACTGGAGGCCCCGTCGGCGACGAGCGGAACGAGGCTTCAGACGAGGTCACGCACGCGGCGCACCCAGAGAAGTCGAACGGCGAGAGGCACAGATGCAGCGCACCGAAGAGCGTATGCGAGGAAGATGGCGTGCGCAACGGCAACGCGGAAAGGACGAGGCTGGACAGCGGGCACACCGTTGACGCGTGGCGGCACTGGAACTGGAACTGGAACGAGGACTGGAACTGGAACTGGACTGAAGCGCGCGTCGGCTTCGCAAGTGCTACCAAGTGTAAGGTTCTGGTTGTTCTTGTTGTGTTGCGAGTAAAATGGAAACTGAATTGATGTCTTTGTCTGTTTGCTGCTATCCATCTACCCGAGGGCGCCCTCGTGGCGCTCGATCCTAAACATGAAGTGGTTGGCTGAGGCGTGCCGGAGCAGGAGCTTGCGCAACCGGTGAGTATACAGGTGACGACTTGGGCTCTCTGTGTGCGGACTCAACTGATGATCCGGTTGTGTTCTGCTCTTGCACGTGCAGATCATTACAGCTTGAGTGCATATCTACATCGACGACTCTGCTACATCGTCGTTCTCTATTCTGGCGAGAGCATCTCTATTGAGTGAACATGGAAATGTACCCTGTATTATCTGGTAGGTGCTATTATTGTTATTTAGAGCAAAGTCCTTGTGAATTCCCAGCTACAGCCATGTCTGGAAAAACGGACTATAACACTACCCGTATCCATACTCGCCAGGGTATCCTGGATTCTACTCTGTGATTTTTGCGTGTGTTGAGACGCAACTTTACCCGTCTAGAACACTGGTCTTATTGTCATATCTAAGTCTATCAGATTATGTTCGTTAATTGTGAAGAATGTTGAGGCAAACATCCCGATGCAGGTAGCTGTTTACTCCGACGTCTGGTACATAACACCACTAACGAGTGTTCGGTATGCGAGTCCCCACGCAGGTATAAATAAACGTTCACTTTACAATTTTCTCTCAAGACCATTCATTCAAGCCTATATCATGCGTTTTAGTTTCGTCCTATTTGTTGCGGCTTCTGTCCTCCTCACGAGTTCCAGTGTCGCCTGTGCGGAGGGATCTACTCTATCTTCTGTTGTGGCAGATACACAGCCCAATTCCATCAGCGTTGGTAATGCGAAGAGATTTTTGCGGTCGCATAAGCGGATCGAGAACGAAGACTATGCCGACGAAGAGAGGGGTAAAGTTGCCTCAATGAATACAATTGATGAAAAGTTGTAGCACTGGTTGGCCACGGGCAAATCACCAGGTATGGTTGAACGGTTCAAATTGCCAAAGCATGGTTACTCGGGCAAGGACCTAGACGATCTGGTCAAGAAATATGGACGGATGCACAGGAAGGAGTGCGGTCTTAACAACGGCCGCCCGTTCACTGGCTGACTCTGACGAGCATTCCGAGGGAACGTGTTGGTTGAATGAGGAGAGTAGGTAGCCGAATCAATCGGGCCTTTTACTAGAGAAAATGAAAGAAAGACCAATACAATTGATTCAAATTCTCCTTGTCAGTAATTATCTTACCATTCAGCTTTCTCCTCTGCCCCAGTACTGAAGTCGTGAATATCCTTAACAACCGCGCCACTACATCTACTTTGCAGGCTTTCAGGCGTATGGAGTCCGCCGGCAATTTTGCCGCTGGTGGGAGGTAGATTAGATTTTCCACCGTAAGGTGGATAGAGACAACCAAGTACTTTATCTTGATTTCTGGTGCTCGTGCAACTCGAAACGCGAAGAAACACAATACCATGACAAGCAAAATCAAAGCAAACGTGAACACCGCAACTCCGGCTGAGCTGCCAATTATCCAGGAAAATGTAGCGTGGGAAAAGGATTGATCGGTGAGCAATGCACTCGCCGAGTTGGAATCAAGCCGCTCGTATTGTTCAGCCACAAGCTGAAATGAGCTGGTGCCAACGCCAATTAGCCTCCATCGAGAAGAGGTAGTCGAAGTTGCAGTGACTTGCGGAATAGTACTAAAGAACAAGTATTCAGTGTGAATAACCATCCAGAAGTCACTCTTGAAGGAGAAATTCGATACTTCCACGACTTCGGAAGTTGTGCCGTCACTGGTCCCCGATATGTAAGTAAAGTCATACAGAGACCTGGGGAGGACCTCACGCTCCAGTACACGAAGCATCATAGTTTCACCTCGCATCAGTGTGAAGTTGACATTGCATGTCAAGAATAGTACAATGTTACAATAATGTGACTCACATTGTTCATTGCCCTCCAAAGTTTCGTTAGCGCGAAGCTTGTAGGAGCGTTACACATGATACCAACCCAGCCATTAACACACTTACAAGTAGGTACTCCGTCTCGTATAATACACTAACCATGCCAATGGCAGCTTATTGTGTCGCCGTCGGTGTTCCATTCTTCACGAGCAAACGCGGTATTTGCTGTACTGGTATACACAGTAGCTTACAGCTGAAAATCTAGCCGAGCACCGAAAACTGCACGATAGTGCACTGCCTGTAACAGTTCTTACCCATCTCTGCAAAGGAACAGACGGTGTCGGTGGAGACTGCTACCTATTTGGGTTACTGATCGAAATTTAAAGCGATGTGATTATAGTGGCGACCAAGTATGCCTGACCTTGAAGTTGATCAGCTTGGTCCACCAAAAGATCCTGCAGTAATCAATGGTTATACCTCAGATGACCCTCATGTGTCTGACGGCTCCCAGTCGTCAACAATGGGTCTACATGTTTTTCCAGTCTGGCTGTCCGTGCCTGACTTAGAATGTATTTGGGACTTTGTACGCATTACATGTTATCTGTTATACGATCGTCACTAGGACGATCCGTCTCTCACTTCAGTCAATGGCAGAGGGACGCCTCTGGACACGATTGTTTGACGAGACTGAGCGGAAAGATGGTTAGCACCATACCCGGAGCCCACTCTTCATTTTACCGTCTAGGAATCAATTCACTAGGCTACGAGTTCCTGCGGGTTAAGCCCCCGCACTATCGTGTTCAACATCTTTTGGATCTTCAACCCG
Source organism: Phytophthora palmivora (assembly GCA_008079305.1). Classification (NCBI taxonomy): domain Eukaryota; phylum Oomycota; class Peronosporomycetes; order Peronosporales; family Peronosporaceae; genus Phytophthora; species Phytophthora palmivora. The sequence continues at coordinate 215,990 of VOQZ01001437.1, forward strand.
GGAAACACTACAAAGAATTCTTTAGTAGAATTTCTACTGTTGCTGACTTACTTCTGCAACACTTGGTGGACACAGAAGATACAAGAACGACACTCTGCCTGACATCAAGGCATTGTTCATGAGCAAACTTTGTTTCAACATGACTGAGGACGACGTGGATGCCAGAGTGTTGGATTACTTCAACACGTTTGGTCAAGTCATGCGCGCCAATGGCCTAACTGAGTGCTTCGACGGGGAAGCAGGAAGGCGTGATAAGTGCAAGCGACTAGTAGCTTCATTACACCCAGCCATGCTGAAGGCTAAAGTTAAACAGTGTGTCCGCTTCACGCATAAGCTCGCCTCAGGTGACCCACGACTGCTGTTTGAACTAATTGTGGAGAAGGCTGCTGAGCATGAGCGCCAGTTACAGCGTCTCAAGGCTTCTAGGCGTGACAATTCTGAGCGAGACAAGAAGAAGGATTCTTACAAGAACAAAAAGAAACGGCAGAGACCGAAACCGTCACAGCAGCCGTCTTAGGATACGGTGGAAATCTCAACAGGTTTCAAGGCCGCAGTGTATTCTAACAAGCGACCTTCTACCACCCGACTGTCACCAGGGCCATGTGATAAGTGCAAAGAGATGCATTGGATTCGCGGTTGCACCAAGATCACTACCGAGGAAGAGAGAGAGATGGATTACGCCAGCAACTTCGTGATCGTGCCAAGATCAAGCGTGCTAGGTTGAAACGGCTTGGTGAACTTCTACCTAGTTTGGATCGTGAAGTCACTGTGAATGGTGTATTAAAGCTTCCCTACTGACCTGACAGTGGTTCCGATTACACTGTCATCAGTCGTTCACACTGGAACTTACTTAAGGCAAAAGGGTGATCGATGGCCATGGCATTCGTCATGACAACCGGCGAATTGATTCCCTACGTGCGACGCCATATCCTCGCATGGCTGCTGAACTCCAGCAGTGCAATCAACTGGATGAGAGACAGTATCATCGATTTTACCAGGCAAGTCGAACCCCTCCAACCCCGTCTTGATGTTGCCCTAGCTCACACAAAGCGTACAAAGCGAGCGGCTGCAAGCATTGAGATTGAGCTCGAAAAGCAAGAGCAACAGGCATTCGATGACGTCAAAGAGGCGTTGGTGAACGCAGCTACCCTCGATTTTCCTGATGACAAGGCAACTACATGTCTTTTTTACAGACGCTTCAGATGTTGGCTACGCTATCATTATTACTCAAGGCATGGATTTTGACCCGATGAAGCCAGCAACAGAACAACAGCATCATTTGACTCGCTGTACCAGTGGAACTTTCACTGGTAGTCAATGCAACTGGACCGTGATAGAAAACGAAGCATTTCCTATCGTGGTGGCATGTGATAAATTGGATTATCTACTACTACGACCTCGACCGTTTAGGATGCACTGTGATCACAGAAACCTAATTCATATTTTCGCACCTCACGAGTCAGTGAAGAAGCATGTCAAGGGCAAGTTGCTTCAGTGGGCAATGAAACTAATGAACTATCGCTACGTCGTAGAGCATGTGCCTGGACATTCAAACGTATGGGCAGACATGATCTCCCGGTGGGGCGGGAATCACACCCCCACTCTGAAGCGATTGTGAATGACCCGAGCAGCACCTGCCGCGGACTCGCAACCTGTTCCTGCTTTACGACCACTAGATGATGGCAATTTCGTTTGGCCGACACTCCATGAACTCAGAACTATGCAAGCGAAGTATTCACCTCCAGCTGATTTAGTCCACAACGAGGACGATTTGGTGGTAAGAGATAACTGTTTGTGGATTCCCCCTGACGAAATGGACCTCATTCTGCGACTATGTATTGTGGCGCATTGTGGTGCCCAGGGCCACCGTGGCCAGCACGCAATGATCGCCCATTTACGTCGGATTTTCTCCATTGATCACATCACAGCTATCGTGACTGCGTTTCTGAAAAAATGTGTGCTGTGTCTGCATTCGAAAGGAGGGAAGATTGTGCCCCGCCCATGGAGCGAGACTATTGAGTGCAGCACGCGCAATGGTGTCTTCCATTTTGACTACCTCTACATGGGTGAAAGCTACAGTGAGAGCAAATATCTGCTCGCCCTTAAGGACCATGCGACACATTACTGCGAGCTGGTGGTAGCAGACACACCTGACAGCATTGTGGTTGTGGAAGCGCTGTTGGCGTGGCATTCCAGGTTCGGGATCCCACCGGACTGGGTCTCAGATTATGGTACTCACTTCAAGAATGAAGTCGTGACGGAGCTAAGCAGACGTCTTCGCACTCAACCGACGTTTACACCTGCATACGGCCCATGGATCAATGGCTCCATTGAGCGCATTAACAGAGATATACTCCAATTGGTGAGAACAATGATCTTGACCTACAAGATAAGCTACAAGGACTGGGTATACATGGTGCCCATGATCCAAGCGATCCTGTACCACACGACCATGCTATCGCTGGAAAATCGAGCACCTGTAGAATTGTTCACTGAGCTCCAGTGCCCTACGCCACTGCGAGAATTTTATTTAACTGACAAAGCTGGCCTTCAAGAAGTTCCGGCTAACTCACAGATCGATGAGTACCTCGATGAACTACGGGGAAGTCTCCATTCGATGCACTGTGACGTGGAAGATCGTCGACTTAAGCAGCGTTTGCTCAATAAGAAGCGAGAACGAGGCGAGAACCTCGTGAACTTCACTGTAGGCGATTTCGTTTTGCGCTCTCGTGTGGACGAGAAACATGGGAACAAATTACAGGTGGCATGGACGTGTCCCTACCTTGTTATTCGTGGTGATGCACATTCATTTAGGATACAGCAATTGGTGACTAGCGATGAACTAGATGTGCATGCTTCAAGGCTGAAGATGTACGCCGACAGCAGTCTGGATGTGACAGATGAACTTCTGGAACATGTATCCTCGCAAGGAATTGTCCTAGCTATAAACAAGCTAAACGAACACCAATGGAATGATGACATCAAGGATTACGAGATACGAGTCAGCTGGAAAGGACACCACCAGATTGAAGACTCCTATGAACCGTTCCAGAGCCTTGCTAAAGAAATTTGCGTTTTAGTGGGCAATTATGTGGCCAAGGTCAAGGATCCAAAGCTCACGGACTACTAGCAGATGCTTCAAGGTTCTGTGGTGGAGATGACATCCACGAAGCAGCCTGCTATATCACAGTTGCCAGTCAATCAACAATCACGCGCGTCATCGGATGCCGTGGACTTACCTCAGCGCCGTACGGCCAGCAGGAAACGACGACGACGTCAACCAGCACGGGAAGCTGTCAGCAGTAACCCGAGCATCTCCATCCGACGCCCGTCGGATGGGGATGGATAAAGGCGTATCGACGTCGAGGGCCACGACCCTTAGCCTCCTCTAGGCAGCCGAACAAGATCGATGGCTTCGGCCGCACCGACCTCTGCAAAAGGAGCTTCACAGCTTGAGCCAGCGTCTAAGCGTGTCCGCCGACAGCAGCGATCCTGATCAGTAACTCCTGCAGTACCGATTTTGACAACAAGATCCTCTGGGCCTGCGCCGAAGTCAGAGAGTACCTGCCGGCTGCGAAGATCGGCTCGGTTGAGAACGTCTCACGAATACAATGTCTTGCTGCAGGCCTCCTTGAGCGCCCTCGAAGCTAGGCTAAACGTGGTAAGATGAGCACAAGTATCGACAACAACATCAGTTACCTATACATTGGTAGTAATGATGATTATGATGGTGGATTGGTGAGACCAAGCTTGAAGGGCTGTGTAGTGGCGGCCAGCCATGCCTGACCTTGAAGTTGATCAGCTTGGTCCACCAAAAGATCCTGCAGTAATCAATGGTTATACCTCAGATGACCCTCATGTGTCTGACGGCTCCCAGTCGTCAACAATGGGTCTACATGTTTCTCCAGTCTGGCTGTCCGTGCCTGACCTAGAATGTATTTGGGACTTTGTATGCATTACATGTTATCTGTTATACGATCGTCACTAGGACGATCCGTCTCTCATTTCAGTCAATGGCAGAGGGACGCCTCTGGACACGATTGTTTGACGAGACTGAGCGGAAAGATGGTTAGCACCATACCCGGAGCCCACTCTTCATTTTACCGTCTAGGAATCAATTCACTAGGCTACAAGTTCCTGCGGGTTAAGCCCCCGCACTATCGTGTTCAACATCTTTTGGATCTTAAACCCGGGAAACACTACAGTGATTCTGTAGCGGTGATTCCGCTAATGAAGGGAACCTGCATTGCTGGAACCACGCACAAGTTTGAAGGTGTGTCAGTCTTCGTAATATCGTTGTCAACATATAGACTGAACTCAACAGCTTTTGCGGACCAGCCTGCAACATCAAACGAGTAGTAGTCCCAGTCCCTACTCCTAATGTCAAATAATCTACAATGTCGAATGCCTGCCCAGCTCAGTAGCGGGTGTTCGCGAAAACACTACGCGTGTGATGGGGTCTCACGAGCTCCTCGTTTGAGGAAGCGTGCTATCAAGAGTATACAAACTCTTAGTGAACGGCAGTTCACAAGTCTCTGGTCTCAGGCTTAATAGCCAGTTTAGAGTAAATTTTAGACTACTTTAATTTTAGACTACTCTAAACTTAATTAGGTATTGTAAAAAACAAGCAAGATGTCCAATTTATTTGATAATCGATCGATTTAGTGACCTAATAAGAAATGTTTAAACGGAGCACACGTACTAATTAGACACCGGCTGTCCGATTTGTACTTCATTTTATAAAGGGGAATTTGACAAAAATAGTATAATCCCAATCTTAAGTAACAAGAGTAGTAATATCCGTGACAGTACCAGTAGTAGTAAGCACCTAATTCCACCCCTACATTTTCTCGCCAAGTTCAGTATACGGTAATCATCATTGCGACAGAAATAATGTGTACGGAATAGAAATACTCATGGAGAAGACCATCACTATGGCGCGAATTAGACAAGTCTTAGTTGTTGATGGTTTACTTGCGCATTATAGTAGCATCAAACAAGTTGGTATTTGCTTCTCAGATGGTTGAGGTCAGCTCTATACTATTATTGCCAACAGCCCTGACGTTGCAGTAGAAACGATAGGGTTGTTGTAACGGGATTGCATGAGTGGTTGTCGCCGATTACGTCCTCGGTCTAAGGTTTTCAAGCTGTGGTCACGTCGGATGCCAACATCCCGCGTGTCCTGGCCGCGTAATTGCGCCGCATAGCTCGGTTGGATTGAAGGCACGCTGCATGAGATTTTAGTGGGCGCTGGCACGCGCACCCCCAACTACATGTTTAAGACACGACGAAGGGGCAACCTTCCGTGACCAAGAATCTGACTGCTTCTGCTCATTAATAAACTTCCCTCTTTCAACACACCCCGGGTATTCGCGACAAATCTAGCTTTGCGCTTACGAAGCGTTGAGTTTGTTAATCGTCTTTTCAGTGCGCGTTGCGGCTGAAGATTGTGCGTCGTCGTTGGTTACCGAGACACACCTACTAAGTACGACTTTGCTTAAGCGCGGAATACACTATGGGCGGCCTAAGTTCGGGCAACTTCTACATGACGGGGACACACTTCACGATGGACTCCGACGGAGACGTGGAGATGTCTATCCCCCAGCCGATATTTGATGTCATCAAGGCTCCAGAGCTAACCAGCTGGGAGCATGCCGCTCTCATCGAGTGGCACCGTGAATAAGAGCGGTACATCGAGAAGATAAGACCCCGGTGTTCCACCACGGGAGAAACATACGAAAACGTAGTGGCCACTGTGAGAGGCTCTGTGAGGCGACAGACCCTGAAAAATTTGGCCAAGTACGTGCTAAAAAAACCTATCGCGTCGGTCACAGATGACGACATCATGGGCTCTGTGGAAGCACGCTGCCACAAACTCAAGAATGAGTTTGTACCAGATGTCACCTCTTTGTTCCGTGCGAACTTAAGGATGGACCTGGCGATTGATGACTGTGACGCACGCATCTTCTGCTACTACGAAGATTTCAATGGTATAGTGGAGGATAATGGCCTCCACGGTCTCATTGGTTCCGAAAACGAAAAAGATCCCCATTACAAGAGCAGGATGAAGGCTCGATGCCGTCTCCTGGTCGACAATCTTCAGCCTCCGGTACTCAAGGCTCAAATCGGACGTCTCATCGAGCTAGAGCGGCGCGACTGCAAATCTGATGACGTCGCGCTGTTTGACCTGATTCTCGAGCATGCGAAGGTACAGCAGCGATTCAACTGGATGTCACAAGACCATACCGGAAAAACCGATGCCAAACCGGCAAAGACCCAGCGTAAACCACAGGTGACCAGCGGAGCTAAGATTGGCTAACCAAAAATGCCCCCGGTAACGTCAACACCATCTAGCAACACGAGCAACCTCGCCACTCGCACGTCGTGCCCACAGACAGGTGTCCCGCCTATAGATGGCTACCTAGTCTGTAAGGGGCCGCACTGGCTCAAAGACTGTCCTACTGCTACCCAGGCCCAGCGTGACGAAGCCATCCGCAAGTACCGTGAGACCAAAGCCCAGAAGCTGGCATCCATGCGGTCAAAAGCCGCTAGGTATTCAGGAACGACTAGCTCCGTCCGTATTAATGGACTGATCGAGATGCCATACTCGCTAGACACGGCGGCCGACCAGAGTGTGATGCCCCAGGATGAGTTGAACTCCCTCCGGGCAATGCAACCAACCCTCGAAGTACTGAAGCTCCCCGTTGCTATGGAAGCCGTCATGGCAAATGGGCAGACGCAGATGTGCGTCGACGAAGTGCTGCTGGACTTAGAATTGGCTACAGTGGCAGGGTCGGTGGCGTCGCTAAGGTCGGTGCCGTGCCTGGTGCTGGCTGGCGACGGTGATGAATTCCTCCTGGGTCGTGAGGTGTTCAAGGGATTAGGTATCGACGTGGAGCGGTAATTATCTCAATTGGCTGGTTCGCCACTACTTGAGGACGAGGTGGACGAATTCCCAGTAGGTGACGAGATCCCTCTGCCACCGGGCGCAACAGAGACTGAAAATTCCCTTGATCAGTTGATCAAACGTGCTGTCACCAACGGTCTACCTGTCGATCAAGTAGGAGCACTCCGTGAATTGGTTGCTGCGTTTCCGGATATTTGGCGCGACGGAGTTGGTCCTGGCCCGCCAGCTGATGTTGAACCACTCCGCGTGACGGTCCAGCCAGACGCAGTGCCCTATCGCAGCCAATCACGGAAGTACGCGCCTCTTCAAGCCCAATATATCCGCGACTACGTCAAAACACTCGTTGACAATGGCTTAGTGGACCCAAATAATGCGTCGAGGTGGGCTTGCGCAGTGGTCCCGGTGCACAAGCCAGGCACGCGAGATAAGTTCCGTCTAACTATTGACTACAGACCTGCCAACAACGTCACCATCCCGATTGCAGGTGGAATGCCTTCAGCTGCATCCTTGCTTGATGCGTTCGAGAATTTCAAGAACAAGAAGGTATTTGGTAGGGTTGATTTCACTCGAGGCTTTTGGCAAATACGTCTACACGAAGACAGTCGAGAAATGTTCTCAATCATTACTCCTGATGGCGTGTTCACGTCTACCAGAGTACCACAAGGTGGCATGGACTCAGAATTGCACTTCCAGAACCAAGTGCAGGCCAAGTTGGCACCTTTAATCCCGCATTCGGCAATTGTGTGGGTTGACGATGTTCTGCTTTTTGCGCCGACAGTATATATGTTCTTGAAGACACTCCGCACATATTTTGAAATCGTGCACAAGGCCCGCTTCAAACTCAATATGGCGAATTCATCATTGTTCGAGGTGGAAATCTTGTTGTGCGGCCGTCTAATCTCAGGTGAAGGTGTACGTCACGACCCCACCCGCGTCATCGCGCTTGCTATCTTGCCGCTACCAGTTACAGTGGCAGATCTGCAGTATTTTGTATGTACCACGAATTGGTTGCACGACTCGCTTCCGGACTACGCGCGCATGATCGCCCCACTACAAGATAAACTGAATGCCGAGCGCAGTCGGATCGGACGTCGCAACCGGAACGCTCTGAATGTGGCCACGACGAGGTCTGCTAACGAACGAGCTATTTACGATGCAGTGGTGGCTTTGGTAGCCGATTCAGCTCTTATGACGTTCCCCGATGCAAATGCTGAATTACTCCTCTTTACAGACGCCTCTGCCACCGGATATGGCATTATCGTGACTCAAGCCCGAGACTGGGACGCAGCGTTGCCAGTTGACAGACAACATCATGAGTTGGTTATCTGTAAGGGCGGAACTTTCAAACACTCGGAACGAAATTGGTCGGTTGTGGAAAAGGAAGCTTTCCTATAGTCAAAGCCTGTCATGACCTTGAATATTTGCTACTTCAGCCAAAAGGGTCTCGCTTGTTTTGTGACCATGCCAACTTGGCATACATTTTTCCTCCCGACGTCGAGTTGAAGAAACATGTTCGTGACCGACTGCAGCGTTGGGCTATGCGGCTCTGTGGTCTTCACTACACCATCGAACACTTCCCAGGTGAGAAACATGTCTGGGCTGACATAGTTTCTCGCTGGAACACGCGTGCTACCGTGCAGATTGCATCCGTGCAGACTCGCAGTCATCAAAGTCCCCCTGTTTCCTCGCTGTCGCGTCTCCGTCCTCTCGACGACGAGAATTTTGTGTTTCCGTCTCGTGAAGATATTAAAGTTGCTCAAGAAGCCGCCTCACGTGAACGTTCCCGGTTGAACAACTTTTCGGAAGAAGAGGATGGAGTGGTGACCATCGACCATCGCATTTGGATCCCCACTGCAGCACATGATTTGCTCGCTCGAATTTTTGTGGTTTCTCACTGCGGAACCCAAGGACACCGGGGTCAAGAACCGATGCTCTTGGTGCTGAAGAACCGTTTTCACATCTCAAGACTAGAGGACAAATTGGCAAAATTTGTTCGTAAGTGCCTATTATGCAAACATTTCAAAGGACCTCGTCAAATACGCCGCCCGTATGGTCAGTTGTTGACTCCCGTCCGGAGAAACGAGATTGTTCACTGGGATTATTTGACCCTCGGCGAAGGCTTTGGAGATTCATCATACCTGCTAGTTGTGAACGATGGGATATCCCATTTTTGCGAGCTTTTTCCTTGTGGCTCACCAACCGCGTACATTGCTGCTGAAGCATTGACACTCTGGCATGCGCGGTATGGGCTACCAGACACGCTGCTCTCCGACCAATGAACGCACTTTCGCAACGAGATGATGAAGCATCTGTCTGCAAGATTGAAAGTGGAGTTGAGCTTCACTCCCGCTTACTCTCCGTGGCTGAACGGTACAGTCGAACGCCTGAACAAGGACGTGCTTCAAGTTTTCAGAGTATTGTTAATGGAGTATGGACTGGACACTAGTGAGTGGCCTTATCTACTACCCGCAGTGCAGGCGAATCTCAATCATACGAGAGTCCAATCGCTAACAGGACGCGCACCAATTGAAGTGTTTACAGGACTTCCAGCTTCATCAGCCCTAGATGTGATCGTGGTACCTGCAACCACCGAAAGGAATGAGTGCGTCGTCGACATGGACAACATTGCTGATTTCGTTGATCACCTTCGTATGTCTCTCCACTCTATCCACAAAGAAGTGACTGATGTCAAGGAGCGTCAAAGACTTCGTGATATAGCCGCGCATCATGGAACGGCGGCCAACTTCGACATCGGCGAGTTCGTTCTCTGGTCCAGAGTTGACCAACGCCTACCCAACCATAAACTCTTAGGGCATTGGGTTGGTCCGTTCAAAGTCGTCGCCGCACTGCCTTACTCGTTTGAGATCGAGCACTTGGTGACAGGGCGAAAGTGTGACGTCCATGCTTCCCGCTTGAAGTTTTATGCGGATGCAGAGCTAAATACAACTGCGAAACTACTAGAATTAGTCTCGAGGCAAGGGATGTTACTTGGTGTCGACAAGTTCATCGACCATCGGTTTAATAGTGCACTGGACCGATGGGAACTTCTCGTGTCCTGGATGGGCCTGCAAGTAATCGAGAACTCTTGGGAACCCCTGACTACACTCCTGCAAGATGTCCCAACCAAGGTCACGGATTACGTGTCCACGACCAACGAAAATGACGAACTACGTGATCAAGTTAATTAGGATTACCACAACCAACTCTCGCCGTGACCAAGCTTTGGTGGGCAGTGTCGCCGATTACGTCCTCGGCCTAAAGTTTTCAAGCTGTGGTCACGTCGGATGACAACATCCCGCGTGTCCTGGCCGCGTAATTGCGCCGCATAGCTCGGTTGGACTGAAGGCACGCTGCATGAGACTTTAGTGGGCGCTGGCACGCGCACCCCCAACTCCATGTTTAAGGCACGACGAAGGGGCAACCTTCCGTGACCAAGAATCTGACTGCTTCTGCTCATTAATAAACTTCCCTCTTTCAACACACCCCGGGTATTCGCGACAGTGGTACCCCTGATGGATACCACCTCTAGAAGTAGATATACTTCTCGTTCGGGAATACTCAGTCGTGGGTAGTGTAGACTACACTACTGCGACGTAGGTCCGGTGGCTGAGGACCAATCAATAGCATTTGACCTACTTTTTATATGCATATCAAGGATAAATTATAGTTAATTAGTATTGTATTACAGGCCAAATGACCTAATTAACTATAAATAAATCAGTCTAAAATCTACTCTAAACTGGCTATTAAGTCCCCTCAGACCAGGGACTAGTGAACCGCCGGTCACTTAGAGTTTGTATACTCCTAATAGCCCGCTTCCTCAAGCAAGGTGATCGTGTGACCCCGTCACAGAGGTACCAAAAATGTCAAATTCGATTAGCAAGTCCGCTGTTACAAACGAGGAGGAAGAGTGGTAAAAATAGCACCAGCTAGGTAGCGACAACTCTTCCTTCTTTCCACACAATTCCAGTTAAAGCATGGTTGCAATCCCGGTCTCAAAACTGCCTTATGAGGAACATTGTGTTGGAGATACTATTGAATACTACCTAATGGTATTTGGTAGGGGCAATCCTGAAGGGTTTCGGTAGGCTAGAATCCTCAAGATCCAACCTTGTGAAGATCATCCTGTTCACGCCGACAATGGTGATATCTTATGGAAGCTGATGAAGGTGACCCGAGTGGAGACAGCTTTAGGCTAAGTGATTCCCCATGCGGACCGCATTGCACGTACGATACGCACATTTCATCTAGCCGACGGTAATCTTTATCCCCCCACTCGGTTGCAAATTGTTTGTCGCAACATGAAGATAATAACAAACGAATTGGTAAACACGGTATACAATGACATGAGATCGGGAAAGAAAGCATTAGCTGCACACAAAAATACATCTCTTCGCGAATCCGAGGAACAGCGATGTGATTTCAGTGCGGTAGAAGCTGTATGCTCAGTTGAATCGAATCTCGTGGTTCCTTCCTCTAACCTGGAGGTTAGAATTAATAACCCTCACACACCGTTGGATAATTTTGCCTTTTGACTATGAAAATGGGATGGAAAATGAATTTGTGGACATATTTCCCAGACGGGTGAAGATTGTGCTTTGCGTGTTTACCGTCATCAATCCAGCCTATCTCCATTAGAAAAGGTGCTGCATTTTACTTCTGACACGCTTGACCTATATCAAATGCAAGCTTATGCACTTTCTGCCATGAAGGGTGTCAAGATACGAGGCGTGGAGGTGTAGATAGTAAAAAAATATTGTACATGTGGATTTATGGATCAGCATTGTATACCATGCAGACATTTCATCAGTGTCTTGAAATCAAGAGGGGAACTTGACCTAGTCTTTACTCACTTCGCTCCATACTATCAGGTGTCATCATACGCATAAGCGTTTCTTGGTAAGTCGATCAATCTACCACTTCACAAAGAAATACAAAGGCCGGATGGCGTAACAAAGCCTCCTCCCAGCAAGAAAGTATAAATATTGTGAGAAGTTACTCAATTTAAAAGTGTTCCTAGGCAAAAATCGCTTTACAAATTACCAGCATAAACGACAAGAAAGAACCTTTTGTATCCGGACTTTTGCTGGTACACTTCAGCTTAACCTCGTTGAAACAATTACTTACTACAGTAGTAGCGGAGTGCACTGATCACAATAGAAACTAATTAAAAACGAGTTAGAAATGTTTGTTGACTTGTGCCAAAAGCGGCGTACTTCATGCCATTTGTTCGCCAGTACCCGTAGTACCGCCCCTACAGGTATTGGCGAACATATTCTGACAGGTTCACCATCTTGCTATACTAATCTTGTCACTTAAGATCGGATCTATACTAGTTTTGTCAAATTCCCTTTTATAAAGTCCCATCTTGTTTATGTATACATGATCGTCGTGGAATTCTTATGACTGACTGGGTATTCTGAGGATCTATTACTTGCGTAAACGCCATGGAGATAAGCTGTGGCAAAAGTAGGCGAGTGCAGCCACTCGAGGCAGACTATCGTGCCTGTTCAAGATGCTGAGTTTGAGAAGATCGACAGCTTCTAAGCAGTTTATTCGAAGGGAAAAAAGATTTAGTAGAGCATTAGTGGTCTATTCTGTCACGACAACTCGGGCCGATATAAGGTAATTAGAATACAAAACGAATAATAGCGCAGCTTGTTCCACTTGCAAGTCCCCCAATACGCACGTTATGCTTGCATAAGCGAAGACTAACTACCTCAAACAAAAGACTTCCGATGGTCTATATACGTTGTTGTGGTGAAGTGGATTTGAAAGATTTGGCATTGGAGTATCCAGGAAAGATCCGATTTGGACGTGATCGGACCTGACGTGATGTGATTGGACTAGATGACGAGCTGATGTGGGTGGATCCGGTGGTGGATCCAGTTGATGGATAAGATTGATGGAGATTAGTGACACCTTGAGCGGGACGTGATAGATGTATTGACATACGATCTATACATGTATCCAGATCCGAAGAGCTGGGAAGATCTCGTATGGATATGGATGATGTGGGACTGGCGTGATTGTAATATGGGTGCAACAGTATGTCTATATACACTGTGGAAACTGGTGATCTAAGCCTAGATGTCCAGATCAAGGGTGTAATCTATACCAGTGAAGACCAGATCAGTTCGTATATGCAGGACCATGCGAGGAACTTGGATCAAGGCTCATGAACCTAGATCCATAGGCGGATCAGAGGGATCCGGGATCTAGGGATATTATGGCAAAGATGAACGATGACTGGGGAACTAACGGCATGGAATAAGCTCGGATATGTTATAATTATGATTATCTCGAAGTATTATCACCGGATCATGCATGGAAACCCTAGATCAACAAGATCAAGGAGATCTAGCTGACCTGAGATTGGATCAGCGTGATCTAGCTTTATTAAGGCATGATCTGACTCGGGAGACGTGTGATCTGGACATTACGGTGGATGATTACGATATTGGAGAGAAGAGAAGGCCAGATCACAACATTGCGACTAGTGATCTAATGTTTATGGTTCAGATCCAAGGCGATCTGCACAGATGTCGACTGCTACGATGGTGAGAACAAGAAAGGACAAGGATCAGGATAGCGTAATCAGTCGATGTGTCGTTAAGGATAGGATACAGGATGGGATAGGTCTTAACACTAAATCAGAACCGAATTTGCATCGTACGACACAAGTGCTTCGCTACGCGCCTGGAAACGGGAACTACATTGGCCCTACGGTATTAATAGCGATTTAGGTGTATAGATCTAGGGTGGTTGATAATATCTAGATAATATATTGGCTAGATCCAACCTCCTAGTATCTTACCCTAAGTGCAGATCCAAGATCCCGGTATTAATTGCTTAGCCGGTAAATCTTCGGTTTCTCAACGATCAAGATCGCGCTATAGGAAGCGCCAAGCAATCAAAGGGTCCCGTATAAAGGGAAATCAACAAGAAAGGAATTACTACAAGGCCGGATCCAGATCTAGGCCGCCGGATCCAAGCTTGATCTAATCGCTTGGACTCCGGATCTACTACTGGCGAGTGGTGTGAAGACTCCCACGCTACTCTACGACCCCAACGTCACGCCAAGACGTTCAACTAACACCGATCGAGCAACTTAGCAGTCACCGAGAGAGGAAGATCCAGCCCAACCGACGGGTACACAAGGTGAGCAAGTTCAGCAGATCACGGATCATCGGAGGACCCCCTTCGTTAGTCGGTGTCCGGGCATTGGTGGGAAGTTGGATCTAGCGATCTCGCAGATTTTGCTGATCCCGCTACACCACAATGGTGCGCGTGCCCGGATCTGTTGGTGACTCGGGATTTCACCGTGAGTCTCAAGAAGATGTTCAAGTGAAGGTTGAACAAGGGGAACAAGCGTCATCGGACCTCGGATCGACGATGATGCCGCTGAATGAATCAAGATCCGCGGATCAGCAGAGCGCTAGGAGGAACTCTGCTGACGGAAGAGAGGGTGATCTGGATCCAGATCCAGATCTAGAAGAAAAACCTCTACCTCCACAGGTCCCCACGGGGACCCCGACGGATCTTGACGTAAGTCGAGATCCGTCAACAAAACAAGGGAAGATGAAAGTGGAACCGTACAGATTGGTCGGATCTCCGGTCGAGCCTTCACCATATCCACCCAGGGATCTTCCAGTCTCTAGATCCGATAAGAAGAAGCCGAAGAAGAAGGTAACGCGGAAGAAGATGAAGGCTCCAGAGATTGACGACGAAGATCCGATCGGATCTAAACCTAGATCCAGATCAGGACAAGGGTGGTCAGATGAAGATCTGGAGAATCTATTCTACCACAAAAGAACTTCGCGAGTTCCTAGATCGAGATCCCGTGATGCGTATCCTGAGGCTGAAGCAGGTCGGGGATCCAAGAGAACCCGTATCAGCTCCGATCAAGACTGCCAACAAATTAGAAGCAGTCAAGGATTTACTACGACTGTTGAAGGAAGCAGGAATGACCACGGGAGCTTTCGATGCGGATGATGTCTTTGATCTAGATCTCAAGGTGATCCAGACTGCCACCAAGGATCTATTCTCCAAACTCAAGATCCTCGTCGGCGAGATCCCCAGATCACAGACCCAGTGCCATCACCTCCGGCAAGTATTACGGATCGCCAAACGTCCTCATCACACTACGCCTCGGCCGCCGAAGATGAATCAGACCTCTCGTCGGAACCAAAGCGAATGTCTCTGGGACCGTCCGGCACTTCAATGCTGGAGGCGCGATCCAAGATCCAACGTCGGAATCAGCCGAGATCCGGTCGCTCAAGGACGATCCCGGCCTCCGAAGACCAGATCACAGCAGCCACAACGTCAGATGCCTCATCAGGCACCCTGCAGAAGTACTTTGAGGCAGCCATGAGTAGATTCCTGGCAGAACAACGAGGGCCGATCATGGATCCAGAAGCAGTGAAGGTACAGGATCCAGGATCACAAGATGTAGATATGGAATCTGTGAAATCCGAACATAGCACATCTCGATGGGAGTATGATCCAGACGATATCGACTTCCCCATGGCTGTTCGAGCGACGGTCGCGACAGCCACGACCGGATCAGCCGGAACAACCATGATCCAGAGAGTTTGGATCTCCGCGATCTCAGACCTCAAGGAATTCACGGGGAAAGATCAAGACGAAGATCGGGCCAGAGCGTGGATCGGCAAAGTGAAATCGGAGTTCATGCGAGATCAAGCCTCCGATGAAGAAAAATGTTTGACCTTTGCGGATCTATTGGCTGGATCCGCCAAGAATTGGTATCGGCAACTAAGCAGATCCACCCGTAATAAATGGTCGGATCTGCTTAGAGCTTTCCAAATCCAGTACTGCGGATTGGGGGTATCAGTGGCTAGACAATACTATCACGCTCGACGTCGACCAGAAGAATCTCCCCTCGATTATCTTTACCGTCTGAATGTCGCCGGATTACGCGCAAAGTTGAAGATCAAGGATGGTAATGCGAAAGATCGACGCGAACATGTGGATCACTATATCGAAACTTTGGAGGATCAAGATTTAGCTGACAGGCTGACTCTGCTACGACTATCCGACGCGGATGATCTCGAAGAAGTGCTACGAGCCCGTGAACGTGCAAAGAGCAGACAGAAGAAAGCCGCGTTCGGATCTAGCAACTACCGGCAGAAGGCAACTAATCCAGCACCTGCAGCTACGACAAAACACGTCCGCGCGGTGCAGATCCGGGCCATGGAATCTGAATCTGAGTCCGGATCCGACGGATCGGATGGATCTGACTCGGATGGAGACAATCATCGGCGGATCTACCTAGCAGCCGAGCAGGATGTCACTCCAAAAGTGGAATCTGGTATGGAGAAGGTCGAGCAAGTACCAATCACCCACAAGTCGACGGATCAGGCCCCACCAGATCACAGATCCCGGATCCAGAGTGGCGGATCCGACCGGAACCGTTGCTCGCATTGTGGATCCAGGAAGCATTCAGATCTAGGATGCTGGAGACGCCTTACTTGTCATAAGTGTGGCAAGCGAGGACATCCGGCGGATCACTGCCTCTTTGTGTGCCGGGGGTGCGGGGAATTACATGATATGGGAAAATGTCCTATGGAAGAGTTCTACAACCAGATCCGCCAATGGTTCAACCCAGCCAAACATGCAGGTATGCTTCCGGAATCTGCAGAGAAGATGTTAAACTAGGACGCTCGCCGGGTTGGAATCCGGTACGAGCCGAGCGCTCTAGATATTGCATCTATGCATTTGTGAACAAGAGATCGGTAGATCAGGGTAATAGGATCCCAGATCTACGCGATAATACATGTGATCTGAATGGAAACCGTGCTGTCGCAATCTCAAGTGTCCGCCAGGCGGACGATTACTCCAGATCCGAAGTGACCATGATGGTGGATCTCCACCCAGGAGAGATAAGGGGTTATTGGAAGCAACAGGATCCAGATCTGTGGTTCCAGCCCACAGATCAGGAGGATATACCAGTGATTCAAAAGCCAAGTCAGATCAAGGAGATCCGAAGATCCGAAGTTATGGATCTCTTGCCAGGAGAATCTCGGGGATATTGGAAACACTATGCCCCGGGAAAATGGTTCCGACAAGCCAAGATCGCTGGTAAGATCAACAATGAGAGAGGGATCTTGCTCTTAGATACAGGCGCCGAAGTATCCATAGTGGATACGGCCTTTGCTCGTAAGGTTGGGTGCTATATCGATACGAGCCAGATCCAAGATTGCGTTGGGATTGGCGAAAGTGTTTACAGGACAGAAGGAAGAACCCGGATCAAGATCACTATGGCTGGATCGCTGGTTTACTTTTTCGATATTTGGGTTGGAGATCTGGCAGGTCAAGATGCCATCCTGGGTATGGATTTCATGGTACCGGCGGGATCCGATTGGATCTGGCCTATGGATCTATAAGTTTACCTGATGAGGTGCGGATCCAGCTTAGTGGGCGTCGGCAGCTTTACAGCGACAAGGCCAGGCTGGTAACCGTAGGAGAACATATCCAGATCGAGATCGGACAATCAGTGGAACTTCGGTTACATCTCCGGATGTCAGATCACGAGAAGTTCTGGGTCACCCGGGGAGATCGTTGGGTACCCACGGTGGTAAAAGGCCTCGGGAAGAGACGGTATCTGCAGATCACCAACGTGAGCGATAAGGCGATCATATTGCAAGAAGATGTGAGAGTTGGGATCTGGCTATCAGGTGATCACATTCCCCGGATGCCAGGATTTGTCTCGGTGGGGTCACGTCGGTATATGGAATGGCAAAATCTGGCTCTGGAAGCCACGGTGGAAGGAAGATCCGAGCATGATGAGATCTTGATGGAATCCGCAGAGCCGATGGTGGATCGACCCTCCTATCCATTACCTCGTGGTATCCTGAAACGACCCGAGATCTCGCAGATACAGGTAAAACCAGTGTTGACGACCGAAGATCAAACATCAGCAGGAATAGATCCGCAGGATCGAACTCCGATCCAACCAGTAGAGACCGAGGTGATAAACCAAAATATGGATCAGGTAAAGGCGGATGATTTGGATCCAGTGACTGGAGGATCAGCTGAAAGAGATCCACCCGAACAGTTATCTATCCCGATACAGGAGGCGCTCTCAGAGGATCGAAAAAATTCCCCAGATCAAGAGCCGGATCCGGAAGTACATTACCATGAAGGTAATGATCTGTATGCGGAAGATGTAGATCAAGAGATGGCGATCCTTCCAGAGATCAACCCCACCACGGATGAGGTGAAGATTGAGGATATCCAAGTTGGAGATCCAGGGATCCAGACTACGGCGGAGATCGAACGATTACGTCAGATGATCTGGAAATATCGACATCTTCTCATCGGAAAGGGAAATGCTCTACCACCGGCCGCAAGGGGTGTGGTGTGTGATATCGATGTGGGAGACGCTAAGCCAATCGCCCAACGAGTGAGGAAGATCGCTCCTCGATTCCGCGAGAAGTTATCAGAGCTGATCAAAGGGTTATTATCAGCTAAGATGATCGGCTATTCCAGATCACCCTTGGCCTCACCGATCGTGGTGATCGTGAAGAAGAATGGGGTAGATATCAGGCTGTGTATTGATTACCGTCTGGTCAATAGTCTTACTCAACTGATGGTCTACCCTATGCCCCTGATCAACGATCTTCTAGAAGATCTGGATAAAGTCCTGTGGTATTGCTCCTTGGATATGGCCAGTGGATTCTGGGTGGTGACTATGACAGATCGAGCTCGAGCGATCTCGGCTTTCATTACCCCATTTGGGCTATTCGAATGGAATCGTATGCCGTTCGGCTTGAAGAATGCACCGCAGATCTACCAACGTCTGATCGACAATGCCCTATATGGATTCACTCGGATCCCTCCTCCCGGATCGGATCCAAGATCCACAGATGTGTTTGAAGTGGGAGAAGCCGATGATCCGGATAAGCCATCAGTGATCGGACGCAGATCGTATATCGATGACATCCTTATACCAGCGGATAGTTGGGATCAGCTATGTAATCGAGTGGACGCCCTACTGGAGGCGTGCGATAAGTGGAATCTGTCGATCAGTGTGGTGAAGAGTTTCTGGGGTATGAATAACGTGGAATATCTGGGCCATCGCGTTTCGAAAGATGGACTGGAGGCGAATCCCAAGGATCTAGAGGCATTAACGGATCTAGCATTTCCTGGATCGCTGAGATCGATGCAATCTTTTCTGGGCAGCTTGAATTATTACAGTCGATTTATCGAAGACTATGCTATCTACGCGGCCGTGCTGTACGAATTGAGAGAGGTCGATTTCGCTGCGATGTCCAAGGATGAGGTGCGGATCCAGATCAAGCGAAGTATGGAAAATAAGGAGTTGGATCAACTGGATCTGAAGGAAGATCTAGGATCAGATCTGGCATTAAAGCCTGCGGAACCGTCGGATCCAGGAAGTCTAGATGGAGACCAGGCTGATCCACGATGGATTCGTGCTCATCGGGCCTTCGAGACACTCAAATCGAAGATCGCGTCCACTCCGATCCTACGTCATTTTGATCCGGGTCGAGAGGCGGTGGTGATCGTATATGCAAGTGATTGGGCGATCTCGGCAGCCCTCGTGCAAGAGTATGACCGATCTACTATCCGGTCACCTTCGTGAGCCGAACGTTGAAGTCGAACGAGTTGAATTATAGCCCAGTGGAGAAGGAGGTGTTGGCGCTGCTACGGATCCTGGATCTCGGATATAACATGCTGGTGGGACGCCGGATCCGGGTGCTGACTAGATACTCCACGTTGGCCTGGTTATTTAGATCGACCGGATTACAAGGGCGATTAGGCCAATGGGCGTCACTGCTATCACCGTGGACATTAGAGATTGTGAAGTGCGTTAAAGGAGAAGAAGAGATCCTAGGGGTGATTGCGGCTAGTATCACGCCCAGATCCATGGTGGATGAAGCGTTGATCCAGATCTCGCCCAAGAAAGAGCCACGACGGAAGATCCAAGCCCCGATCCCTGTGATCCAAGCGGATGAGGAGCTGTATGTTGTCAGTTTCGATGGATCAGCCCGCGTGAAGCGTGGAGGTGGCGCATACAGTGCGATCTTGTGGAAGTTGCCTGAATGGACGGTGATCCAGGCCAGATCGGCCTATGCGGAAGATCTTACCGTCAATGAAGCTGAATATCATGGGTTGTTACTATGTCTGGATCTGTTGAGTACGTGGATCGCAAACGAGTGGTGTTCTGCGGCGACTCTAATCTGGTGATCCGACAAGTCAGGGGTGAGATCGAGTGTAAGGCACCCGGTCTGACTCAAGCAAAGGGCTTTAGATCGTCTGAGGGACTGGCCAGATCACGAACTTGTGCATGTGAAACGAGATTGGAACGGCAGTGCGGACAGTTTGGCTAGTGCAGCGCTACAGCGACAAGGTGGAGTGAAGATCGAGTCGGATGAGGATAAGCAGGATCTGATCACGTTGAACCGATTGGATGAGGTATTGGTAGTCAAGAGGACGGATCAAGCAGCCCAGATCACGGCGGTAGTGACTCGATCAGGCTTGCGATCTACGACGCGGACGATTTCGGATCCGCGATCATTACGGGAGGAAATAGTTCGAGATCTCAGGATCGATCGGATCCGACAAGCCCAAGACGAGGAGGCGTGGATCTCGGGATTGAAGAAGTATCTGAATGGAGATCTACAAGATCTGACTCAGCAAGAAGCCAAATCATATGCTAATCTAGCAGCCGATTATGATTTGGATCACCATGATCTACTGTTCTACTGTCCCTCCACGAGACCGACGGATGCAGATCGAGATAAGCTGATGCGACTAGTGATCCCGGAAACTCTATATCAGGACATACTACATCACTACCATGTGAGCCTAGAAGGTGGACATCAAGGGATCGGCCGAACTTATCAGCGGATCCGGGATCACTTCCATTGGAGAGGTCTGTATAAGAGTGTCCAAAGATACGTGGGTGAGTGTGTGGATTGTGAGACCGGCAAAAGTAAACCTCGGATCCAAGGAGAGTCGCCAGGTAACCTTCAGGCAACGTATCCTTTCCAGATCATAGCTATGGATCACATCCCGTCGCTACCCAGATCGCACAAAGGGAATACAGAATTATTGATCTTTGAAGATCTATTCACTGGATATGTGATCGCGAAAGCCAGCTCATCAAGGACTGCTCAGACTGTCGCCGAATCATACGAAGAATGTGTCTTCCGACGATTTGGGGCCAGCGAAGCGATTAGGCATGATCGTGAACCAGGATTTATGTCCGATTTTTCCGAGCGTTTAATAAGATCTTGGGTCAACGTCAACGTGCCACGATGGCATATCGGCCCCAAGCTAACGGATCTGCAGAACGCATGGTCCAAACACAACTCGGGCGATTAAGATGTATGTGCAGGATCTGGATCAACGAGATTGGGACGAGTATGCCGAGAGGATTACCTTCGCGATCAACACCGCGCATGATCGGATCCGAGGAGAAACACCTTTCTATATGGTACATGGGTGGGATCCTAGATCCACATTGGAAGCGGTGATCCCGGTGGGAAGTACGCGAAGACATGATCGGGATCCACGACGGTGGAGGTATCAGATCCAGCGGTATTATCAACAGGTTCGAGAACAGGTTAATCAACGACTGCGAGAGGCGATCTCAGATCGAGCGGATCTACACAACCAGGAGATCCGCCCGCATCAGATCGAGGTCGGATCTCGAGTGTGGTTATATCTCGATCGCGTGAAAGAGGGATATGCTAAGAAGTTGGCACACTTGTGGCATGGACCATTCCGGATATAGAGAAAGTTGGAGAACATGCGGTGAAATTGGAGATCGCCGGATCCGGATATCATATTTTCCCTATGGTACATGTGAACAAGTTGAAGCTCGTGAAAGAATATCCAGATCGACCACTAATGCGACTCAATGTGGAAGTCAAGATCGTCTGGATTTTGATGAAGATCTATTACCAGGGGATAGCTGGATCCAAGATCGCGATCCCGATGAGTATGAAGTGGAGAAGATCACAGATATGAGATCAGGGAGAAGAACGAGATATGGACGGATCTACCGAGAATTCCTCGTACATTGGCGAGGATATGATGATCCGACTTGGGTGGATGAAGCAGATCTCAACTGTGGCGCTCTGCTGCATGAGTTCTGCGAGATCGCACGAATCATAATCGATTCGGTGTGATGCAATCTCACGAGGAATCGTGAGGTCGCAATCAACGACAACGAGCTGGTTGTTGTCGTGGTGAAATCGGTTGAAGGATCTACATGAAGGATGTAGATCGGAGAAAGGGTATGCATATATACATGTGGAATGCGATGATAATGAAAGATCAAGTCTCGAGATCCAGAGATCCTAGCGGATCAGGGTCGGTCATGACTCTATGAAGGGGGATCAAGGTGAATGGGAAGCAAACAAGTCAAGATCATCGGACATATATTGAAGGATGTTATGAAAAGATATAGATCACGCACGAAGAGCTAATCACTACGATCTAGCTACTGGCCGGAGGTTGTGCCACTTGAAGACCGAAGAACTTGCGATCCAGGCGAGGGAGATGGCGCGCAGGGTGATCCGCAGTGTGATCCCGATAGTGGTTGCGCCAGGGATCTGCTGTGTCGCCTCGGCTAACGCCTCCAGCAGATCGGCGGGTTCCGGCGATAAGCTGAGGATCGGCCAGATTAGCACGTCTGGCCTCGATCCCGGGATACCAAGCCACCTCATCAGTCCGCTTTGGGAAGTGGAGGAAGAATGGATCCAAGGGTAGATCCAGATCACACCACCCCTCGATCATAGCCTGGATCAACGTGAGCAACATGCGCTTCCATCGATTTCCGGCGTGTGATCTGCGGTTATTGCGCTGCTTGGCGAAGGATCCAGCCATGGCGACTGTGCGATCATAGCAGCGGTGATCGGGAATTTATGTGTCGACTCCAGTACGCGATCAGCTCGGAAGCTTCAAATCACGGTACTGTCGGAGGAAGATCCCGAGTCGACCACCAACATCGGCCTCGAAAGAGATCGGGGGCAGGTTGTTTCGGATCACCCGCCATGGCTCCGCCGCTTGCAAGGCC
>VOQZ01001438.1:0-62551 GCA_008079305.1 Phytophthora palmivora
GTGAAGTGGATTTGAAAGATTTGCATTGGAATATCCAGGAAAGATCCGATTTGGACGTGATCGGACCTGACGTGATGTGATTGGAGTAGATGACAAGCTGATGTGGGTGGATCTGGTTGTGGATCCAGTTGATGGATAATTTGATGGAGATTAGTGATACCTTGGGTGGGACGTGATAGATGTATTGCATACGATCTATACATGTATCCAAATCCGAAGAGCTGGAAGATCTCGTAGGATATGGATGATGTGGGACTTGCGTGATTGTAATATGGGTGTCAACAGTATGTCTATATAATCTGTGGAAACTGGTGATCTAAGCCTAGATGTCCAATCTAGGCTATAATCTATCCGTGAAGACCAGATCGGTTCACATATGTGGGTCTATTCGGGGAATTGATCAAGGCTCATGAACCTAGATCATAGGCGGATCCGTTGTCCGGGATCTAGGGATATTATGGCAAAGATGAACGATGATTGGGGGATTAACGGCATGGAATAAGCTCGGATATGTTATAATTATGATTATCACGAAGTATTGTCACCGGATCATGCACGGAAACCCTAGATCAACAAGATCAAGGAGATCTAGCTGACCTGAATTGGATCAGCGTGATCTAGCTTTATTAAGCATGATCTGACTCGGGAGACGTGTGATCTGGACATTACGGTGGATGATTACGATATTGGAGAGAAGAGAAGGCCAGATCACAACATTGCGACTAGTGATCTAATGTTTATGGTTCAGATCCAAGTGATCTGCAAAGATGTCGACTGCCAGGATGGTGAGGACAAGAAAGGACAAGGATCAGGATAGCGTAATCAGTCGATGTGTCGTTTAAGGATAGGATACAGGATGGGAATAGGTCTTAACATTAATCAGAACCGAATTTGCATCGTACGACACAAGTGCTTCGCTACGCGCCTGGAAACGGGACTACATGGCCCTACGGTATTATAGCGATTTAGGTGTATAGATCTAGGGTGGTTGATAATATCTAGATAATATATTGGCTAGATCCAACCTCCTAGTATCTTACCCTAAGTGCAGATCCAAGATCCCGGTATTAATTGCTTAGCCGGTAGATCTTCGGTTTCTCAACGATCAAGATCGCGCTATAGGAGCGCCAAGCAATCAAAGGACCCGTATAAAGGGAAATCAACAAGAAAGGAATTACTACAAGGCCGGATCCAGATCTAGGCCGCCGGATCCAAGCTTGATCTAATCGCTTGGACTCCGGATCTACTACTGGCGAGTGGTGTGAAGACTCCCACGCTACTCTACGACCCCAACGTCACGCCAAGACGTTCAACTAACACCGATCGAGCAACTTAGCAGTCACCGAGAGAGGAAGATCCAGCCCAACCGACGGGTACACAAGGTGAGCAAGTTCAGCAGATCACGGATCATCGGAGGACCCCCTTCGTTAGTCGGTGTCCGGGCATTGGTGGGAAGTTGGATCTAGCGATCTCGCAGATTTTGCTGATCCCGCTACACCACAATGGTGCGCGTGCCCGGATCTGTTGGTGACTCGGGATTTCACCGTGAGTCTCAAGAAGATGTTCAAGTGAAGGTTGAACAAGGGGAACAAGCGTCATCGGACCTCGGATCGACGATGATGCCGCTGAATGAATCAAGATCCGCGGATCAGCAGAGCGCTAGGAGGAACTCTGCTGACGGAAGAGAGGGCGATCTGGATCCAGATCCAGATCTAGAAGAAAAACCTCTACCTCCACAGGTCCCCACGGGGACCCCGACGGATCTCGACGTAAGTCGAGATCCGTCAACAAAACAAGGGAAGGCGAAAGTGGAACCGTACAGATTGGTCGGATCTCCAGTCGAGCCTCACTACATCCACCAAGGATCCTCTGACCTCCAGATCAGATAAAAAGAAACCGAAAAAGAAGCTAACGCGGAAGAAGATGAAGGCTCCAGAGATTGACGACGAAGATCTAATCGGATCTAAACCTAGATCCAGATCGGGACAAGGCTGGTCAGACGAAGATCTGGAGAATCTATTCTACCACAAAGAACTTCGCGAGTTCCTAGATCGAGATCCCGTGATGCGGATCCTGAGGCTGAAGCAGGTCGGAGATCCAAGAGAACCCGTATCAGCTCCGATCAAGACTGCCAACAAATTAGAAGCAGTCAAGGATTTATTACGACTGTTGAAGGAAGCAGGAATGACCACGGGAGCTTTCGATGCGGATGATGTCTTTGATCTAGATCTCAAGGTGATCCAGACTGCCACCAAGGATCTATTCTCCAAGCTCAAGATCCTCGTCGGCGAGATCCCCAGATCACAGATCCAGTGCCATCACCTCCGGCAAGTATTACGGATCGCCAAACGTCCTCATCACATTACGCCTCGGCTGCCGAGGACGAATCAGATCTCTCATCGGAACCAAAGCGAATGTCTCTGGGACCCTCCGGTACTTCAATGCTGGAGGCGAGATCCAAGATCCAACGTCGGAATCAGCCGAGATCCGGCCGCTCAAGGACGATCCCGACCTCCGAGGACCAGATCACAGCAGCCACGACGTCAGATGCCTCATCAGGCACCTTACAGAAGTATTTCGAAGCAGCCATGAGTAGATTCTTGGCGGAACAGCGAGGGCCGATCATGGATCAAGGAGCGACGAAGATTCAAGATCCAGGATCACAAGATGTAGATATGGAATCTGTGAGATCTGAACGTAGCACATCTCGATGGGAGTATGATCCAGACGATATCGACTTCCCCACGGCTGCTCGAGCGACGGTCGCGACCGCTACGACCGGATCAGCCGGATCAACCATGATCCAGAGAGTCCGGATCTCTGCGATCTCAGATCTCAAGGAGTTCACGGGGAAGGATCAAGACGAAGATCGAGCCAGAGCGTGGATTGGCAAAGTGAAATCGGCGTTCATGCGAGATCAAGCCTCCGATGAAGAGAAATGTCTGACCTTTGCAGATCTATTGGCCGGATCCGCCAAGAACTGGTATCGACAACTAAGCAGATCCACCCGTAACAAATGGTCGGATCTGCTTCGAGCTTTCCAGATCCAGTACTGCGGATTGGGGGTATCAGTGGCTAGACAGTATTATCATGCTCGACGCCGACCGGAGGAATCTCCCCTCGATTATCTTTACCGCCTTAATGTTGCCGGATTACGCGCAAAGTTGAAGATCAAGGATGGTAATGCGAAGGATCGACGTGAACATGTGGATCACTACATCGAAACTTTGGAAGATCAAGATCTAGCTGACAGGCTGACTTTACTACGGCTATCCGACGCGGATGATCTAGAAGAAGTGTTACGAGCCCGTGAACGCGCGAAGAGCAGGCAGAAGAAAACTGCATTTGGATCCAGCAAGTACCGGCAGAAGGCAACTAATCCTACACCTGCAGCTACGACGAAACATGTCCGCGCGGTACAGATCAGAGCCATAGAGTCCGAATCTGAGTCCGGATCCGACGGATCGGATGGATCTGACTCGGACGGAGACAATCATCGGCGGATCTACCTGGCAGCTGAGCAGGATGTCACTCCAAAAGTGGAATCTGGTATGGAGAAGGTCGAGCAAGTACCAATCACCCACAAGTCGACAGATCAAACCCCACCGGATCATAGATCCCGGATCCAGAGCGGCGGATCCGATCGGAACCGTTGCTCGCACTGTGGATCCAAGAAGCATTCAGATCTAGGATGCTGGAGACGCCTTACTTGTCATAAGTGTGGCAAGCGAGGACATCCGGCAGATCACTGCCTCTTTGTGTGCCGGGGGTGCGGGGAATTACATGATATGGGAAAATGTCCTATGGAAGAGTTCTACAACCAGATCCGCCAATGGTTCAACCCAGCCAAACATGCAGGTATGCTTCCGGAATCTGCAGAGAAGATGTTAAACTAGGACGCTCGCCGGGTTGGAATCCGGTACGAGCCGAGCGCTCTAGATATTGCATCTATGCATTTGTGAACAAGAAATCGGTAGATCAGGGTAACAAGATCCCAGATCTACGCGGTAATACATGTGATCTGAATGGAAACCGTGCTGTCGCAATCTCCAGTGTCCGCCAGGTGGATGATTACTCCAGATCCGAAGTGACCATGATGGTGGATCTCCACCCAGGAGAGATAAGGGGTTATTGGAAGCAACGGGATCCAGATCTGTGGTTCCAGCCCACAGATCAGGAGGATATACCAGTGATCCAAAAGCCAAGTCAGATCAAGGAGATCCGAAGATCCGAAGTTATGGATCTCTTGCCAGGAGAATCTCGGGGATATTGGAAACACTATGCCCCGGGAAAGTGGTTCCGACAAGCCAAAATCGCTGGTAAGATCAACAATGAGAGAGGGATCTTGCTCTTAGATACAGGCGCCGAAGTATCCATAGTGGATACGGCCTTTGCTCGTAAGGTTGGGTGCTATATCGATACGAGCCAGATCCAAGATTGCGTTGGGATTGGCGAAAGTGTTTACAGGACAGAAGGAAGAACCCGGATCAAGATCACTATGGCTGGATCGCTGGTTTATTTTTTCGATATTTGGGTTGGAGATCTAGCAGGTCAAGATGCCATCCTGGGTATGGATTTCATGGTACCGGCGGGGATCCGATTGGATCTGGCCTATGGATCTATAAGTTTACCTGATGAGGTGCGGATCCAGCTTAGCGGGCGTCGGCAGCTTTACAGCGACAAGGCCAGGCTGGTAACTGTAGGAGAACATATCCAGATCGAGATCGGACAATCAGTGGAACTTCGGTTACATCTCCGGATGTCAGATCACGAGAAGTTCTGGGTCACCCGGGGAGATCGTTGGGTACCCACGGTGGTAAAAGGCCTCGGGAAGAGACGGTATCTGCAGATCACCAACGTGAGCGATAAGGCGATCATATTGCAAGAAGATGTGAGAGTTGGGATCTGGCTATCGGGTGATCACATTCCCCGGATGCCAGGATTTGTCTCGGTGGGGTCACGTCGGTATATGGAATGGCAAAATCTGGCTTTGGAAGCCACGGTGGAAGGAAGATCCGAGCATGATGAGATCTTGATGGAATCTGCAGAGCCGATGGTGGATCGACCCTCCTACCCAGTACCTCGTGGTATCCTGAAACGACCCGAGATCTCGCAGATACAGGTAAAACCAGTGTTGATGACCGAAGATCAAACATCAGCAGGGACAGATCCGCAGGATCGAACTCCGATCCAACCAGTAGAGACCGAGGTGATAAACCAAAATATGGATCAGGTAAAGGTGGATGATTTGGATCCAGTGACTGGAGGATCAGCTGAAAGAGATCCACCCGGACAGTTATCTACCCCGATACAGGAGGCGTCCCCAGAAGATCGAAAAAATTCCCCAGATCAAGAGCCGGATCCGGAAGTACATTACCATGAAGGTAATGATCTGTATGCGGAAGATGTAGATCAAGAGATGGCGATCCTTCCAGAGATCAACCCCACCACGGATGAGGTGAGGATTGAGGATATCCAAGTTGGAGATCCGGGGATCCAGACTACGGCGGAGATCGAACGATTACGTCAGAGGATCTGGAAATATCGACATCTTCTCATCGGAAAGGGAAATGCTCTACCACCGGCCGCAAGGGGTGTGGTGTGTGATATCGATGTGGGAGACGCTAAGCCAATCGCCCAACGAGTGAGGAAGATCGCACCTCGATTCCGCGAGAAGTTATCAGAGCTGATCAAAGGGTTATTATCAGCGAAGATGATCGGCTATTCCAGATCACCCTGGGCCTCACCGATCGTGGTGATCGTGAAGAAGAATGGGGTAGATATCAGGCTGTGTATTGATTACCGTCTGGTCAATAGTCTTACTCAACTGATGGTCTACCCTATGCCCCTGATCAACGATCTTCTAGAAGATCTGGATAAAGTCCTGTGGTATTGCTCCTTGGATATGGCCAGTGGATTCTGGGTGGTGACTATGACAGATCGAGCTCGAGCGATCTCGGCTTTCATTACCCCATTTGGGCTATTTGAATGGAATCGTATGCCGTTCGGCTTGAAGAATGCACCGCAGATCTACCAACGTCTGATCGACAACGCCCTATATGGATTCACTCGGATCCCTCCTCCTGGATCGGATCCAAGATCTACAGATGTGTTTGAAGTGGGAGAAGCCGATGATCCGGATAAGCCATCAGTGATCGGACGCAGATCGTATATCGATGACATCCTTATACCAGCGGATAATTGGGATCAGCTATGTGATCGAGTGGACGCCCTACTGGAGGCGTGCGATAAGTGGAATCTGTCGATCAGTGTGGTGAAGAGTTTCTGGGGTATGAATAAAGTGGAATATCTGGGCCATCGCGTTTCGAAAGATGGACTGGAGGCGAATCCCAAGGATCTAGAGGCATTAACGGATCTAGCATTTCCTGGATCACTGAGATCGATGCAATCTTTTCTGGGCAGCTTGAATTATTACAGTCGATTTATCGAAGACTATGCTATCTACGCGGCCGTGCTGTACGAATTGAGAGAGGTCGATTTCGCCGCGATGTCCAAGGATGATGTGCGGATCCAGATCAAGCGAAGTATGGAATATAAAGAGTTGGATCAACTGGATCTGAAGGAAGATCTAGGATCAGATCTGGCATTAAAGCCTGCGGAACCGTCGGATCCAGGAAGTCTAGATGGAGACCAGCCTGATCCACGATGGATTCGTGCTCATCGGGCCTTCGAGACACTCAAATCGAGGATCGCGTCTACTCCGATCCTACGTCATTTTGATCCGGGTCGAGAGGCGGTGGTGATCGTATATGCAAGTGATTGGGCGATCTCGGCAGCCCTCGTGCAAGAGTATGACCAGATCTACTATCCGGTCACCTTCGTGAGCCGAACGTTGAAGTCGAACGAGTTGAATTACAGCCCAGTGGAGAAGGAAGTGTTGGCGCTGCTACGGATCCTAGATCTCGGATATAACATGCTGGTGGGACGCCGGATCCGGGTGCTGACTAGATACTCCACGTTGGCCTGGTTATTTAGATCGACCGGATTACAAGGGCGATTAGGCCAATGGGCGTCACTGCTATCACCGTGGACATTAGAGATTGTGAAGTGCGTTAAAGGAGAAGAAGAGATCCTAGGGGTGATTGCGGCTAGTATCACGCCCAGATCCATGGTGGATGAAGCGTTGATCCAGATCTCGCCCAAGAAAGAGCCACGACGGAAGATCCAAGCTCCAATCCCTGTGATCCAAGCGAATGAGGAGCTGTATGTTGTCAGTTTCGATGGATCAGCCCGCGTAAAGCGTGGAGGTGGCGCATATAGTGCGATCTTGTGGAAGTTGCCTGAATGGACGGTGATCCAGGCCAGATCGGCCTATGCGGAAGATCTTACCGTCAATGAAGCTGAGTATCATGGGCTGTTACTATGTCTGGATCTGTTGAGTACAGTGGATCGCAACCGAGTGGTGTTCTGCGGCGACTCTAATCTGGTGATCCGACAAGTCAGGGGTGAGATCGAGTGTAAGGCACCCGGTCTGACCTTACTCAAGCAAAGGGCTTTAGATCGTCTGAGGGACTGGCCAGATCACGAACTTGTGCATGTGAAACGAGATTGGAACGGCAGTGCGGACAGTTTGGCTAGTGCAGCGCTACAGCGACAAGGTGGAGTGAAGATCGAGTCGGATGAGGATAAGCAGGATCTGATCACGTTGAACAGATTGGATGAGGTATTGGTAGTCAAGAGAACGGATCAGGCAGCCCAGATCACGGCGGTAGCGACTCGATCAGGCTCGCGATCTACGACGCGAACAACTTCGGATCCGCGATCATTACGGGAAGAAATAGTTCGGGATCTCAGGATTGATCGGATCCGACAAGCCCAAGACGAGGAGGCGTGGATTTCGGGATTGAAGAAGTATCTGAATGGAGATCTACAAGATCTGACTCAGCAGGAAGCCAAATCATATGCTAATCTAGCAGCCGATTATGATTTGGATCACCATGATCTACTGTTCTACTGTCCCTCCACGAGACCGACGGATGCAGATCGAGATAAGCTGATGCGACTAGTGATCCCGGAAACTCTATATCAGGACATACTACATCATTACCATGTGAGCCTAGAAGGTGGACATCAAGGGATCGGCCGAACTTATCAGCGGATCCGGGATCACTTCCATTGGAGAGGCCTGTATAAGAGTGTCCAAAGATACGTGGGTGAGTGTGTGGATTGTGAGACCGGCAAAAGTAAACCTCGGATCCAAGGAGAGTCGCCAGGTAACCTTCAGGCAACGTATCCTTTCCAGATCATAGCTATGGATCACATCCCGTCGCTACCCAGATCGCACAAAGGGAATACAGAATTATTGATCTTCGAAGATCTATTCACCGGATATGTGATCGCGAAAGCCAGCTCATCAAGGACTGCCCAGACTGTCGCCGAATCATACGAGGAATGTGTCTTCCGACGATTTGGGGCCAGCGAAGCGATTAGGCATGATCGTGAACCAGGATTTATGTCCGATTTTTTCCGAGCGTTTAATAAGATCTTGGGTCAGCGTCAACGGGCCACGATGGCATATCGGCCCCAGGCTAACGGATCTGCAGAGCGCATGGTCCAAACTACAACTCGGGCGATTAAGATGTATGTGCAGGATCTGGATCAACGAGATTGGGACGAGTATGCCGAGAGGATTACCTTTGCGATCAACACCGCGCATGATCGGATCCGAGGAGAAACACCTTTCTATATGGTACATGGGTGGGATCCTAGATCCACCTTGGAAGCGGTGATCCCGGTGGGAAGTACGCGAAGACATGATCGGGATCCGCGGCGATGGAGGTACCAGATCCAGCGGTATTATCAACAGGTTCGGGAACAGGTTAATCAACGACTGCGAGAGGCGATCTCAGATCGAGCGGATCTACACAACCAGGAGATCTGCCCGCATCAGATCGAGGTCGGATCTCGAGTGTGGCTATACCTGGATCGAGTAAAGGAGGGATATGCAAAGAAGTTGGCACACTTGTGGCATGGACCATTCCGGATTGTGGAGAAAGTTGGTGAACATGCGGTGAAATTGGAGATCGTCGGATCCGGATATCATATTTTCCCTATTGTACATGTGAACAAGTTGAAGCTCGTGAAAGAATATCCAGATCGACCACTAATGCGACTCAATGTGGAGAGTCAAGATCGTCTGGATTTTGATGAAGATCTATTACCAGGGGATAGCTGGATCCAAGATCGCGATCCCGATGAGTATGAAGTGGAAAAGATCACAGATGTGAGATCAGGGAGAAGAACGAGATATGGACGGATCTACCGAGAATTCCTCGTACATTGGCGAGGATATGATGATCCGACTTGGGTGGATGAAGCAGATCTCAACTGTGGCGCTCTACTACATGAGTTTCTGCGAGATCGCACGAATCATAATCGATTCGGTGTGATGCAATCTCACGAGGGGTCGCGAGGTCGCAATCAACGATAACAAGCTGGTTGT
Source organism: Phytophthora palmivora (assembly GCA_008079305.1). Classification (NCBI taxonomy): domain Eukaryota; phylum Oomycota; class Peronosporomycetes; order Peronosporales; family Peronosporaceae; genus Phytophthora; species Phytophthora palmivora. The sequence continues at coordinate 9,464 of VOQZ01001438.1, forward strand.
TGTCGTGGTGAAATTGGTTGAAGGATCTACATGAGGGATGTAGATTGGAGGAATGGGTATACATATATACATGTGGAATATGGTGATGATGAAAGATCAAGTCTCGAGATCCAGAGATCCGAGTGGATCAAGGTCGGTCATGACTCCATGAAGGCGGATCAAGGTGAATGGGAAGCAAACGAGTCAAGATCATCGGACATATATTGAAGGATGTTATGAAAAGATATAGATCACTTACGAAGAGCTGATCACTACGATCTAGCTACTGGCCGGTGGTTGCGCTACTTGAAGACCGAAGAACTTGCGATCCAGGCGAGGGAGGTGGCGGGCAGGGTGATCCGCAGGGTGATCCCGATAGTGGTTGCGCCAGGGATCTGCTGTGTCGGCCTCGGCTAACGCCTCCAGCAAATCGGCGGGTTCCCGGCGATTAAGCTGAGGATCGGCCAGGTTAGCACGTCTGGCCTCGATCCCGGGATACCAAGCCACCTCATCAGTCCGTTTTGGGAAGTGGAGGAAGAATGGATCCAAGAGTAGATCCAGATCACACCACCCCTCGATCATGGCCTGGATCAACGTGAGCAACATGCGCTTCCATCGATTTCCGGCGTGTGATCTGCGATTGTTCCGCTGTTTAGCGAAAGATCCTAGCCACGGCGATTGTGCGATCATGGCTGCAGTGATCGGAAACTTGTGGGTCGATTCCCAGTACGCGATTAGCTCCGATGCTTCGAAATCGCGATACTGGCGAATGAAGATCCCAAGTCGGCCACCAACGCCAGCCTCAAAGGAGATCGGAGGCAAGGTGTTCCGTATCACCTGCCAGGGCTCAGCGGCCTGCAGCGCCTTGACGTTGGCTTCTGTGATCAGATGACCGCAGAAGGCTGGGGCCGTCGGAGAAGTGTAGATCGTGGGTCGGTGGGGGAAGATCCACTCGGGCCGAAACGGCAGGATCGGGAACAAGAAGTTCACGGCCATGGTGATCAAGGTTTGATTGGCCAGCCGAGACTCGATCCAAGGATCTATGTCCGCGGCGACCATTGCCCGCGCGATCCGCCGACCAGGGATGCAACGATCCTCTGGGAATGGAACTTGGGGGACGAAGGTGATCCGGCGTGGCTGACGGCCGCCGGGCGGACTAGCCGGACCAGATCCACCAGTGGGACCGGTAGGACCGGTACCGTTGCCCTGACCCCCAGATCCAGTATCGGAATCGGATCCATCGGATCCATCCGGAGATCCGCCGGATCCCCCAGCAGATCGACGCTGGGGAGACGCGTGATCACGGCGACGAGCTTCAGATCGGGATTGCGAAATGGCCATTAACGTCTGAGCCTCATAGAGGTCATCAGCCACTTCCGCATTTTCCTCTTCATCCTCCTCCTCTTCCTCGTCGGAAGCAGATCCAACCTCGATCACCTCCCCGGTAGACTTACGGGAATCCACATCCTTAGAGGGTGGGGAGGCGGCTTGATCTGGGGAAGGTGATCTACCCCCGGTGGATCCCCCACCTAGATCGAACTCAGATTCATCCTCCTCTTCCATAGACTCGTCCTCCGCCTCGACGGGAACGGATCGTTTCTTCGGAGGCCGTGAAGGAGAAGGAGAGCTAGATCTGCTACGAGATCGTTTGGATCCAGACGTGTCAGCACCTTGATCATCGCTACCCGAAGTCTCCGCAGAAGGAGAACGGGGAATCCCTCCCGCGGGCTGATCAGTGTCGGATCCGGGATCTAGACGCAGCTGGGTCTGGGGAGGAGGCGCTCCGATCGTAGCCGAAATGGATGAGAGGCGCTGAAAGGCAGCCGTATACTCGTGGCGAAGGGCATCACGCTCACGCACTACTTTACCCAGATCCCGGGAAAGCGTACGGATCTGAGCCTGATTCTCCGTGATAGTACGTTCCCGATCTGCATAGGCCTTCTGGGCTACCTCGACATCGTGACGTGCACGGGTCAGATCACCCTCCAACGTCTGCAGCCGGGCCGTATCCGAAGCCGATCTAGCCCGATGGGCTGCCAGATCCGATTGCAATAGCCCCAGAGTCCGTTGGGCTGACAAGATCTCGGCATCCCGCGCACGGATCTGAGCTTGCAAAGAATCGCGCTCCCGAACGATCTGGTCGAGACCGGCTTGGGTGGGTCCCGTGGGTAGAAGATCCGCCTGCTGAGACTGGGGATCAGGGCCCGAAGATCCGCGATCAGTGCTCTCGGATCGAGACAGAAGTAGCTCTGCTTCGACACGATCCAGTTCAGATCGGGTCCTGCGCAGACTTTCCTCCGTCGCGGATAAGGTGGATTCGGCATCCTCCCGCTCTCGATCCAGATCGTGGTTGGCTTGTTGGAGATCCAGAATCTCCCCACCTGCCTGTGTCATCTCTGTGGTGAGATGGTGGATAGTAGACTCCAGATTGCCACGATCTCGAGCCAGATCGTCGATGTGAGCCTCTAGATGGCGGATCTCATCAATCCGCCGATCAAGATCGTGATTGAGGTCAGCGATCTGGGCTTCCAAAGCCGAGATCTCAGGTGCCGCGGATCGCGGCTCCATGCTGACGACGCGATCGGATTCCAGCGAAGCTTGAAGGTTGTCACGCTCCTCTCGGAGGCGACTAACCTCGGACCGATAGTGCCCGATCTCGCGGCCCTGATTGGCACACATCATCTCGAGAGATTCGAGAGAGCAGACATGTTCACGGTTCAGATCAGTAGCTTCATCCGCTCGACGGGTGGCCAGCCGTAGATCGTCGCTCAACCGCAACACTCGGCGACGCAAAGCGGCCACGGATCGACGGAGATCTTCAGGTGTGCCCCCAGTGGGTTCACCGATCTCTGATCGAGGAGAAGGAGGATCGTGGCGGCCGGATCCATGTTGAGATCCATCGTGGCCGTGATCAGACATGGTCGGAAGGTGGAGTTGGAGGAGTAGAGAAGCTTGGGTTGGACGAGGTGATTTGAAGAATGGACGCAGTGAAGTTGTTGTGCAACTACAACTGACGACCAGGAGGCGGCTGTGGTGAAGTGGATTTGAAAGATTTGGCATTGGAATATCCAGGAAAGATCCGATTTGGACGTGATCGGACCTGACGTGATGTGATTGGAGTAGATGACAAGCTGATGTGGGTGGATCTGGTTGTGGATCCAGTTGATGGATAAGATTGATGGAGATTATTGATACCTTGGGTGGGACGTGATAGATGTATTGGCATACGATCTATACATGTATCCAAATCCGGAGAGCTGAGAAGATCTCGTATGGATATGGATGATGTGGGACTTGCGTGATTGTAATATGGGTGCAACAGTATGTCTATATAATCTGTGGAAACTGGTGATCTAAAGCCTAGATGTCCAGATCTAGGCTATAATCTATATCCGAGAAGACCAGATCGGTTCACATATGTGGGTCTATTCGGGGAATGTGGATCAAGGCTCATGAACCTAGATCCATAGGCGGATCCGAGTGATCCAGGATCTAGGGATATTATGGCAAAGATGAACGATGATTGGGGGATTAACGGCATGGAATAAGCTCGGATATGGTATAATTATGATTATCACGAAGTATTGCCACCGGATCATGCACGGAAACCCTAGATCAACAAGATCAAGGAGATCTAGCTGACCTGAGATTGGATCAGCGCGATCTAGCTTTATTAAAGCATGATCTGACTCGGGAGACGTGTGATCTGGACATTACGGTGGATGATTACGATATTGGAGAGAAGAGAAGGCCAGATCACAACATTGCGACTAGTGATCTAATGTTTATGGCTCAGATCCAAGGTGATCTGCAAAGATGTCGACTGCCAGGATGGTGAAGACAAGAAAGGACAAGGATCAGGATAGCGTAATCAGTCGATGTGTCGTTAAGGATAGGATACAGGATGGGATAGGTCTTAACATTAAATCAGAACCGAATTTGCATCGTACGACACAAGTGCTTCGCTACGCGCCTGGAAACGGGAACTACATTGGCCCTACGGTATTAATAGCGATTTAGGTGTATAGATCTAGGGTGGTTGATAATATCTAGATAATATATTGGCTAGATCCAACCTCCTAGTATCTTACCCTAAGTGCAGATCCAAGATCCCGGTATTAATTGCTTAGCCGGTAGATCTTCGGTTTCTCAACGATCAAGATCGCGCTATAGGAAGCGCCAAGCAATCAAAGGACCCCGTATAAAGGGAAATCAACAAGAAAGGAATTACTACAAGGCCGGATCCAGATCTAGGCCGCCGGATCCAACCTTGATCTAATCGCTTGGACTCCGGATCTACTACTGGCGAGTGGTGTGAAGACTCCCACGCTACTCTACGACCCCAACGTCACGCCAAGACGTTCAACTAACACCGATCGAGCAACTTAGCAGTCACCGAGAGAGGAAGATCCAGCCCAACCGACGGGTACACAAGGTGAGCAAGTTCAGCAGATCACGGATCATCGGAGGACCCCCTTCGTTAGTCGGTGTCCGGGCATTGGTGGGAAGTTGGATCTAGCGATCTCGCAGATTTTGCTGATCCCGCTACACCACAAAGAGATCCACCCGAACAATTACCTATCCCGATACAGGAGGCGCTCCCAGAGGATCGAAAAAATTCCCCAGATCAAGAGCCGGATCCGGAAGTACATTACCATGAAGGTAATGATCTGTATGCGGAAGATGTAGATCAAGAGATGGCGATCCTTCCAGAGATCAACCCCACCACGGATGAGGTGAAGATTGAGGATATCCAAGTTGGGGATCCAGGGATCCAGACTACGGAGGAGATCGAACGATTACGTCAGAGGATCTGGAAATATCGACATCTTCTCATCGGAAAGGGAAATGCTCTACCACCGGCCGCAAGGGGTGTGGTGTGTGATATCGATGTGGGAGACGCTAAACCAATCGCCCAACGAGTGAGGAAGATCGCTCCTCGATTCCGCGAGAAGTTATCAGAGCTGATCAAAGGGTTATTATCAGCTAAGATGATCGGCTATTCCAGATCACCCTGGGCCTCACCGATCGTGGTGATCGTGAAGAAGAATGGGGTAGATATCAGGCTGTGTATTGATTACCGTCTGGTCAATAGTCTTACTCAACTGATGGTCTACCCTATGCCTCTGATCAACGATCTTCTAGAAGATCTGGATAAAGTCCTGTGGTATTGCTCCTTGGATATGGCCAGTGGATTCTGGGTGGTGACTATGACAGATCGAGATCGAGCGATCTCGGCTTTCATTACCCCATTTGGGCTATTCGAATGGAATCGTATGCCGTTCGGCTTGAAGAATGCACTGCAGATCTATCAACGTCTGATCGACAACGCCCTATATGGATTCACTCGGATCCCTCCTCCCGGATCGGATCCAAGATCCACAGATGTGTTTGAAGTGGGAGAAGCTGATGATCCGGATAAGCCATCAGTGATCGGACGCAGATCGTATATCGATGACATCCTTATACCAGCGGATAGTTGGGATCAGCTATGTAATCGAGTGGACGCCCTACTGGAGGCGTGCGATAAGTGGAATTTGTCGATCAGTGTGGTGAAGAGTTTCTGGGGTATGAATAACGTGGAATATCTGGGCCATCGCGTTTCGAAAGATGGACTGGAGGCGAATCCCAAGGATCTAGAGGCATTAACGGATCTAGCATTTCCTGGATCGCTGAGATCGATGCAATCTTTTCTGGGCAGCTTGAATTATTACAGTCGATTTATCGAAGACTATGCTATCTACGCGGCCGTGCTGTACGAATTGAGAGAGGTCGATTTCGCTGCGATGTCCAGGGATGAGGTGCGGATCCAGATCAAGCGAAGTATGGAATATAAGGAGTTGGATCAACTGGATCTGAAGGAAGATCTAGGATCAGATCTGGCATTAAAGCCTGCGGAACCGTCGGATCCAGGAAGTCTAGATGGAGACCAGCCTGATCCACGATGGATTCGTGCTCATCGGGCCTTCGAGACACTCAAATCGAAGATCGCGTCTACTCCGATCCTACGTCATTTTGATCCGAGTCGAGAGGCGGTGGTGATCGTATATGCAAGTGATTGGGCGATCTCGGCAGCCCTCGTGCAAGAGTATGACCAGATCTACTATCCGGTCACCTTCGTGAGCCGAACGTTGAAGTCGAACGAGTTGAATTATAGCCCAGTGGGGAAGGAGGGTGGCGCTGCTACGGATCCTGGATCTCGGATATAACATGCTGGTGGGACGCCGGATCCGGGTGCTGACTAGATACTCCACGTTGGCCTGGTTATTTAGATCGACCGGATTACAAGGGCGATTAGGCCAATGGGCGTCACTGCTATCACCGTGGACATTAGAGATTGTGAAGTGTGTCAAAGGAGAAGAAGAGATCCTAGGGGTGATTGCGGCTAGTATCACGCCCAGATCCATGGTGGATGAAGCGTTGATCCAGATCTCGCCCAAGAAAGAGCCACGACGGAAGATCCAAGCTCCGATCCCTGTGATCCAAGCGGATGAGGAGCTGTATGTAGTCATTTTCGACGGATCAGCCCGCGTGAAGCGTGGAGGTGGTGCATACAGTGCGATCTTGTGGAAGTTGCCTGAATGGACGGTGATCCAGGCCAGATCGGCCTATGCGGAAGATCTTACCGTCAGTGAAGCTGAATATCATGGGCTGTTACTATGTCTGGATCTGTTGAGTACAGTGGATCACAAACGAGTGGTGTTCTGCGGCGACTCTAATCTGGTGATCCGACAAGTCAGGGGTGAGATCGAGTGTAAGGCACCCGGTCTGACCTTACTCAAGCAAAGGGCTTTAGATCGTCTGAGGGACTGGCCAGATCACGAACTTGTGCATGTGAAACGAGATTGGAACGGCAGTGCGGACAGTTTGGCTAGTGCAGCGCTACAGCGACAAGGTGGAGTGAAGATCGAGTCGGATGAGGATAAGCAGGATCTGACCACGTTGAACCGATTGGATGAGGTATTGGTAGTCAAGAGGACGGATCAAGCAGCCCAGATCACGGCGGTAGTGACTCGATCAGGCTTGCGATCTACGACGCGGACGACTTCGGATCCGCGATCATTACGGGAGGAAATAGTTGGAGATCTCAGGATCGATCGGATCCGACAAGCCCAAGACGAGGAGGCGTGGATCTCGGGATTGAAGAAGTATCTGAATGGAGATCTACAAGATCTGACCCAGCAAGAAGCCAAATCCTATGCTAATCTAGCAGCCGATTATGATTTGGATCACCATGATCTACTGTTCTACTGTCCCTCCACGAGACCGATGGATGCAGATCGGGATAAGCTGATGCGACTAGTGATCCCGGAAACTCTATATCAGGACATATTACATCACTACCATGTGAGCCTAGAAGGTGGACATCAAGGGATCGGCCGAACTTATCAGCGGATCCGGGATCACTTCCATTGGAGAGGTCTGTATAAGAGTGTCCAAAGATATGTGGGTGAGTGTGTGGATTGTGAGACCGGCAAAAGTAAACCTCGGATCCAAGGAGAGTCGCCAGGTAACCTTCAGGCAACGTATCCTTTCCAGATCATAGCCATGGATCACATCCCGTCGCTACCCAGATCGCACAAAGGGAATACAGAATTATTGATCTTTGAAGATCTATTTACTGGATATGTGATCGCGAAAGCCAGCTCATCAAGGACTGCTCAGACTGTCGCCGAATCATACGAAGAATGTGTCTTCCGACGATTTGGGGCCAGCGAAGCGATTAGGCATGATCGTGAACCAGGATTTATGTCCGATTTTTTCCGAGCGTTTAATAAGATCTTGGGTCAGCGTCAACGGGCCACGATGGCATACCGGCCCCAAGCTAACGGATCTGCAGAGCGCATGGTCCAAACTACAACTCGGGCGATTAATATGTATGTGCAGGATCTGGATCAACGAGATTGGGACGAGTATGCCGAGAGGATTACCTTCGCGATCAACACCGCGCATGATCGGATCCGAGGAGAAACACCTTTTATATGGTACATGGGTGGGATCCTAGATCCACCTTGGAAGCGGTGATCCCGGTGGGAAGTACGCGAAGACATGATCGGGATCCACGACGGTGGAGGTATCAGATCCAGCGGTATTATCAACAGGTTCGAGAACAGGTTAATCAACGACTGCGAGAGGCGATCTCAGATCGAGCGGATCTACACAACCAGGAGATCCGCCGCATCAGATCGAGGTCGGATCTCGAGTGTGGTTATATCTCGATCGCGTGAAAGAGGGATATGCTAAGAAGTTGGCACACTTGTGGCATGGACCATTCCGGATTATAGAGAAAGTTGGAGAACATGCGGTGAAATTGGAGATCGCCGGATCCGGATATCATATTTTCCCTATGGTACATGTGAACAAGTTGAAGCTAGTGAAAGAATATCCAGATCGACCACTAATGCGACTCAATGTGGGAGTCAAGATCGTCTGGATTTTGATGAAGATCTATTACCAGGGGATAGCTGGATCCAAGATCGCGATCCGATGAGTATGAAGTGGAGAAGATCACTGATATGCGATCTGGACGAAGGACTAGATATGGGCGGATCTACCGTGAATTCCTTGTGTATTGCGAGGATACGAGGATCCAACTTGGGTGGATGAAGCAGATCTCAACTGTGGCGCTCTGCTGCATGAGTTCCTGCGAGATCGCACGAATCACAATCGATTCGGTGTGATGCAATCTCACGAGGAATCGTGAGGCCGCAATCCACGACAACGAGCTGGTTGTTGTCGCGGTGAAATCGGTTGAAGGATCTACATGAAGGATGTAGATCGGAGGAAGGGGCATGCATATATACATGTGAAAGGCGACGATAATGGAAGATCAAGTCCCGGGATCCAGAGATCCTAGCGGATCGAGGTAGATCACGACTCTATGAGAATGGATCAGGCAAATGGGAAGTATACAAGTCAAGATCATCGAACATATATTGAAAGAAGTTATGGAGGGAGACAAATCACTTAAGAGAGCTAGTCACGATCTAGCTACTGGCCGGTGGTTGCGCTACTTGGAGACCGAAGAACTTACGATCCAGACGAGGAAGGTGGCGCGATGGGTGATCCGCAGTACGATCACGATAATGGTTGCGCCAAGGATCCGCCGTGTCGGCCTCCACTAACGCATCCAGCAGATCAGTGGGCTCCCGACGATTAAGCTGCGGATCGGCCAGATTAGCACGTCTGGCCTCGATCCCGGGATACCAGGCCACTTCGTCAGTCCGCTTGGGGAAGTGGAGGAAGAATGGATCCAGGAGTAGATCCAGATCACACCACCCCTCGATCATGGCCTGGATCAGCGTGAGCAGCATACGCTTCCACCGATTGCCGGCGTGGGATCTCCGATTGTTACGCTGTTTGGCGAAAGATCCCAGCCACGGCGACTGTGTGATCATGGCCGCGGTGATCGGGAACTTGTGGGTCGATTCCCAGTACGCGATCAGCTCCGAAGCCTCGAAATCACGGTACTGTCGGATGAAGATCCCAAGTCGGCCACCAACATCGGCCTCGAAGGAGATCGGAGGCAAGGTGTTCCGGATCACTGCCAAGGCTCCGCCGCTTGTAGTGCTTTCACGTTGCTTCTGTGATCAAATGACCACAGAAAGCTGGGGCCGTCGGGGATGTGTAGATCGTCGGCCGATGGGGGAAGATCCAGTCAGGCCGGAAAGGTAAGATCGGGAACAGGAAGTTCACAGTCATGGCGATCAAGGTCTGATTTGCCAAACGGGACTCAATCCATGGATCTATGTCGGCGGCGGCCATGACTCGGACAATCCGCCGACCGGGAATACAACGACCCTCAGGAATGGAGCCTGAGGGACGAAGGTGATCCGGGGAGGCTGACGTCCAGGGGGCGGGTTGGCGGGGCCAGATCCGCCCGTAGGACCAGGCCCATTGCTCTGATCTCCAGATCCCGCATCGGAGCCCGATCCATCGGATCCACCAGGAGATCCGCCGGATCCGGCTGCTGATCGGCGTTGGGGAGACGCATGATCTCGACGACGAGCCTCAGATCGGGATTGGAAATGGCCATCAATGTTTGGGCCTCGTAGAGGTCATCGGCCACTTCCGCGTTCTCCTCCTCCTCCTCCTCCTCATCGGATCCGGATCCGACCTCAATCACCTCGCCGGATGATTGACTAGGTCCACCATCTTGGAGGGGGGAGTTGAGGCTTGATCTGGGGGAGGCGATCCTTCTCCGGCAGATCCTCCACCCAGATCAAACTCGGATTCGTCCTCTTCATCCATGGACTCATCCTCCGCCTCGAGAGGAGCGGATCGCTTCTTCTGAGGCCGTGAAGGGGAAGGCGAGCTAGATCTGCTGCGAGATCGCTTGGATTTGGAGGCGTCGACGTCCTGATCCTCGCTGCCGGAAGTCTCCGCAGAGGGAGAGCGTGGGATCCCTCCTGCGGTTGATCCGTGTCGGATCCAGGATCCAGACGCAATTGGGTCTGAGGAGGAGGCGCCCCGATGGTGGCCGAGATGGACGAGAGGCGTTGGAAGGCGGCCGTGTATTCATGACGGAGAGCATCACGTTCACGGACCACTTTGCCTAGATCTCGGGAAAGCGTACGGATCTGGGCCTGATTCTCAGTGATAGTACGCTCCCGATCTGCATAGGCCTTCTGGGCTACCTCGACATCATGACGCGCTCGGGTCAGATCACCCTCCAGCGTCTGCAGCCGGGTCGTATCTGAAGCCGATCTAGCCCGATGGGCTGCCAGATCCGACTGTAATAACCCCAGAGTCCGCTGCGCTGACAAGATCTCAGCATCTCGCGCACGGATCTGAGCTTGCAAAGAGTCGCGCTCCCGAGCAATCTGGTCGAGATCGGCTTGGGTAGGCCCCGTGGGTAGGAGATCTGTCTGCCGAGACTGGGGATCAGAACCCGAAGATCCGCGATCAGTGCCATCGGATCGAGACAGAAGTAGCTCTGCTTCAACCCGATCCAGTTCAGATCGGGTCCTGCGCAGACTTTCCTCCGTCGCAGATAAGGTGGATTCGGCATCCTCCCGCTCTCGATCCAGATCGCGGTTGGCTTGTTGGAGATCCAGAATCTCCCCACCTGCCTGTGTCATCTCTGAGGCGAGATGGTGGATGGTAGACTCCAGACTGCCACGATCTCGAGCCAGATCGTCGATGTGAGCCTCTAGGTGGCGGATCTCATCCATCGTCGATCGAGATCATGATTGAGGTCGGCGATCTGGGCTTCCAAGGCCGAGATCTCGGGCGCCGCGGATGATGGCTCCATGCGGACAACGCGATCAGACTCCAGCGAAGCTTGAAGGTTGTCACGCTCCTCTCGGAGGCGACTCACCTCGGTCCGATAGTGCCCGATCTCTCGGCCTTGATTGGCACACATCATCTCGAGAGACTCGAGGGAGCAGATATGCTCACGGTTTAGATCCGTGGCTTCATCCGCTCGACGGGTGGCCTGCCGGAGCTCGTTGCTTAAGTACAACACTCGACGGCGTAGGGTGGCGGTGGATCGACTGTGATCCTCGGCCGTGTCTCCGGTTAGGCCGCCGATCTCCGATCGGGGGAAGGGGGATCCTGGTGACCAGATCCGTGCTGTGATCCGTCGTGATCATGATCCGACATTACGAGCAGAGTTGAAGGAGTGGAGAAGCTTGAGTTGGACGAGGTGATTTGAAGAATGGACGCAGTGAAGTTGTTATGCAACTACAACTGACGACCAGGAGGCGGCTGTGGTGAAGTGGATTTGAAAGATTTGGCATTGGAATATCCAGGAAAGATCCGATTTGGACGTGATCGGACCTGACGTGATGTGATTGGAGTAGATGACGAGCTGATGTGGGTGGATCCGGTTGTGGATCCAGTTGATGGATAAGATTGATGGAGATCAGTGACACCTTGGGTGGGACGTGATGGATGTATTGGTATACGATCTGTACATGTACCCAGATCCGGAGAGCTGGGAAGATCTCGTGTGGATATGGATGATGTGGGACTTGCGTGATTGTAATATGGGTTATATAATCTGTGGAAACTGGTGATCTAAGCCTAGATGTCCAGATCTAGGCTATAATCTATATCCGTGAAGACCAGATCGGTTCACATATGTGGGTCTATTCGGGGAATGTGGATCAAGGCTCATGAACCTAGATCCATAGGCGGATCCGAGTGATCCGGGATCTAGGGATATTATGGCAAAGATGAACGATGATTGGAGGATTGACGGCATGGAATAAGCTCGGATATGTTATAATTATGATTATCACGAAGTATTGTCACCGGATCATGCACGGAAACCCTAGATCAACAAGATCAAGGAGATCTAGCTGACATGAGACTGGATCAGCGCGATCTAGCTTTATTAAGGCATGATCTGACTCGGGAGACGTGTGATCTGGACATTACGGTGGATGATTACGATATTGGAGAAGGGAGAAGTCCAGATCACGACATTGCGACTAGTGATCTAATGTTTATGGTTCAGATCCAAGGTGATCTGCAAGGATGTCGACTGCCAGGATGGTGAGGACAAGAAAGGACAAGGATCAGGATAGCGTAATCAGTCGATGTGTCGTTAAGGATAGGATACAGGATGGGATAGGTCTTAACATTAAATCAGAACCGAATTTGCATCGTACGACACAAGTGCTTCGCTACGCGCCTGGAAACGGGAACTACATTGGCCCTACGGTATTAATAGCGATTTAGGTGTATAGATCTAGGGTGGTTGATAATATCTAGATAATATATTGGCTAGATCCAACCTCCTAGTATCTTACCCTAAGTGCAGATCCAAGATCCCGGTATTAATTGCTTAGCCGGTAGATCTTCGGTTTCTCAACGATCAAGATCGCGCTATAGGAAGCGCCAAGCAATCAAAGGACCCCACGTAAAGGGAAATCAACACGAAAGGAATTACTACAAGGCCGGATCCAGATCTAGGCCGCCGGATCTAAGCTCGATCTAATCGCTTAGACTCCGGATCTACTACTGGCGAGTGGTGTGAAGACTTCCACGCCACTCTACGACCCCAACGTCACGCCAAGAAAAGTCAAGGTCGTTTGAGCACTAGATGATAAAATGCAAAGTGATTGATTTAGGTCCTTAGTTCGCAAACTGTCTGCTACCTCTAAGCCTACTGGATGTCCTACCTGGATACCCACTACTGGATTCCTAACTGGATACTGAGCTACCCCAGCCAATCAGCGACTGCCACGTCGACGCCCATCTTGTACCCACAATCTTGTACCCACGCACGACCGTAGCGTAAACACTTGTCCCGTAATCAGCTTCACGTAATCACGGGAATGCTTGCGGTGCCACTGAGTGAAGGTCGTACCGGTATCTACCGGTACACCGCGGCAGGTCGAGGCGCCTTCTTGACAACACTCCCACTCGACTCGGCCGTAGTGGCGCCTTGGATCCCGAGCTTGCTCCGAAGGATATCGAACTGCACGGCAGTGATCGGCTTGGTCATCAAGTCCGCCAGCATGTCCTTTGTCGAGCAGTACTCCAACACCACTTGGCCGTCTTCAACCTTCTCGCGCACGAAGTGGTAGCGAATGTCGATGTGCTTGGTGCGCTTGTGGAACTCCGGGTTCTTAGCCAACGCGATGGAGCCTTGGTTGTCCTCGTAGATCTTGACTGCCGACTTGTCCTTCATTTCGCCGATCTCGCACAGGAACGCCTTGAGCCAAACTGCCTCCTGTGTCGCTTCCGTCAACGCCATGTACTCTGCCTCCGTCGATGATAGCGCCACTGTCCGCTGCTTCTTGCTTCTCCAGCTGATGCATCCGCCGTTCATCATGAACGCGTAGCCGCTTGTACTCCGTCGAGACTCGATGTCACCGGCCCAATCTGCATCCGAATAACCTTGGAGTCCGTCCTCGCTGCTCGCTTGAAACTCAATGCCATGAGTCTTCGTACCTTGGATGTAGCGAAACACCCTCTTGAGCGCTTGCCAGTGTGTCGGACACGGATCGGCGGCAAACTGGCTGAGAACTCCCACTGCGGCTGCAAGGTCTGGTCGAGTCCCCACCATGAGATACATCAGGCAGCCGACTGCATTCCGGTACGGCACCTTCGTCATGGATTCTTCGTGCTTACAACCCCCTTCGCACATGGCCTTTGTCAGCTTGAGTCCTGGATCTTGTGGTGTCTTGACAGGGTTGCTCTTCTCCATGCTGAACTTCTCCAGGATGTCCTTCGCAAACTTGGTCTGCCGCACCGACACCTTTCCAGCCGTAAGATCTTGATCAATTTCCATGCCGAGGAAGTACTTGAGCTGACCCATGTCCGTCATCTCGAATCGCTTGCTGAGTGCCTCCTTGGTCGACTTGAGTAGCTCGTCGTTGTTGCTTGCTAGGATCAAGTCGTCCACGTACAGCGCCACGAAGATCATGTCTTCGTCGTCACGCTTCACGTAGATGCAGTGATCCGCTTCGCACTTCTTGAACCCCAGCTCCAGCATGAACTTGTCGATGGTCTGGTTCCACATCCGCGGTGACTGCTTGAGACCATACAGCGAACGCTTCAGCTTGCACACGAAGTGTGGGTGCGCCTCGTCAATAAAGCCATCCGGCTGCACCATGTAGATGTCTTCGTCCAACCACCCGTTCAGGAACGCCGTCTTGACATCCATCTGGTGCACCGTGAGGTTGTACTTGGCTGCCAGGCTGAGCAGGATCCTGATTGACGTGAACTTGGCCACCGGCGCGAAGGTCTCTTCATAGTCGATGCCGTACTTCTGCAAAAATCCCTTGGCCACCAGTCGTGCCTTGAACCGCTCGATCTCTCCAGCCTGGTTTTCCTTGATCCGAAACACCCATCTGCAGCTGATCGCCTTGCGTCCCTTGGGCAACGGCACCAGCACCCACGTCTCATTCTTGCGAAGAGAGTTGATTTCCGAATCGCACGCTTCCTTCCACTTGGCCGCGTTGCTGGATTCCATCGCCGACACGAACGTAGTCGGCATTTCTCCCACTGAATCCACAACGAAGGCCGCATCGAAGCCTTCTTCATTTGCGATGGCTGACAGCTCATCCAGCGTTTGTGGCCGACTATGCCGCTTAGACCTTGGGATCTCCACCGCTTCCTCTAACGACCGGGTCCGCTGGTGTCGCTTGCTGCCGGGCTCAACATATTCTTCCCGCGCAGCTTCTTCTTCCTTGGTTTCTTCTGGTTCAGACGATTCTTCTTGGTCTGTGGCATCTTCATCGCGAAGGTCCACGACCACGTTTTCACCAGAGTTGCGTCTCCCACCGTCGAAGACGTCTTCCATGAACTGCGCATCGCGGCTCACTAGCACACGACCGCTCTTGATCTCTTCAAACCGATACGCTTTCTCGTGCTCCGAGTACCCGAGAAACCGACAACGCACCGACCGAGCGTCGAACTTGGTGCGTTTCTCCTTCGGGACCGTCACATACGCATGGCAACCGAACACCTTAAGGTTGGATAGTAGCGGTTTCTTGCTGTTGCAGGTGATCCAATACGATCCCGCGATGATTACGGCAGGATGTTTACGCCACCGATGATTAGACGAGTAGGATGATTGGACGAGTACAGAGTGTTGGTGATTGGATGCACCAAATGATTGGATGCAGGATAGGTAGAGAAGACAGTGTAAGCTCATATCAATCAATCACTTCTGAATTTCCATTCTTCCCCTCAAGTGACTTCCCTCGCCTCAAGCTACGGCAGTCCTCCCCTCGCTCAAGACAACCTCTGTGACGACCTTCTTCAGGTTATGAGCCCAAGCACGATGTCATCTGTCCAAGATACCAAGATCTCCATCGACAAGTTCAACGGCGAGAACTACGCCACGTGGAACCGTTACATGCGTGGCGTGTTCCTGACCAAGTCGGTGTGGAATGTGGTGAACCGCGAGACGACGCCCACGTTCACGGACTCCAGGGCCAAGGACGAGTATGTCAAGTCGAGCAACGTCGCCTTCGGTCTGATGCTCCTCCACATGGACGCGGACTACCATCATGTGGTCGACGACTACGAGGAAGCCTGGGTCGCGTGGGCGCGCTTGCGTACCCTTTACGGTGGATCGCAGAAGGCTGGACGCATCTATCTCAAGCGTCAGCTCTTCAGCATGGAGATGGCAGAAGGCGGAAACATCCTTCACCATTACAACGAGGTCCTCAACATCAGCGCGAAGCTTAGCAGTATTGGCGCCAAGATGGAGGACGAGGATGTGGCGATCTGCTTGCTGCGCAGTCTGCCCAAGAGCTACGAGAACGTCGTGCTCAACATGGAGATGAGCAATGCAGAGCTGCGGACGCAAGATGTGGTGAAGGTGCTCACGAATGAGCATATCAAGCGACAAGGCGAGAAGACTGCGGCGGTGAAAATCGAGGAAGCAGCGAAGGCCTTCAACGCCGAGCGTCAAACTCGCCGGTGTGACTACTGCGGAAAATTGGGGCACCTGATCGACAAGTGCTGGACCAAGCAGAAAGAAGAAAATCGAGGAGCACGACGCGGCCGAGGTGGTCGCGGTGCCAGCAACGTTGAGTGGCGCGACGACGATGACGACTACATCGCGTTTGCGGTCTCCATGTCGACAGCGTGTGGAGTGTCGTCGGGCAAGAAGTTTCAAGGCTCATGGGCGATCGACAGTGGTGCAACCCACCACATCTGCAACGACAAGTCCAAGTTCATCGACATCAACTTGCGCGACGAAGGCGAACTCACAGTTGCCAACGGTCAAACGGCCAAGATTTTGGGAGTTGGTACCGTTGTGCAACAAGTGATTCTGCCCAACCGGAGTGTGCGTGACGTCCGAATCGAAGATGCTCTCTACGTGCCGAGTATGAACAAGAACCTGCTGTCTGTGCCTCAGATCAACCGAGGTGGAGACTTCAAGGTGGTGTTTGACGGCTCCGAGATGCACATTGCGCGCAAGTCGTCGAGGAAGATCGTTGCTTCCGCGGACCTGATCGACGGACTCTACTGGCTACGGGTACCCAAGGGTTCTGCCAATTCAACGACTACGGTCTCGATCAACAGCGTCGATCTTCATGCGCGGATGGGTCATGCTCCGAACGACGTGCTACGGAAGATGGTTTCGAGCGGCATGGTGACGGGCGCGAAAATGCCGACCTCGTCGAAGAACTCAAGTGGATGCCGCGGATGTCAGCAAGGGAAGATGGTCCAAAAACCCTTTCCGAGTAACCCGGACAAGCCCAAGTACAAGCCATTCGAGTTCCTGCACTTCGACCTTTGTGGCCCCATGGAGAAAGAGTCGCTTGGTGGCAGCAAGTATCTACTGCTGATCACTGACGAAGCCAGCGGCTGCATGACGGGATTCTGTTTGCGCGCCAAGTCGGAGAGTGAAGACTGTCTGCGCAAGTTCATCGCTAAAGTGGAGCGCCAATTCGATGCCAGGGTCAAGTTCGTGCGTCATGACGGTGCCAAGGAGTTCGCGACCAACTCGCTCAAGGCCTTTTACGACAATCATGGCATTGAAGTCCAGCCGACGGTTCGATATGCGCATCAGACGAATGCTACTGCGGAACGCGCCAACCGGACGATTGTGACTATCGGTCGCAGCATGCTTCACTTCGCACGTTTGGACAAGACGTTTTGGGCGGAAGCGGCGATGACGGCAATTTACATCAAGAATCGACTGCCGTCACCCAAGGTCCCAGGGAAGACGCCATTTGAGATTGTGTACAAGAGGAAGCCCAACGTGAAGCATATGCGCGTTTTCGGGTGCAAAGCCTACGTCCTGACGCCGAAGGAGAAGCGACTCAAGTGGGACCCCAAGGCTCGCGAAGGAATTTTCATGGGCTATGAAGAGCGTTCGAAGGCGTATCGCGTTTATGACATCGAGGCGGGCCAGGTAGTGATTTCTCGCGATGTCACTTTCGACGAATCGACCTTCGACGACGCCAATGTTGTTGATGATGATGAAGATGTCGAAGATGCTGCGGATATCCTTGAAGACCTCGAGATTTCGAACGACCATGGAACGCGTGAGTTCAAGCAGGCGGGGAAACGCAAGGCTCGTTCTAACGCCGAGGATCGTGAACATGTTCGTCGACCGCGTCGCAGTGCTGGATTAGAAGAAGCAAGCGCTCCGGACTCCGACCATCAAGAAGCCAAATCTGAAGACGATGATGATGATGACTCGACTCAGCCGATGTACTGGCGTGCGAGTGCGAATGCAGTGGAGACGAGTGACAGCGCCGAGCCGAAGACGTTCCAAGATGCTGTGAGCGGCGAAGACCAAGTCCACTGGCGCAAGGCGATCCGAGCAGAACTCAAGTCGATGCGACTTCGTGGAGTATTTCGTGGAGCCAAATTACCGAACAACCAACGCGCAGTCGGAACCAAGTGGGTGTTCAAGATCAAGCGTAAAGCCGACGGGTCCATCGAGAAGTACAAGGCTCGACTCGTCGCGAAAGGATTTGTGCAGAAGTATGGGATTGACTACACCGAGACGTTTTCGCCGGTGGTCAAGTACGTCACGCTGCGAATGATCATCGCTGTGGCCAAGTTCTTCAATTGGCCCCTCGACCAACTTGATGTCGTCACGGCGTTCCTGTACGGCTTGATGAAGGAGAAGGTGTTCTGCAGCATTCCAGAAGGCGTGGAACTTGATGACGGCTACGACTGCGTGGAACTGCTCAAGGCGATCTACGGTCTCAAACAAGCTTCTCGAGTGTGGAATGAGACCTTCGACGAGTATGTGCGCTCCATCGGATTTCGCGTTTCGAGCTACGATCCATGCCTCTACATCAAGGTTGTCGACGGTGACTGCGTTCTGATGCTGGTGTACGTCGACGATGTTTTGGTGACCGGAAGCTCTTCGATGATGATTGCTGAAGTCAAGAAACAGCTCAAGGCACGATTCGAGATGACCGACAGCGGCAAGTGTTCCTTCATTCTGGGCATCGAAGTGGTCGACAACGCAGATGGCAGCGTCACGTTGTCCCAAGCTCGCTACATCAACGACATCCTGGAGCGCTTTGGCATGCAGAACTGCAAACCTGCTGCCAGTCCAGTCGACCTCAGCATGAAGCTCGTTGCCAGTGACGTCTCGACCAAGTTGGATGCGCCGTTCCGTGAAGCTGTCGGTGCTCTCATGCACTTGATGACGTCGACTCGCCCGGACATTGCTTTTGCAGTTGGTTACGTTTCGCGCTTCATGGAGAACCCTCAAGTCGAGCACTGGATTGCAGTCAAGCGCATCTTCCGTTACCTTCAGGGCACCAAGTCGCACGGACTCCGTTTTTCGCCGGCCAAGGGAATCGACTTTCGTGGCTATTCGGATGCAGACTGGGCTGGTGACCACAGTGACCGCAAGTCGACTTCGGGCTACCTGTTTCAAGTTCTTGGCGGGCCTGTGTCGTGGGGATCCAAGAAGCAATCG
This sequence comes from Phytophthora palmivora, assembly GCA_008079305.1. Taxonomy (NCBI): domain Eukaryota; phylum Oomycota; class Peronosporomycetes; order Peronosporales; family Peronosporaceae; genus Phytophthora; species Phytophthora palmivora. The sequence continues at coordinate 28,806 of VOQZ01001438.1, forward strand.
AGTGTGTCTCTTTCCACGAGTGAAGCCGAGTACATTGCACTCAGTCTGGCAATCCAAGAAGGCAAGTGGGTGCACAAACTTCTGTGTGAGATCCTCGACGCTGCAGGCGAAGACATCCCGGATCTGAAGATTTTCGAAGACAATCAGTCGTGCATCAAGATGACGAAGAACCCTGTGAACCATGGCCGCGCGAAGCACATCGACATCAAGTACCACCACATCCGTGATGAAGTCAAGCGCGGTGAAGTGATCGTCGAGTACTGCGAGACTACGACCATGCTGGCCGACATCTTGACCAAGGGACTCGGCGGACCTCGTCACAAGGACTTAACGACGGCTCTTGGCGTTCAAGCGTGTTCGCATTGAGAGGGGCTGTTGCAGGTGATCCAATACGATCCCGCGATGATTACGGCAGGATGTTTACGCCACCGATGATTAGACGAGTAGGATGATTGGACGAGTACAGAGTGTTGGTGATTGGATGCACCAAATGATTGGATGCAGGATAGGTAGAGAAGACAGTGTAAGCTCATATCAATCAATCACTTCTGAATTTCCATTCTTCCCCTCAAGTGACTTCCCTCGCCTCAAGCTACGGCAGTCCTCCCCTCGCTCAAGACAACCTCTGTGACGACCTTCTTCACTTGCTAGTCCAAACTTGGTGCGGAGACTTGCCGTGGCTGGTGGCGCGTGTCGGACAGCGATTCCGAAGAAACGTCGCTGTCATCACCGCTTCACCCCAATATGACTTCGACAGTCCGGCATGCTCCAACATGCAGCGCGCACATTCCACCAACGTCCGGTTCATCCGTTCCGCCACTCCATTCAGCTGAGGCGTGTACGGAGGTGTGAACTTCTGCACGATCCCACGCTCTCTGCAGAACTTGGCCATCTCACGAGACTTGTACTCGCCACCATTGTCACTGCGAAGTTGCTTCACGCGGAGGGTTCTTACGCGACCACCTGTCTGAGTTTCGGCGAACGCCACGAACTCAGCAAATTTGGCAGCCACCTCCGACTTGTTTCGCAACAAGTATACCACACAGAAGTGCGAGTACTCGTCAATGAACGTGACGAAGTACTTCTTGCCACTGAACGTCGATGTCTTCATGGGACCGCAGACATCACTGTGGATGACTTCCAATAGTTTCTTGGCGTGGTTCGGCGACTTGGGCATGTAACTCACCCGCGCTTGCTTGCCAAGCGCACACCCATCACACAACTCCCACTGCTTCACAGTTGTCATGTTGAGGCCAACTCCATAACCCTTCTTGACGATGGCGTCTAGACCGCCATGGCCAATGTGACCAAGTCGAAGGTGCCAGAGGTACGACGTGGTGTCCCCTTTGCGATCCTTCGAACTCGACACATTGGCCTCGTCAGGCATGATCGGAGTCATGCACAGCTTGAACAGTCCCTTGCCTTCACGCGCTCCGAGCTGCCACTTGATCTTCTTCGTCTCGGCGAAGCACCCGTCGCGCTCGAACGTCACGGGTCCAACATCCTTGGTGAACCTCCCAACCGAAAACAGGTTGCGCGACAACTTGGGGATGTGCCACACCTTCGTGAGCACACCCTTCTTGATCCCGCGTGGAGTCTTCATCGACATGACAATGTCGCCACTGCCGACCGCTTGAACCACTCCGTCGTCCGCGAGATGCACGTCCACCGGAGTCATCTTCTTGTAGTTCTTCATGTACTCTTTCGAGTACGTCATGTGCTGCGTCGCACCCGAGTCGACCAGCCAAACTTCACTCGACTTGGAGGTCCCACCACCAACCGAGAATAGGTAGTCGCCGCAGTCTTCATCATCATCGGCGACGTTCGCTCGTTGCGGCCTCTGCCGCTCCGCGTTCTCGCGGATCCGTACAGGACACTTGGCGATCCAATGTCCTTGTTCGCCACAATAGTGGCAGGCACTAGTCTTCTGCGCCTGCCGTCCCTTGCTCTTTCCGTTGCCACTCGTCATGAACGCTTGACCGTGCGCGGTTCCTTCAGTACCGCCACCTTGTTCCTTGCGCTTCAAGTCTTCATGCAGCAGTCGAGACGTCACGAGTTCCCATGTCAGCGAGTCGGCTCTCGACTCCAATGCCGTGATAAGGAACTGGTACGACTCGCTCAGACTTGCCAGAAGCGTGATCACCAAGTCGTCCTCACTGACCGGAGCGCCCACCGCGTCGAGCTGTTCCGCCAGCGTCTTGACCTTGTTGATGTGCTCCAGCACATCATCACCTTCACCCATCATCGTCGTGAAGAAACGTCGACGAAGGAAGAGCTTGTTGGCCAAACTCTTCTTCTCGAAGTGTCCTTCCATTCTTGACCATGCATCATACGCATCCTTGGCCGACCGAACCAGCGGCAACTGCGAATCCTCCATCGCGAGACAGATGATCGCCAGCGCCTTGCGAGACTTCCTCTTGAACGTCGATTGGTCCAGCGCAGTGGTGCAGTGCTCCAGCTTGATCTCTCCACTTGTCACTTCCCACAGGTCGCGCTCCTCGAGCACCATGCGCATCTTGAACTTCCACGTGTGGAAGTTGGTTCCGTCGAACTTGTTGATGCGGGAGGTCGTCGTCGAGGCAGTGTCCATGGCGAAGGCGTAGTCGGAGTCTTGGGCAGGGAATACGGGGCTTGGGCTCATAACCAAAAGTCAAGGTCGTTTGAGCACTAGATGATAAAATGCAAAGTGATTGATTTAGGTCCTTAGTTCGCAAACTGTCTGCTACCTCTAAGCCTACTGGATGTCCTACCTGGATACCCACTACTGGATTCCTAACTGGATACTGAGCTACCCCAGCCAATCAGCGACTGCCACGTCGACGCCCATCTTGTACCCACAATCTTGTACCCACGCACGACCGTAGCGTAAACACTTGTCCCGTAATCAGCTTCACGTAATCACGGGAATGCTTGCGGTGCCACTGAGTGAAGGTCGTACCGGTATCTACCGGTACACCGCGGCAGGTCGAGGCGCCTTCTTGACAACACCAAGACGTTCAATCAATACCGATCGAGCAACTTAGCAGTCACCAAGAGAGGAAGGTCCAGCCCAACCGACGGGTACACAAGGTGAGCAAGTTCAGCAGATCACGGATCATCGGAGGACCCCCTTCGTTAGTCGGTGTCCGGGCATTGGTGGGAAGTTGGATCTAGCGATCTCGCAGATTTTGCTGATCCCGCTACACCACATAAACTCGATACGCCTTCGACACTTCTTCATAACCCAGGAAAATACCTTCACGAGCTTTGGGGTCCCACTGGAGTCGCTTCTCTCTTGGCGTCAAAATGTACGTCCGACAGCCGAATACACGCATGTGCTTCACACTCGGCTTGGACTTGTACACAATCTCGAACAGAGTTTTGTCCGGCGACTTCGGAGACGGCAGACGATTCTTGATGTAGATGGCCGTCATCGCTGCTTCACCCCAGAAACACTTGTCCAAACCAGCGTAGTGGAGCATGCTGCGGCCAATAGTCACGATGGTTCGGTTGGTGCGCTCGGCAGTCGCGTTGGTCTGGTGCGCATACCGAACCGTAGGCTGGACTTCGATGCCGTGATCTTCGTAGAAAGACTTGAGCGAGTTGGTCGCGAACTCCTTGGCTCCGTCATGCCGCACGAATTTCACCTTGGCATCGAATTGCCTCTCCACCTTGGTGATGAACTTGCGCAGACAGCCTTCGCTTTCCGACTTGGCACGCAGACAGAATCCCGACATGCAACCACTTGCTTCATCCGTGATGAGGAATAAGTAACGTCTGCCACCCAGCGACTCTTCCTCCATGGGTCCACAAATATCAAAGTGGAGGAACTCGAATGGCTTGTACTTGGTTTTGTTCGGGTTGCTCGGGAATGGTTTTTGGACCATCTTTCCTTGTTGGCATCCACGACATTGACTTGAACTCTTCGATGATGTCGGCATCTTGGCACCCGTCACCATGCCGCTTGAAACCATCTTCTTAAGAACATCTGTCGGAGCGTGACCCATACGCGCATGAAGATCGGCCGCGTTGATCGACGCATTGGACACCGAATTCGCAGCGAAGCTTGGAACTCGTAGCCAGTAGAGACCGTCAATCAAGTCCGCTGAAGCAACGACTTTCTTCGACGTCTTGCGCGCGATGTGCATTTCTGAGCCATCAAACACCACCTTGAACTGTCCGCTCCGGTTGATCTGCGGTACCGAAAGCAGGTTTTGTTCATGCTTGGAATGTAAAGCGCGTCCTGGATCTGGATGTCGCGCTCGCCACCGTTAGGCAAAGGGACGCGCTCCATAACAGTTCCAACTCCCATGATCTTGGCTGAGTCACCGTTCACAACCGTGAGCTCACCTCCGTCGCGCATGTTGATGTCGACAAACTTGTTCTTGTCGTTGCAGATGTGGTGCGTCGCACCACTGTCGATCGCCCATGAGCCTTGAAACTTGTTGGCCTTGGAGATACCACACTCCATCGAGACCGCAAACACGACCGAATCATAGTCGTCGTCACGCCACTGGACATTGTTGGCTCCGCGTCCACGACCGTTGCCGCCGCGTCGAGCACCTCGGCTTTCATCTTTCTACTTGGTCCAGCACTTTTCGATAATGTGCTGTGGTGAAGTGGATTCGAAAGATTTGGCATTGGAATATCAAGGAAAGATCCGATTTGGATGTGATCGGACCTGACGTGACGTGATTGGAGTGGATGACGAGTTGATGTGGATGGATCTAGTCGCGGATCCAGTTGATTGATAAGATTGATGGAGACTAATAGTACCCGAGGTGGGACGTGATGGGTTGATGGACATACGATCTGCATATATACCCAGATCTAAAGGGTTGGGAAGATCACATATAGATGCGGATGATGTGGGACTGGCGCGATTACGAGATGGGTGTGGCAGTGTGTCTATTTACGCTATGGAAACCGGTGATCTAGATCAAGATGCCTGGATCTAAGCCATGAGTTACATCCGTGAAGCCCGGAACGGTTCGCATATCAGTTTCCATTCGGGGAACCGGGATCAGGACTAACGGACCTAGATCCATAGGCGGATCCGAGTGATCCGGGATCGAGATATATTACGGTAAAGCTGGATGGTGATTGGAGGATTAACGGCATGGAGTGAGCTTGGATATGCGATGGTTATGCTTATTACGAAGTATTGTCACTGGATCAGCCATGAAAGCCCTAGATTAGGGAGATTCTAGCCGATCTAGCCGATCTGGGATTAGATCATGTTGTCAAGAAGGCGCCTCGACCTGCCGCGGTGTACCGGTAGATACCGGTACGACCTTCACTCAGTGGCACCGCAAGCATTCCCGTGATTACGTGAAGCTGATTACGGGACAAGTGTTTACGCTACGGTCGTGCGTGGGTACAGGATTGTGGGTACAAGATGGGCGTCGACGTGGCAGTCGCTGATTGGCTGGGGTAGCTTGGTATCCAGTTAGGAATCCAGTAGTGTGTATCCGGTAGGACATCCAGTAGGCTTAGAGGTAGCAGGCAGTTTGCGAACTAAGGACCTAAATCAATCGCTTTGCATTTTATCATCTAGTGCTCAAACGACCTTGACTTTTGGTTATGAGCCCAAGCCCCGTTTTCTCTGCCCAAGACTCCGACTACGCCTTCGCCATGGACACTGCCTCGACGACGACCTCCCGCATCAACAAGTTCGACGGAACTAACTTCCACACGTGGAAGTTCAAGATGCGCATGGTGCTCGAGGAGCGCGACCTGTGGGAAGTGACAAGTGGAGAGATCGAGCTGGAGCACTGCACCACTGCGCTGGACCAATCGACGTTCAAGAGGAAGTCTCGCAAGGCGCTGGCGATCATCTGTCTCGCGATGGAGGATTCGCAGTTGCCGCTGGTTCGGTCGGCCAAGGATGCGTATGATGCATGGTCAAGAATGGAAGGACACTTCGAGAAGAAGAGTTTGGCCAACAAGCTCTTCCTTCGTCGACGTTTCTTCACGACGATGATGGGCGAAGGTGATGATGTGCTGGAACACATTAACAAGGTCAAGACACTGTCGGAACAGCTCGACGCGGTGGGCGCTCCGGTCAGTGAGGACGACTTGGTGATCACGCTTCTGGCAAGTCTGAGCGAGTCGTACCAGTTCCTTATCACGGCGTTGGAGTCGAGAGCCGACTCGCTGACATGGGAACTCGTGACGTCTCGGCTGCTGCATGAAGACTTAAGCGCAAGGAACAAGGTGGCGGTACTGAAGGAACCGCGCACGGTCAAGCGTTCATGACATGCGGTAACGGGAAGAGCAAGGGACGGCAGGTGCAGAAGACTAGTGCCTGCCACTATTGTGGTGAACAAGGACATTGGATCGCCAAGTGTCCTGTACGGATCCGCGAAAACGCGGAGCGGCAGAGGCCGCAACGAGCAAACGTCGCCGATGATGATGAAGACTGCGGCGACTACTTGTTCTCGGTTGGAGGTGGGACCTCCAAGTCGAGTGAAGTTTGGCTGGTCGACTCGGGTGCGACGCAGCACATGACGTACTCGAAAGAGTATATGAAGAACTACAAGAAGATGACTCCGGTGGACGTGCATCTCGCGGACGACGGAGTGGTCCAAGCGGTTGGCAGTGGCGACATTGTCATGTCGATGAAGACCCCACGCGGGATCAAGAAGGGTGTGCTCACGAAGGTGTGGCACATCCCCAAGTTGTCGCGCAACCTGTTTTCGGTCGGGAGGTTCACCAAGGATGTTGGGCCCGTGACGTTCGAGCGCGACGGGTGCTTCGCCGAGACGAAGAAGATCAAGTGGGAGCTCGGAGCGCGTGAAGGCAAGGGACTGTTCAAGCTGTGCATGACTCCGATCATGCCTGACGAGGCCAATGTGTCGAGTCCGAAGGATCGCAAAGGGGACACCACGTCGTACCTCTGGCACCTTCGACTTGGTCACTCGGGCCTGTGACGTTCGAGCGGGACGGGTGCTTCGCCGAGACGAAGAAGATCAAGTGGCAGCTCGGAGCGCGTGAAGGCAAGGGACTGTTTCAAGCTGTGCATGACTCCGATCATGCCTGACGAGGCCAATGTGTCGAGTTCGAAGGATCGCAAAGGGGACACCACGTCGTACCTCTGGCACCTTCGACTTGGTCACATTGGTCATGGCGGTCTAGACGCCATCGTCAAGAAGGGCTATGGAGTTGGCATCAACATGACAGCTGTGAAGCAGTGGGAGTTGTGTGATGGGTGTGTGTTGCAGGTGATCCAATACGATCCCGCGATGATTACGGCAGGATGTTTACGCCACCGATGATTAGACGAGTAGGATGATTGGACGAGTACAGAGTGTTGGTGATTGGATGCACCAAATGATTGGATGCAGGATAGGTAGAGAAGACAGTGTAAGCTCATATCAATCAATCACTTCTGAATTTCCATTCTTCCCCTCAAGTGACTTCCCTCGCCTCGGCCTCCTCGCCTCAAGCTACGGCAGTCCTCCCCTCGCTCAAGACAACCTCTGTGACGACCTTCTTCAGGTTATGAGCCCAAGCACGATGTCATCTGTCCAAGATACCAAGATCTCCATCGACAAGTTCAACGGCGAGAACTACGCCACGTGGAACCGTACATGCGTGGCGTGTTCCTGACCAAGTCGGTGTGGAATGTGGTGAACCGCGAGACGACGCCCAAGTTCACGGACTCCAGGGCCAAGACGAGTATGTCAAGTCGAGCAACGTCGCCTTCGGTCTGATGCTCCTCCCATGGACGCGGACTACAATCATGTGGTCGACACGACTACGAGGAAGCCTGGGTCGCGTGGGCGCGCTTGCGTCCCTTTACGGTGATCGCAGAAGGCTGGACGCATCTATCTCAAGCGTCAGCTCTTCAGCATGGAGATGGCAGAAGGCGGAAACATCCTTCACCATTGCAACGAGGTCCTCAACATCATCGCGAAGCTTAGCAGTATTGGCGCCAAGATGGAGGACGAGGATGTGGCGATCTGCTTGCTGCTCAGTCTGCCCAAGACTACGAGAACGTCGTGCTCAACATGGAGATGAGCAATGCAGAGCTGCGGACGCAATATGTGGTGAAGGTGCTCACGAATGAGCATATCAAGCGACAAGGCGAGAAGACTGACGGCGGTGAAATCGAGGAAGCAGCGAAGGCCTCAACGCCGAGCGTCAAACTCGTCCGGTGTGGACTACTGCGGAAAATTGGGGCACCTGATCGACAAGTGCTGGACCAAGCAGAAGGAAGAAAACGAGGAGCACGACGCGGCCGAGGTGGTCGCGGTGCCAGCAACGTTGAGTGGCGCGACGACGATGACTACTACATCGCGTTTGCGGTCTCCATGTCGACAGCGTGTGGAGTGTCGTCGGGCAAGAAGTTTCAAGGCTCATGGGCGATCGACAGTGGTGCAACCCCCCACATCTGCAACGACAAGTCCAAGTTTCATCGACATCAACTTGCGCTGACAGGCGAACTCAACAGTTGCCAACGGTCAAACGGCCAAGATTTTGGGAGTTGGTACCGTTGTGCAACAGTGATTCTGCCCAACCGAGTGTGCGTGACGTCCGAATCGAAGATGCTCTCTACGTGCCGAGTATGAACAAGAACCTGCTGTCTGTCCTCAGATCAACCGAGGTGAGAGCTTCAAGGTGGTGTTTGACTGCTCCGAGATGCCATTGCCGCGCAAGTCGTCGAGGAAGATCGTTGCTTCCGCGGACCTGATCGACGGCTCTACTGGCTACGGGTACCCAAGGGTTCTGCCAATTCAACGACTACGGTCTCGATCAACAGCGTCGATCTTCATGCGCGGATGGGTCATGCTCCGAACGACGTGCTACGGAAGATGGTTTCGAGCGGCATGGTGACGGGCGCGAAAATGCCGACCTCGTCGAAGAACTCAAGTGGATGCCGCGGATGTCAGCAAGGGAAGATGGTCCAAAAACCCTTTCCGAGTAACCCGGACAAGCCCAAGTACAAGCCATTCGAGTTCCTGCACTTCGACCTTTGTGGCCCCATGGAGAAAGAGTCGCTTGGTGGCAGCAAGTATCTACTGCTGATCACTGACGAAGCCAGCGGCTGCATGACGGGATTCTGTTTGCGCGCCAAGTCGGAGAGTGAAGACTGTCTGCGCAAGTTCATCGCTAAAGTGGAGCGCCAATTCGATGCCAGGGTCAAGTTCGTGCGTCATGACGGTGCCAAGGAGTTCGCGACCAACTCGCTCAAGGCCTTTTACGACAATCATGGCATTGAAGTCCAGCCGACGGTTCGATATGCGCATCAGACGAATGCTACTGCGGAACGCGCCAACCGGACGATTGTGACTATCGGTCGCAGCATGCTTCACTTCGCACGTTTGGACAAGACGTTTTGGGCGGAAGCGGCGATGACGGCAATTTACATCAAGAATCGACTGCCGTCACCCAAGGTCCCAGGGAAGACGCCATTTGAGATTGTGTACAAGAGGAAGCCCAACGTGAAGCATATGCGCGTTTTCGGGTGCAAGGCCTACGTCCTGACGCCGAAGGAGAAGCGACTCAAGTGGGACCCCAAGGCTCGCGAAGGAATTTTCATGGGCTATGAAGAGCGTTCGAAGGCGTATCGCGTTTATGACATCGAGGCGGGCCAGGTAGTGATTTCTCGCGATGTCACTTTCGACGAATCGACCTTCGACGACGCCAATGTTGTTGATGATGATGAAGATGTCGAAGATGCTGCGGATATCCTTGAAGACCTCGAGATTTCGAACGACCATGGAACGCGTGAGTTCAAGCAGGCGGGGAAACGCAAGGCTCGTTCTAACGCCGAGGATCGTGAACATGTTCGTCGACCGCGTCACAGTGCTGGATTAGAAGAAGCAAGCGCTCCGGACTCCGACCATCAAGAAGCCAAATCTGAAGACGATGATGATGATGACTCGACTCAGCCGATGTACTGGCGTGCGAGTGCGAATGCAGTGGAGACGAGTGACAGCGCCGAGCCGAAGACGTTCCAAGATGCTGTGAGCGGCGAAGACCAAGTCCACTGGCGCAAGGCGATCCGAGCAGAACTCAAGTCGATGCGACTTCGTGGAGTATTTCGTGGAGCCAAATTACCGAACAACCAACGCGCAGTCGGAACCAAGTGGGTGTTCAAGATCAAGCGTAAAGCCGACGGGTCCATCGAGAAGTACAAGGCTCGACTCGTCGCGAAAGGATTTGTGCAGAAGTATGGGATTGACTACACCGAGACGTTTTCGCCGGTGGTCAAGTACGTCACGCTGCGAATGATCATCGCTGTGGCCAAGTTCTTCAATTGGCCCCTCGACCAACTTGATGTCGTCACGGCGTTCCTGTACGGCTTGATGAAGGAGAAGGTGTTCTGCAGCATTCCAGAAGGCGTGGAACTTGATGACGGCTACGACTGCGTGGAACTGCTCAAGGCGATCTACGGTCTCAAACAAGCTTCTCGAGTGTGGAATGAGACCTTCGACGAATATGTGCGCTCCATCGGATTTCGCGTTTCGAGCTACGATCCATGCCTCTACATCAAGGTTGTCGACGGTGACTGCGTTCTGATGCTGGTGTACGTCGACGATGTTTTGGTGACCGGAAGCTCTTCGATGATGATTGCTGAAGTCAAGAAACAGCTCAAGGCACGATTCGAGATGACCGACAGCGGCAAGTGTTCCTTCATTCTGGGCATCGAAGTGGTCGACAACGCAGATGGCAGCGTCACGTTGTCCCAAGCTCGCTACATCAACGACATCCTGGAGCGCTTTGGCATGCAGAACTGCAAACCTGCTGCCAGTCCAGTCGACCTCAGCATGAAGCTCGTTGCCAGTGACGTCTCGACCAAGTTGGATGCGCCGTTCCGTGAAGCTGTCGGTGCTCTCATGCACTTGATGACGTCGACTCGCCCGGACATTGCTTTTGCAGTTGGTTACGTTTCGCGCTTCATGGAGAACCCTCAAGTCGAGCACTGGATTGCAGTCAAGCGCATCTTCCGTTACCTTCAGGGCACCAAGTCGCACGGACTCCGTTTTTCGCCGGCCAAGGGAATCGACTTTCGTGGCTATTCGGATGCAGACTGGGCTGGTGACCACAGTGACCGCAAGTCGACTTCGGGCTACCTGTTTCAAGTTCTTGGCGGGCCTGTGTCGTGGGGATCCAAGAAGCAATCGAGTGTGTCTCTTTCCACGAGTGAAGCCGAGTACATTGCACTCAGTCTGGCAATCCAAGAAGGCAAGTGGGTGCACAAACTTCTGTGTGAGATCCTCGACGCTGCAGGCGAAGACATCCCGGATCTGAAGATTTTCGAAGACAATCAGTCGTGCATCAAGATGACGAAGAACCCTGTGAACCATGGCCGCGCGAAGCACATCGACATCAAGTACCACCACATCCGTGATGAAGTCAAGCGCGGTGAAGTGATCGTCGAGTACTGCGAGACTACGACCATGCTGGCCGACATCTTGACCAAGGGACTCGGCGGACCTCGTCACAAGGACTTAACGACGGCTCTTGGCGTTCAAGCGTGTTCGCATTGAGAGGGGCTGTTGCAGGTGATCCAATACGATCCCGCGATGATTACGGCAGGATGTTTACGCCACCGATGATTAGACGAGTAGGATGATTGGACGAGTACAGAGTGTTGGTGATTGGATGCACCAAATGATTGGATGCAGGATAGGTAGAGAAGACAGTGTAAGCTCATATCAATCAATCACTTCTGAATTTCCATTCTTCCCCTCAAGTGACTTCCCTCGCCTCGGCCTCCTCGCCTCAAGCTACGGCAGTCCTCCCCTCGCTCAAGACAACCTCTGTGACGACCTTCTTCAGTTCCAAGATGCTGTGAGCGGCGAAGACCAAGTCCACTGGCGCAAGGCGATCCGAGCAGAACTCAAGTCGATGCGACTTCGTGGAGTATTTCGTGGAGCCAAATTACCGAACAACCAACGCGCAGTCGGAACCAAGTGGGTGTTCAAGATCAAGCGTAAAGCCGACGGGTCCATCGAGAAGTACAAGGCTCGACTCGTCGCGAAAGGATTTGTGCAGAAGTATGGGATTGACTACACCGAGACGTTTTCGCCGGTGGTCAAGTACGTCACGCTGCGAATGATCATCGCTGTGGCCAAGTTCTTCAATTGGCCCCTCGACCAACTTGATGTCGTCACGGCGTTCCTGTACGGCTTGATGAAGGAGAAGGTGTTCTGCAGCATTCCAGAAGGCGTGGAACTTGATGACGGCTACGACTGCGTGGAACTGCTCAAGGCGATCTACGGTCTCAAACAAGCTTCTCGAGTGTGGAATGAGACCTTCGACGAATATGTGCGCTCCATCGGATTTCGCGTTTCGAGCTACGATCCATGCCTCTACATCAAGGTTGTCGACGGTGACTGCGTTCTGATGCTGGTGTACGTCGACGATGTTTTGGTGACCGGAAGCTCTTCGATGATGATTGCTGAAGTCAAGAAACAGCTCAAGGCACGATTCGAGATGACCGACAGCGGCAAGTGTTCCTTCATTCTGGGCATCGAAGTGGTCGACAACGCAGATGGCAGCGTCACGTTGTCCCAAGCTCGCTACATCAACGACATCCTGGAGCGCTTTGGCATGCAGAACTGCAAACCTGCTGCCAGTCCAGTCGACCTCAGCATGAAGCTCGTTGCCAGTGACGTCTCGACCAAGTTGGATGCGCCGTTCCGTGAAGCTGTCGGTGCTCTCATGCACTTGATGACGTCGACTCGCCCGGACATTGCTTTTGCAGTTGGTTACGTTTCGCGCTTCATGGAGAACCCTCAAGTCGAGCACTGGATTGCAGTCAAGCGCATCTTCCGTTACCTTCAGGGCACCAAGTCGCACGGACTCCGTTTTTCGCCGGCCAAGGGAATCGACTTTCGTGGCTATTCGGATGCAGACTGGGCTGGTGACCACAGTGACCGCAAGTCGACTTCGGGCTACCTGTTTCAAGTTCTTGGCGGGCCTGTGTCGTGGGGATCCAAGAAGCAATCGAGTGTGTCTCTTTCCACGAGTGAAGCCGAGTACATTGCACTCAGTCTGGCAATCCAAGAAGGCAAGTGGGTGCACAAACTTCTGTGTGAGATCCTCGACGCTGCAGGCGAAGACATCCCGGATCTGAAGATTTTCGAAGACAATCAGTCGTGCATCAAGATGACGAAGAACCCTGTGAACCATGGCCGCGCGAAGCACATCGACATCAAGTACCACCACATCCGTGATGAAGTCAAGCGCGGTGAAGTGATCGTCGAGTACTGCGAGACTACGACCATGCTGGCCGACATCTTGACCAAGGGACTCGGCGGACCTCGTCACAAGGACTTAACGACGGCTCTTGGCGTTCAAGCGTGTTCGCATTGAGAGGGGCTGTTGCAGGTGATCCAATACGATCCCGCGATGATTACGGCAGGATGTTTACGCCACCGATGATTAGACGAGTAGGATGATTGGACGAGTACAGAGTGTTGGTGATTGGATGCACCAAATGATTGGATGCAGGATAGGTAGAGAAGACAGTGTAAGCTCATATCAATCAATCACTTCTGAATTTCCATTCTTCCCCTCAAGTGACTTCCCTCGCCTCGGCCTCCTCGCCTCAAGCTACGGCAGTCCTCCCCTCGCTCAAGACAACCTCTGTGACGACCTTCTTCAACTACCCGTTGCACTTGCCATTTTGTCTTCTAGTTTTTCTATTTAACTCGCCTTTTGATGATGTCTACTGAGACGTGGTGGAAGTCATAATTTCGTCATTTCTCCTCGAAGGACAGCTGACTCCAATGACCAATGTGGAGAGTAGTATATCGAAGTTATTTGGTCATTGTACCTCGGGTTTACTAGATGACTCATGCTACGATGTGCTCGAGTCTACTTTTCTCGGTCGCATCCGAGAAAGCACGAAAACTACTTCAGTACTCGCGTGTCGATATCCTCGATATCCCCTTGCTGCGTATCGGTACTCAATCGCATTTTGCATAGAGTGCCAGATCAAGGAATTGAGCGTTCTTCACATTCGGCAGATTGGTTAACACCCTCAACTCGTCAGTCACGGTGTCGATTAGCGTCTGCACTCATGCAAGCAAAGTGTTTCAAAAAGCTTCGGTTCGAAGGGCCACTTGTTTAAAAGGAATATTAAAAGTGGCATGCAAATTTGTTCCAGTGGAGTGCTTGTGTTACCGTCAAAGCTGCTGTGGTTGCGGCTTCTGCAGTCGAGCTCTGCTATCAAGAAATATGGCGTCATTCATGTATACAAGGCTGAATGTACACAAGCTCGGATCCACGCTACAAGCTTCTTGCCGTGTTTTATCGTACGTATTCCTTGTCGCAGGTGTTCAATTTGGTAGTTCTTTACAAAAGAAGCTGTGTAAACAAATGCAACTTCAAGTTTCGTCCAACTGCATTACCTACACATCATCAACGGTGTTGCGTTCTGTTGGACAAGCTCAAGCGCTTTACGATACGATCGGTCTGCACATCGGTGGAGGATTACTTGTGTCGATGTCCGTTGATCTATGGTTGATCTATGACGTCTGACTGCATCAATCTTATAAAATTTGCTATGCAACACCTAGACATACACCACTTACGTCGTGCAACGTGGAAGAAAATGTACCTCGAACATATGCATCCGCAACATTTGTATCGGCTCACTTAGTTACACTTCCGTACGCTTTCCGAGCGTCTTCGGTGCCTGTGTTGATTTAATAGCTTTTCCTTGGAAGTGTCACGCCGGTTGAGATTGTTCGGCCTCGTGGAACAGCCTATAGATCAAAGTGTATAATGTCGGTGAAATGGCAAAATCTTCGGTCCGTGGCGGGCGCTGTGGCTCGGGGTGCCGCGAGTACTGAAAGTACGGACAATCTGACTGGGGAAGATGTTACTGTTACAATCTGTCTGAGATAGGTATGATGAGTATTAGACCAGAAGATGCACCTAAGCAAAGCGGAGCCTTGTATTGAATTCACGTGCACATCTACTAATCACTTGCTGAGAGAACCCGAGTGTGACATTGGAGACCACATAACCATGTATGCTGAACGCAATCTTGAAATCAATGGCGCACTGTACGTGCCAACAATCATGGACAAGCTGCTGTGATGTACAATATATATGTAAAAATGCTGCTACATTACCAAATGGCTCACACTCGAATTGGACATCGAAGTCATCGGAGTGCTGTGTCAACACCACGGTGAACACCATCAAAGCTTCGTGAGTGTTGCCCATTTAAGGGTGGGCTCCATGGTCTGCTAACTCACGAGTTCGACCTGGAACGCCATTCCAGTAAGGAAAAATGCCCATTGTTGAAGCTTTTTCTGTAGATGGCGCTCCACCGTTCTTTAGTTCGTAGAAATCCCGATTTTGCAGATCAGTAACTCGTGATGTGCGTGATGTGGCTCGAGAATTAAGTATTTAACATGGCCACAAACTTGGGAAATCGATAATTCACTTCCTTTCAGACGCATTGTAATCCACTGACAATTGCGTTGTTGTTGTTAGAACATTGTAAACATTCCTGAAAATTCTTGTTATTTGTCATATATCCGTGATATCGTGAAACGTGCTGTGGGTCGCTTTGCCTGCCTCGCGCTGCTTCATGCTGTGCAGCGATACCAAATCCATGGTAAATCACCTTGCAACTCAACCGCACAAACACACACACACAGATGCTAGTTATTGACAGTAGTAGACAGGGGAAGAGCGCATAGTACATTGCTATTTGAAGGGTCATGCTCAATTCCAACAGACACCACACCACTTTGCCACTCTATTAAGCACCCAGCTGGTCCGGACATTGAGGTTACATTGTACTGCTCATACGCACTCGAGGAATCCTCGTAGTACCCCGACAAATCACAACCGAATGAGACTCGACCAAAGAACATCAATCCATACTAGCAACTACTCAACATTTCCTGAACACAACTTCAGCCAAATCCAAGGCTGTACCAATGATCAGTACCGTTACTGCACTCCCGAGCATGTAATTGATTGTTAACTGAACTTCATTAGGGTGATGAGTCTTTAGTACCAGTTCTATGGTACATACTCAATGAGTCTGTTAGAGGGAAGCTTTCTTAACCCTCAAGCCACCACACGGAGTCTTCATCACGATGGCTGCAGGCTATCTTGGTCTCCATCAGTAAGTTGTTGGTCAATCACGCAACTGTCGCTCGTCCTTAGTACCAACAGTCAGTAGAAGGAGCTTTCTCCTCGCTCCCAAAAGCTTGGGACTAACCAGAACGAACCTGCAAGACTAGCCGTGTGGTATCCTTCTTGATACTACCCGTTGCACTTGCCATTTTGTCTTCTAGTTTTTCTATTTAACTCGCCTTTTGATGATGTCTACTGAGACGTGGTGGAAGTCATAATTTCGTCATTTCTCCTCGAAGGACAGCTGACTCCAATGACCAATGTGGAGAGTAGTATATCGAAGTTATTTGGTCATTGTACCTCGGGTTTACTAGATGACTCATGCTACGATGTGCTCGAGTCTACTTTTCTCGGTCGCATCCGAGAAAGCACGAAAACTACTTCAGTACTCGCGTGTCGATATCCTCGATATCCCCTTGCTGCGTATCGGTACTCAATCGCATTTTGCATAGAGTGCCAGATCAAGGAATTGAGCGTTCTTCACATTCGGCAGATTGGTTAACACCCTCAACTCGTCAGTCACGGTGTCGATTAGCGTCTGCACTCATGCAAGCAAAGTGTTTCAAAAAGCTTCGGTTCGAAGGGCCACTTGTTTAAAAGGAATATTAAAAGTGGCATGCAAATTTGTTCCAGTGGAGTGCTTGTGTTACCGTCAAAGCTGCTGTGGTTGCGGCTTCTGCAGTCGAGCTCTGCTATCAAGAAATATGGCGTCATTCATGTATACAAGGCTGAATGTACACAAGCTCGGATCCACGCTACAAGCTTCTTGCCGTGTTTTATCGTACGTATTCCTTGTCGCAGGTGTTCAATTTGGTAGTTCTTTACAAAAGAAGCTGTGTAAACAAATGCAACTTCAAGTTTCGTCCAACTGCATTACCTACACATCATCAACGGTGTTGCGTTCTGTTGGACAAGCTCAAGCGCTTTACGATACGATCGGTCTGCACATCGGTGGAGGATTACTTGTGTCGATGTCCGTTGATCTATGGTTGATCTATGACGTCTGACTGCATCAATCTTATAAAATTTGCTATGCAACACCTAGACATACACCACTTACGTCGTGCAACGTGGAAGAAAATGTACCTCGAACATATGCATCCGCAACATTTGTATCGGCTCACTTAGTTACACTTCCGTACGCTTTCCGAGCGTCTTCGGTGCCTGTGTTGATTTAATAGCTTTTCCTTGGAAGTGTCACGCCGGTTGAGATTGTTCGGCCTCGTGGAACAGCCTATAGATCAAAGTGTATAATGTCGGTGAAATGGCAAAATCTTCGGTCCGTGGCGGGCGCTGTGGCTCGGGGTGCCGCGAGTACTGAAAGTACGGACAATCTGACTGGGGAAGATGTTACTGTTACAATCTGTCTGAGATAGGTATGATGAGTATTAGACCAGAAGATGCACCTAAGCAAAGCGGAGCCTTGTATTGAATTCACGTGCACATCTACTAATCACTTGCTGAGAGAACCCGAGTGTGACATTGGAGACCACATAACCATGTATGCTGAACGCAATCTTGAAATCAATGGCGCACTGTACGTGCCAACAATCATGGACAAGCTGCTGTGATGTACAATATATATGTAAAAATGCTGCTACATTACCAAATGGCTCACACTCGAATTGGACATCGAAGTCATCGGAGTGCTGTGTCAACACCACGGTGAACACCATCAAAGCTTCGTGAGTGTTGCCCATTTAAGGGTGGGCTCCATGGTCTGCTAACTCACGAGTTCGACCTGGAACGCCATTCCAGTAAGGAAAAATGCCCATTGTTGAAGCTTTTTCTGTAGATGGCGCTCCACCGTTCTTTAGTTCGTAGAAATCCCGATTTTGCAGATCAGTAACTCGTGATGTGCGTGATGTGGCTCGAGAATTAAGTATTTAACATGGCCACAAACTTGGGAAATCGATAATTCACTTCCTTTCAGACGCATTGTAATCCACTGACAATTGCGTTGGAGCGCATAGTACATTGCTATTTGAAGGGTCATGCTCAATTCCAACAGACACCACACCACTTTGCCACTCTATTAAGCACCCAGCTGGTCCGGACATTGAGGTTACATTGTACTGCTCATACGCACTCGAGGAATCCTCGTAGTACCCCGACAAATCACAACCGAATGAGACTCGACCAAAGAACATCAATCCATACTAGCAACTACTCAACATTTCCTGAACACAACTTCAGCCAAATCCAAGGCTGTACCAATGATCAGTACCGTTACTGCACTCCCGAGCATGTAATTGATTGTTAACTGAACTTCATTAGGGTGATGAGTCTTTAGTACCAGTTCTATGGTACATACTCAATGAGTCTGTTAGAGGGAAGCTTTCTTAACCCTCAAGCCACCACACGGAGTCTTCATCACGATGGCTGCAGGCTATCTTGGTCTCCATCAGTAAGTTGTTGGTCAATCACGCAACTGTCGCTCGTCCTTAGTACCAACAGTCAGTAGAAGGAGCTTTCTCCTCGCTCCCAAAAGCTTGGGACTAACCAGAACGAACCTGCAAGACTAGCCGTGTGGTATCCTTCTTGATACTACCCGTTGCACTTGCCATTTTGTCTTCTAGTTTTTCTATTTAACTCGCCTTTTGATGATGTCTACTGAGACGTGGTGGAAGTCATAATTTCGTCATTTCTCCTCGAAGGACAGCTGACTCCAATGACCAATGTGGAGAGTAGTATATCGAAGTTATTTGGTCATTGTACCTCGGGTTTACTAGATGACTCATGCTACGATGTGCTCGAGTCTACTTTTCTCGGTCGCATCCGAGAAAGCACGAAAACTACTTCAGTACTCGCGTGTCGATATCCTCGATATCCCCTTGCTGCGTATCGGTACTCAATCGCATTTTGCATAGAGTGCCAGATCAAGGAATTGAGCGTTCTTCACATTCGGCAGATTGGTTAACACCCTCAACTCGTCAGTCACGGTGTCGATTAGCGTCTGCACTCATGCAAGCAAAGTGTTTCAAAAAGCTTCGGTTCGAAGGGCCACTTGTTTAAAAGGAATATTAAAAGTGGCATGCAAATTTGTTCCAGTGGAGTGCTTGTGTTACCGTCAAAGCTGCTGTGGTTGCGGCTTCTGCAGTCGAGCTCTGCTATCAAGAAATATGGCGTCATTCATGTATACAAGGCTGAATGTACACAAGCTCGGATCCACGCTACAAGCTTCTTGCCGTGTTTTATCGTACGTATTCCTTGTCGCAGGTGTTCAATTTGGTAGTTCTTTACAAAAGAAGCTGTGTAAACAAATGCAACTTCAAGTTTCGTCCAACTGCATTACCTACACATCATCAACGGTGTTGCGTTCTGTTGGACAAGCTCAAGCGCTTTACGATACGATCGGTCTGCACATCGGTGGAGGATTACTTGTGTCGATGTCCGTTGATCTATGGTTGATCTATGACGTCTGACTGCATCAATCTTATAAAATTTGCTATGCAACACCTAGACATACACCACTTACGTCGTGCAACGTGGAAGAAAATGTACCTCGAACATATGCATCCGCAACATTTGTATCGGCTCACTTAGTTACACTTCCGTACGCTTTCCGAGCGTCTTCGGTGCCTGTGTTGATTTAATAGCTTTTCCTTGGAAGTGTCACGCCGGTTGAGATTGTTCGGCCTCGTGGAACAGCCTATAGATCAAAGTGTATAATGTCGGTGAAATGGCAAAATCTTCGGTCCGTGGCGGGCGCTGTGGCTCGGGGTGCCGCGAGTACTGAAAGTACGGACAATCTGACTGGGGAAGATGTTACTGTTACAATCTGTCTGAGATAGGTATGATGAGTATTAGACCAGAAGATGCACCTAAGCAAAGCGGAGCCTTGTATTGAATTCACGTGCACATCTACTAATCACTTGCTGAGAGAACCCGAGTGTGACATTGGAGACCACATAACCATGTATGCTGAACGCAATCTTGAAATCAATGGCGCACTGTACGTGCCAACAATCATGGACAAGCTGCTGTGATGTACAATATATATGTAAAAATGCTGCTACATTACCAAATGGCTCACACTCGAATTGGACATCGAAGTCATCGGAGTGCTGTGTCAACACCACGGTGAACACCATCAAAGCTTCGTGAGTGTTGCCCATTTAAGGGTGGGCTCCATGGTCTGCTAACTCACGAGTTCGACCTGGAACGCCATTCCAGTAAGGAAAAATGCCCATTGTTGAAGCTTTTTCTGTAGATGGCGCTCCACCGTTCTTTAGTTCGTAGAAATCCCGATTTTGCAGATCAGTAACTCGTGATGTGCGTGATGTGGCTCGAGAATTAAGTATTTAACATGGCCACAAACTTGGGAAATCGATAATTCACTTCCTTTCAGACGCATTGTAATCCACTGACAATTGCGTTGGAGCGCATAGTACATTGCTATTTGAAGGGTCATGCTCAATTCCAACAGACACCACACCACTTTGCCACTCTATTAAGCACCCAGCTGGTCCGGACATTGAGGTTACATTGTACTGCTCATACGCACTCGAGGAATCCTCGTAGTACCCCGACAAATCACAACCGAATGAGACTCGACCAAAGAACATCAATCCATACTAGCAACTACTCAACATTTCCTGAACACAACTTCAGCCAAATCCAAGGCTGTACCAATGATCAGTACCGTTACTGCACTCCCGAGCATGTAATTGATTGTTAACTGAACTTCATTAGGGTGATGAGTCTTTAGTACCAGTTCTATGGTACATACTCAATGAGTCTGTTAGAGGGAAGCTTTCTTAACCCTCAAGCCACCACACGGAGTCTTCATCACGATGGCTGCAGGCTATCTTGGTCTCCATCAGTAAGTTGTTGGTCAATCACGCAACTGTCGCTCGTCCTTAGTACCAACAGTCAGTAGAAGGAGCTTTCTCCTCGCTCCCAAAAGCTTGGGACTAACCAGAACGAACCTGCAAGACTAGCCGTGTGGTATCCTTCTTGATACTACCCGTTGCACTTGCCATTTTGTCTTCTAGTTTTTCTATTTAACTCGCCTTTTGATGATGTCTACTGAGACGTGGTGGAAGTCATAATTTCGTCATTTCTCCTCGAAGGACAGCTGACTCCAATGACCAATGTGGAGAGTAGTATATCGAAGTTATTTGGTCATTGTACCTCGGGTTTACTAGATGACTCATGCTACGATGTGCTCGAGTCTACTTTTCTCGGTCGCATCCGAGAAAGCACGAAAACTACTTCAGTACTCGCGTGTCGATATCCTCGATATCCCCTTGCTGCGTATCGGTACTCAATCGCATTTTGCATAGAGTGCCAGATCAAGGAATTGAGCGTTCTTCACATTCGGCAGATTGGTTAACACCCTCAACTCGTCAGTCACGGTGTCGATTAGCGTCTGCACTCATGCAAGCAAAGTGTTTCAAAAAGCTTCGGTTCGAAGGGCCACTTGTTTAAAAGGAATATTAAAAGTGGCATGCAAATTTGTTCCAGTGGAGTGCTTGTGTTACCGTCAAAGCTGCTGTGGTTGCGGCTTCTGCAGTCGAGCTCTGCTATCAAGAAATATGGCGTCATTCATGTATACAAGGCTGAATGTACACAAGCTCGGATCCACGCTACAAGCTTCTTGCCGTGTTTTATCGTACGTACTCCTTGTCGCAGGTGTTCAATTTGGTAGTTCTTTACAAAAGAAACTGTGTAAACAAATGCAACTTCAAGTTTCGTCCAACTGCATTACCTACACATCATCAACGGTGTTGCGTTCTGTTGGACAAGCTCAAGCGCTTTACGATACGATCGGTCTGCACATCGGTGGAGGATTACTTGTGTCGATGTCCGTTGATCTATGGTTGATCTATGACGTCTGACTGCATCAATCTTATAAAATTTGCTATGCAACACCTAGACATACACCACTTACGTCGTGCAACGTGGAAGAAAATGTACCTCGAACATATGCATCCGCAACATTTGTATCGGCTCACTTAGTTACACTTCCGTACGCTTTCCGAGCGTCTTCGGTGCCTGTGTTGATTTAATAGCTTTTCCTTGGAAGTGTCACGCCGGTTGAGATTGTTCGGCCTCGTGGAACAGCCTATAGATCAAAGTGTATAATGTCGGTGAAATGGCAAAATCTTCGGTCCGTGGCGGGCGCTGTGGCTCGGGGTGCCGCGAGTACTGAAAGTACGGACAATCTGACTGGGGAAGATGTTACTGTTACAATCTGTCTGAGATAGGTATGATGAGTATTAGACCAGAAGATGCACCTAAGCAAAGCGGAGCCTTGTATTGAATTCACGTGCACATCTACTAATCACTTGCTGAGAGAACCCGAGTGTGACATTGGAGACCACATAACCATGTATGCTGAACGCAATCTTGAAATCAATGGCGCACTGTACGTGCCAACAATCATGGACAAGCTGCTGTGATGTACAATATATATGTAAAAATGCTGCTACATTACCAAATGGCTCACACTCGAATTGGACATCGAAGTCATCGGAGTGCTGTGTCAACACCACGGTGAACACCATCAAAGCTTCGTGAGTGTTGCCCATTTAAGGGTGGGCTCCATGGTCTGCTAACTCACGAGTTCGACCTGGAACGCCATTCCAGTAAGGAAAAATGCCCATTGTTGAAGCTTTTTCTGTAGATGGCGCTCCACCGTTCTTTAGTTCGTAGAAATCCCGATTTTGCAGATCAGTAACTCGTGATGTGCGTGATGTGGCTCGAGAATTAAGTATTTAACATGGCCACAAACTTGGGAAATCGATAATTCACTTCCTTTCAGACGCATTGTAATCCACTGACAATTGCGTTGTTGTTGTTAGAACATTGTAAACATTCCTGAAAATTCTTGTTATTTGTCATATATCCGTGATATCGTGAAACGTGCTGTGGGTCGCTTTGCCTGCCTCGCGCTGCTTCATGCTGTGCAGCGATACCAAATCCATGGTAAATCACCTTGCAACTCAACCGCACAAACACACACACACAGATGCTAGTTATTGACAGTAGTAGACAGGGGAAGAGCGCATAGTACATTGCTATTTGAAGGGTCATGCTCAATTCCAACAGACACCACACCACTTTGCCACTCTATTAAGCACCCAGCTGGTCCGGACATTGAGGTTACATTGTACTGCTCATACGCACTCGAGGAATCCTCGTAGTACCCCGACAAATCACAACCGAATGAGACTCGACCAAAGAACATCAATCCATACTAGCAACTACTCAACATTTCCTGAACACAACTTCAGCCAAATCCAAGGCTGTACCAATGATCAGTACCGTTACTGCACTCCCGAGCATGTAATTGATTGTTAACTGAACTTCATTAGGGTGATGAGTCTTTAGTACCAGTTCTATGGTACATACTCAATGAGTCTGTTAGAGGGAAGCTTTCTTAACCCTCAAGCCACCACACGGAGTCTTCATCACGATGGCTGCAGGCTATCTTGGTCTCCATCAGTAAGTTGTTGGTCAATCACGCAACTGTCGCTCGTCCTTAGTACCAACAGTCAGTAGAAGGAGCTTTCTCCTCGCTCCCAAAAGCTTGGGACTAACCAGAACGAACCTGCAAGACTAGCCGTGTGGTATCCTTCTTGATACTACCCGTTGCACTTGCCATTTTGTCTTCTAGTTTTTCTATTTAACTCGCCTTTTGATGATGTCTACTGAGACGTGGTGGAAGTCATAATTTCGTCATTTCTCCTCGAAGGACAGCTGACTCCAATGACCAATGTGGAGAGTAGTATATCGAAGTTATTTGGTCATTGTACCTCGGGTTTACTAGATGACTCATGCTACGATGTGCTCGAGTCTACTTTTCTCGGTCGCATCCGAGAAAGCACGAAAACTACTTCAGTACTCGCGTGTCGATATCCTCGATATCCCCTTGCTGCGTATCGGTACTCAATCGCATTTTGCATAGAGTGCCAGATCAAGGAATTGAGCGTTCTTCACATTCGGCAGATTGGTTAACACCCTCAACTCGTCAGTCACGGTGTCGATTAGCGTCTGCACTCATGCAAGCAAAGTGTTTCAAAAAGCTTCGGTTCGAAGGGCCACTTGTTTAAAAGGAATATTAAAAGTGGCATGCAAATTTGTTCCAGTGGAGTGCTTGTGTTACCGTCAAAGCTGCTGTGGTTGCGGCTTCTGCAGTCGAGCTCTGCTATCAAGAAATATGGCGTCATTCATGTATACAAGGCTGAATGTACACAAGCTCGGATCCACGCTACAAGCTTCTTGCCGTGTTTTATCGTACGTACTCCTTGTCGCAGGTGTTCAATTTGGTAGTTCTTTACAAAAGAAACTGTGTAAACAAATGCAACTTCAAGTTTCGTCCAACTGCATTACCTACACATCATCAACGGTGTTGCGTTCTGTTGGACAAGCTCAAGCGCTTTACGATACGATCGGTCTGCACATCGGTGGAGGATTACTTGTGTCGATGTCCGTTGATCTATGGTTGATCTATGACGTCTGACTGCATCAATCTTATAAAATTTGCTATGCAACACCTAGACATACACCACTTACGTCGTGCAACGTGGAAGAAAATGTACCTCGAACATATGCATCCGCAACATTTGTATCGGCTCACTTAGTTACACTTCCGTACGCTTTCCGAGCGTCTTCGGTGCCTGTGTTGATTTAATAGCTTTTCCTTGGAAGTGTCACGCCGGTTGAGATTGTTCGGCCTCGTGGAACAGCCTATAGATCAAAGTGTATAATGTCGGTGAAATGGCAAAATCTTCGGTCCGTGGCGGGCGCTGTGGCTCGGGGTGCCGCGAGTACTGAAAGTACGGACAATCTGACTGGGGAAGATGTTACTGTTACAATCTGTCTGAGATAGGTATGATGAGTATTAGACCAGAAGATGCACCTAAGCAAAGCGGAGCCTTGTATTGAATTCACGTGCACATCTACTAATCACTTGCTGAGAGAACCCGAGTGTGACATTGGAGACCACATAACCATGTATGCTGAACGCAATCTTGAAATCAATGGCGCACTGTACGTGCCAACAATCATGGACAAGCTGCTGTGATGTACAATATATATGTAAAAATGCTGCTACATTACCAAATGGCTCACACTCGAATTGGACATCGAAGTCATCGGAGTGCTGTGTCAACACCACGGTGAACACCATCAAAGCTTCGTGAGTGTTGCCCATTTAAGGGTGGGCTCCATGGTCTGCTAACTCACGAGTTCGACCTGGAACGCCATTCCAGTAAGGAAAAATGCCCATTGTTGAAGCTTTTTCTGTAGATGGCGCTCCACCGTTCTTTAGTTCGTAGAAATCCCGATTTTGCAGATCAGTAACTCGTGATGTGCGTGATGTGGCTCGAGAATTAAGTATTTAACATGGCCACAAACTTGGGAAATCGATAATTCACTTCCTTTCAGACGCATTGTAATCCACTGACAATTGCGTTGTTGTTGTTAGAACATTGTAAACATTCCTGAAAATTCTTGTTATTTGTCATATATCCGTGATATCGTGAAACGTGCTGTGGGTCGCTTTGCCTGCCTCGCGCTGCTTCATGCTGTGCAGCGATACCAAATCCATGGTAAATCACCTTGCAACTCAACCGCACAAACACACACACACAGATGCTAGTTATTGACAGTAGTAGACAGGGGAAGAGCGCATAGTACATTGCTATTTGAAGGGTCATGCTCAATTCCAACAGACACCACACCACTTTGCCACTCTATTAAGCACCCAGCTGGTCCGGACATTGAGGTTACATTGTACTGCTCATACGCACTCGAGGAATCCTCGTAGTACCCCGACAAATCACAACCGAATGAGACTCGACCAAAGAACATCAATCCATACTAGCAACTACTCAACATTTCCTGAACACAACTTCAGCCAAATCCAAGGCTGTACCAATGATCAGTACCGTTACTGCACTCCCGAGCATGTAATTGATTGTTAACTGAACTTCATTAGGGTGATGAGTCTTTAGTACCAGTTCTATGGTACATACTCAATGAGTCTGTTAGAGGGAAGCTTTCTTAACCCTCAAGCCACCACACGGAGTCTTCATCACGATGGCTGCAGGCTATCTTGGTCTCCATCAGTAAGTTGTTGGTCAATCACGCAACTGTCGCTCGTCCTTAGTACCAACAGTCAGTAGAAGGAGCTTTCTCCTCGCTCCCAAAAGCTTGGGACTAACCAGAACGAACCTGCAAGACTAGCCGTGTGGTATCCTTCTTGATACTACCCGTTGCACTTGCCATTTTGTCTTCTAGTTTTTCTATTTAACTCGCCTTTTGATGATGTCTACTGAGACGTGGTGGAAGTCATAATTTCGTCATTTCTCCTCGAAGGACAGCTGACTCCAATGACCAATGTGGAGAGTAGTATATCGAAGTTATTTGGTCATTGTACCTCGGGTTTACTAGATGACTCATGCTACGATGTGCTCGAGTCTACTTTTCTCGGTCGCATCCGAGAAAGCACGAAAACTACTTCAGTACTCGCGTGTCGATATCCTCGATATCCCCTTGCTGCGTATCGGTACTCAATCGCATTTTGCATAGGGTGCCAGATCAAGGAATTGAGCGTTCTTCACATTCGGCAGATTGGTTAACACCCTCAACTCGTCAGTCACGGTGTCGATTAGCGTCTGCACTCATGCAAGCAAAGTGTTTCAAAAAGCTTCGGTTCGAAGGGCCACTTGTTTAAAAGGAATATTAAAAGTGGCATGCAAATTTGTTCCAGTGGAGTGCTTGTGTTACCGTCAAAGCTGCTGTGGTTGCGGCTTCTGCAGTCGAGCTCTGCTATCAAGAAATATGGCGTCATTCATGTATACAAGGCTGAATGTACACAAGCTCGGATCCACGCTACAAGCTTCTTGCCGTGTTTTATCGTACGTACTCCTTGTCGCAGGTGTTCAATTTGGTAGTTCTTTACAAAAGAAACTGTGTAAACAAATGCAACTTCAAGTTTCGTCCAACTGCATTACCTACACATCATCAACGGTGTTGCGTTCTGTTGGACAAGCTCAAGCGCTTTACGATACGATCGGTCTGCACATCGGTGGAGGATTACTTGTGTCGATGTCCGTTGATCTATGGTTGATCTATGACGTCTGACTGCATCAATCTTATAAAATTTGCTATGCAACACCTAGACATACACCACTTACGTCGTGCAACGTGGAAGAAAATGTACCTCGAACATATGCATCCGCAACATTTGTATCGGCTCACTTAGTTACACTTCCGTACGCTTTCCGAGCGTCTTCGGTGCCTGTGTTGATTTAATAGCTTTTCCTTGGAAGTGTCACGCCGGTTGAGATTGTTCGGCCTCGTGGAACAGCCTATAGATCAAAGTGTATAATGTCGGTGAAATGGCAAAATCTTCGGTCCGTGGCGGGCGCTGTGGCTCGGGGTGCCGCGAGTACTGAAAGTACGGACAATCTGACTGGGGAAGATGTTACTGTTACAATCTGTCTGAGATAGGTATGATGAGTATTAGACCAGAAGATGCACCTAAGCAAAGCGGAGCCTTGTATTGAATTCACGTGCACATCTACTAATCACTTGCTGAGAGAACCCGAGTGTGACATTGGAGACCACATAACCATGTATGCTGAACGCAATCTTGAAATCAATGGCGCACTGTACGTGCCAACAATCATGGACAAGCTGCTGTGATGTACAATATATATGTAAAAATGCTGCTACATTACCAAATGGCTCACACTCGAATTGGACATCGAAGTCATCGGAGTGCTGTGTCAACACCACGGTGAACACCATCAAAGCTTCGTGAGTGTTGCCCATTTAAGGGTGGGCTCCATGGTCTGCTAACTCACGAGTTCGACCTGGAACGCCATTCCAGTAAGGAAAAATGCCCATTGTTGAAGCTTTTTCTGTAGATGGCGCTCCACCGTTCTTTAGTTCGTAGAAATCCCGATTTTGCAGATCAGTAACTCGTGATGTGCGTGATGTGGCTCGAGAATTAAGTATTTAACATGGCCACAAACTTGGGAAATCGATAATTCACTTCCTTTCAGACGCATTGTAATCCACTGACAATTGCGTTGGAGCGCATAGTACATTGCTATTTGAAGGGTCATGCTCAATTCCAACAGACACCACACCACTTTGCCACTCTATTAAGCACCCAGCTGGTCCGGACATTGAGGTTACATTGTACTGCTCATACGCACTCGAGGAATCCTCGTAGTACCCCGACAAATCACAACCGAATGAGACTCGACCAAAGAACATCAATCCATACTAGCAACTACTCAACATTTCCTGAACACAACTTCAGCCAAATCCAAGGCTGTACCAATGATCAGTACCGTTACTGCACTCCCGAGCATGTAATTGATTGTTAACTGAACTTCATTAGGGTGATGAGTCTTTAGTACCAGTTCTATGGTACATACTCAATGAGTCTGTTAGAGGGAAGCTTTCTTAACCCTCAAGCCACCACACGGAGTCTTCATCACGATGGCTGCAGGCTATCTTGGTCTCCATCAGTAAGTTGTTGGTCAATCACGCAACTGTCGCTCGTCCTTAGTACCAACAGTCAGTAGAAGGAGCTTTCTCCTCGCTCCCAAAAGCTTGGGACTAACCAGAACGAACCTGCAAGACTAGCCGTGTGGTATCCTTCTTGATACTACCCGTTGCACTTGCCATTTTGTCTTCTAGTTTTTCTATTTAACTCGCCTTTTGATGATGTCTACTGAGACGTGGTGGAAGTCATAATTTCGTCATTTCTCCTCGAAGGACAGCTGACTCCAATGACCAATGTGGAGAGTAGTATATCGAAGTTATTTGGTCATTGTACCTCGGGTTTACTAGATGACTCATGCTACGATGTGCTCGAGTCTACTTTTCTCGGTCGCATCCGAGAAAGCACGAAAACTACTTCAGTACTCGCGTGTCGATATCCTCGATATCCCCTTGCTGCGTATCGGTACTCAATCGCATTTTGCATAGAGTGCCAGATCAAGGAATTGAGCGTTCTTCACATTCGGCAGATTGGTTAACACCCTCAACTCGTCAGTCACGGTGTCGATTAGCGTCTGCACTCATGCAAGCAAAGTGTTTCAAAAAGCTTCGGTTCGAAGGGCCACTTGTTTAAAAGGAATATTAAAAGTGGCATGCAAATTTGTTCCAGTGGAGTGCTTGTGTTACCGTCAAAGCTGCTGTGGTTGCGGCTTCTGCAGTCGAGCTCTGCTATCAAGAAATATGGCGTCATTCATGTATACAAGGCTGAATGTACACAAGCTCGGATCCACGCTACAAGCTTCTTGCCGTGTTTTATCGTACGTACTCCTTGTCGCAGGTGTTCAATTTGGTAGTTCTTTACAAAAGAAACTGTGTAAACAAATGCAACTTCAAGTTTCGTCCAACTGCATTACCTACACATCATCAACGGTGTTGCGTTCTGTTGGACAAGCTCAAGCGCTTTACGATACGATCGGTCTGCACATCGGTGGAGGATTACTTGTGTCGATGTCCGTTGATCTATGGTTGATCTATGACGTCTGACTGCATCAATCTTATAAAATTTGCTATGCAACACCTAGACATACACCACTTACGTCGTGCAACGTGGAAGAAAATGTACCTCGAACATATGCATCCGCAACATTTGTATCGGCTCACTTAGTTACACTTCCGTACGCTTTCCGAGCGTCTTCGGTGCCTGTGTTGATTTAATAGCTTTTCCTTGGAAGTGTCACGCCGGTTGAGATTGTTCGGCCTCGTGGAACAGCCTATAGATCAAAGTGTATAATGTCGGTGAAATGGCAAAATCTTCGGTCCGTGGCGGGCGCTGTGGCTCGGGGTGCCGCGAGTACTGAAAGTACGGACAATCTGACTGGGGAAGATGTTACTGTTACAATCTGTCTGAGATAGGTATGATGAGTATTAGACCAGAAGATGCACCTAAGCAAAGCGGAGCCTTGTATTGAATTCACGTGCACATCTACTAATCACTTGCTGAGAGAACCCGAGTGTGACATTGGAGACCACATAACCATGTATGCTGAACGCAATCTTGAAATCAATGGCGCACTGTACGTGCCAACAATCATGGACAAGCTGCTGTGATGTACAATATATATGTAAAAATGCTGCTACATTACCAAATGGCTCACACTCGAATTGGACATCGAAGTCATCGGAGTGCTGTGTCAACACCACGGTGAACACCATCAAAGCTTCGTGAGTGTTGCCCATTTAAGGGTGGGCTCCATGGTCTGCTAACTCACGAGTTCGACCTGGAACGCCATTCCAGTAAGGAAAAATGCCCATTGTTGAAGCTTTTTCTGTAGATGGCGCTCCACCGTTCTTTAGTTCGTAGAAATCCCGATTTTGCAGATCAGTAACTCGTGATGTGCGTGATGTGGCTCGAGAATTAAGTATTTAACATGGCCACAAACTTGGGAAATCGATAATTCACTTCCTTTCAGACGCATTGTAATCCACTGACAATTGCGTTGGAGCGCATAGTACATTGCTATTTGAAGGGTCATGCTCAATTCCAACAGACACCACACCACTTTGCCACTCTATTAAGCACCCAGCTGGTCCGGACATTGAGGTTACATTGTACTGCTCATACGCACTCGAGGAATCCTCGTAGTACCCCGACAAATCACAACCGAATGAGACTCGACCAAAGAACATCAATCCATACTAGCAACTACTCAACATTTCCTGAACACAACTTCAGCCAAATCCAAGGCTGTACCAATGATCAGTACCGTTACTGCACTCCCGAGCATGTAATTGATTGTTAACTGAACTTCATTAGGGTGATGAGTCTTTAGTACCAGTTCTATGGTACATACTCAATGAGTCTGTTAGAGGGAAGCTTTCTTAACCCTCAAGCCACCACACGGAGTCTTCATCACGATGGCTGCAGGCTATCTTGGTCTCCATCAGTAAGTTGTTGGTCAATCACGCAACTGTCGCTCGTCCTTAGTACCAACAGTCAGTAGAAGGAGCTTTCTCCTCGCTCCCAAAAGCTTGGGACTAACCAGAACGAACCTGCAAGACTAGCCGTGTGGTATCCTTCTTGATACTACCCGTTGCACTTGCCATTTTGTCTTCTAGTTTTTCTATTTAACTCGCCTTTTGATGATGTCTACTGAGACGTGGTGGAAGTCATAATTTCGTCATTTCTCCTCGAAGGACAGCTGACTCCAATGACCAATGTGGAGAGTAGTATATCGAAGTTATTTGGTCATTGTACCTCGGGTTTACTAGATGACTCATGCTACGATGTGCTCGAGTCTACTTTTCTCGGTCGCATCCGAGAAAGCACGAAAACTACTTCAGTACTCGCGTGTCGATATCCTCGATATCCCCTTGCTGCGTATCGGTACTCAATCGCATTTTGCATAGAGTGCCAGATCAAGGAATTGAGCGTTCTTCACATTCGGCAGATTGGTTAACACCCTCAACTCGTCAGTCACGGTGTCGATTAGCGTCTGCACTCATGCAAGCAAAGTGTTTCAAAAAGCTTCGGTTCGAAGGGCCACTTGTTTAAAAGGAATATTAAAAGTGGCATGCAAATTTGTTCCAGTGGAGTGCTTGTGTTACCGTCAAAGCTGCTGTGGTTGCGGCTTCTGCAGTCGAGCTCTGCTATCAAGAAATATGGCGTCATTCATGTATACAAGGCTGAATGTACACAAGCTCGGATCCACGCTACAAGCTTCTTGCCGTGTTTTATCGTACGTACTCCTTGTCGCAGGTGTTCAATTTGGTAGTTCTTTACAAAAGAAACTGTGTAAACAAATGCAACTTCAAGTTTCGTCCAACTGCATTACCTACACATCATCAACGGTGTTGCGTTCTGTTGGACAAGCTCAAGCGCTTTACGATACGATCGGTCTGCACATCGGTGGAGGATTACTTGTGTCGATGTCCGTTGATCTATGGTTGATCTATGACGTCTGACTGCATCAATCTTATAAAATTTGCTATGCAACACCTAGACATACACCACTTACGTCGTGCAACGTGGAAGAAAATGTACCTCGAACATATGCATCCGCAACATTTGTATCGGCTCACTTAGTTACACTTCCGTACGCTTTCCGAGCGTCTTCGGTGCCTGTGTTGATTTAATAGCTTTTCCTTGGAAGTGTCACGCCGGTTGAGATTGTTCGGCCTCGTGGAACAGCCTATAGATCAAAGTGTATAATGTCGGTGAAATGGCAAAATCTTCGGTCCGTGGCGGGCGCTGTGGCTCGGGGTGCCGCGAGTACTGAAAGTACGGACAATCTGACTGGGGAAGATGTTACTGTTACAATCTGTCTGAGATAGGTATGATGAGTATTAGACCAGAAGATGCACCTAAGCAAAGCGGAGCCTTGTATTGAATTCACGTGCACATCTACTAATCACTTGCTGAGAGAACCCGAGTGTGACATTGGAGACCACATAACCATGTATGCTGAACGCAATCTTGAAATCAATGGCGCACTGTACGTGCCAACAATCATGGACAAGCTGCTGTGATGTACAATATATATGTAAAAATGCTGCTACATTACCAAATGGCTCACACTCGAATTGGACATCGAAGTCATCGGAGTGCTGTGTCAACACCACGGTGAACACCATCAAAGCTTCGTGAGTGTTGCCCATTTAAGGGTGGGCTCCATGGTCTGCTAACTCACGAGTTCGACCTGGAACGCCATTCCAGTAAGGAAAAATGCCCATTGTTGAAGCTTTTTCTGTAGATGGCGCTCCACCGTTCTTTAGTTCGTAGAAATCCCGATTTTGCAGATCAGTAACTCGTGATGTGCGTGATGTGGCTCGAGAATTAAGTATTTAACATGGCCACAAACTTGGGAAATCGATAATTCACTTCCTTTCAGACGCATTGTAATCCACTGACAATTGCGTTGGAGCGCATAGTACATTGCTATTTGAAGGGTCATGCTCAATTCCAACAGACACCACACCACTTTGCCACTCTATTAAGCACCCAGCTGGTCCGGACATTGAGGTTACATTGTACTGCTCATACGCACTCGAGGAATCCTCGTAGTACCCCGACAAATCACAACCGAATGAGACTCGACCAAAGAACATCAATCCATACTAGCAACTACTCAACATTTCCTGAACACAACTTCAGCCAAATCCAAGGCTGTACCAATGATCAGTACCGTTACTCACTCCCGAGCATGTAATTGATTGTTAACTGAACTTCAT
Source organism: Phytophthora palmivora (assembly GCA_008079305.1). Classification (NCBI taxonomy): domain Eukaryota; phylum Oomycota; class Peronosporomycetes; order Peronosporales; family Peronosporaceae; genus Phytophthora; species Phytophthora palmivora. The sequence goes on from VOQZ01001438.1 coordinate 62,103, forward strand.
TAGGGTGATGAGTCTTTAGTACCAGTTCTATGGTACATACTCAATGAGTCTGTTAGAGGGAAGCTTTCTTAACCCTCAAGCCACCACACGGAGTCTTCATCACGATGGCTGCAGGCTATCTTGGTCTCCATCAGTAAGTTGTTGGTCAATCACGCAACTGTCGCTCGTCCTTAGTACCAACAGTCAGTAGAAGGAGCTTTCTCCTCGCTCCCAAAAGCTTGGGACTAACCAGAACGAACCTGCAAGACTAGCCGTGTGGTATCCCTTCTTGATACTACCCGTTGCACTTGCATTTTGTCTTCTAGTTTTTCTATTAACTCGCCTTTTGATGATGTCTACTGAGACGTGGTGGAAGTCATAATTCGTCATTTCTCCTCGAAGGACAGTGACTCCAATGACCAATGTGGAGAGTAGTATATCGAAGTTATTTGGTCATTGTACCTCGGGTT
>VOQZ01001439.1:0-51279 GCA_008079305.1 Phytophthora palmivora
GGGTGATGAGTCTTTAGTACCAGTTCTATGGTACATACTCAATGAGTCTGTTAGAGGAAGCTTTCTTAACCCTCAGCCACCACACGGAGTCTTCATCACGATGGCTGCAGGCTATTGGTCTCCATCAGTAAGTTGTTGGTCAATCACGCAACTGTCGCTCGTCCTTAGTACCAACAGTCAGTAGAAGGAGCTTTCTCCTCGCTCCCAAAGCTTGGGACTAACCAGAACGAACCTGCAAGACTAGCCGTGTGGTATCCTTCTTGATACTACCCGTTGCACTTGCCATTTTGTCTTCTAGTTTTCTATTAACTCGCCTTTTGATGATGTCTACTGAGACGTGGTGGAAGTCATAATTTCGTCATTTCTCCTCGAAGGACAGCTGACTCCAATGACCAATGTGGAGAGTAGTATATCGAAGTTATTTGGTCATTGTACCTCGGGTTTACTAGATGACTCATGCTACGATGTGCTCGAGTCTAATTTCTCGGTCGCATCCGAGAAAGCACGAAAACTACTTCAGTACTCGCGTGTCGATATCCTCGATATCCCCTGCTGCGTATCGGTACTCAATCGCATTTTGCATAGAGTGCCAGATCAAGGAATTGAGCGTTCTTCACATTCGGCAGATTGGTTAACACCCTCAACTCGTCAGTCACGGTGTCGATTAGGTCTGCACTCATGCAAGCAAAGTGTTTCAAAAAGCTTCGGTTCGAAGGGCCACTTGTTTAAAAGGAATATTAAAAGTGGCATGCAAATTTGTTCCAGTGGAGTGCTTGTGTTACCGTCAAAGCTGCTGTGGTTGCGGCTTCTGCAGTCGAGCTCTGCTATCAAGAAATATGGCGTCATTCATGTATACAAGGATGAATGTACACAAGCTCGGATCCACGCTACAAGCTTCTTGCCGTGTTTTATCGTACGTATTCCTTGTCGCAGGTGTTCAATTTGGTAGTTCTTTACAAAGAAGCTGTGTAAACAAATGCAACTTCAAGTTTCGTCCAACTGCATTACCTACACATCATCAACGGTGTTGCGTTCTGTTGGACAAGCTCAAGCGCTTTACGATACGATCGGTCTGCACATCGGTGGAGGATTACTTGTGTCGATGTCCGTTGATCTATGGTTGATCTATGACGTCTGACTGCATCAATCTTATAAAATTTGCTATGCAACACCTAGACATACACCACTTACGTCGTGCAACGTGGAAGAAAATGTACCTCGAACATATGCATCCGCAACATTTGTATCGGCTCACTTAGTTACACTTCCGTACGCTTTCCGAGCGTTCGGTGCCTGTGTTGATTTAATAGTTTTCCTTGGAAGTGTCACGCCGGTTGAGATTGTTCGGCCTCGTGGAACAGCCTATAGATCAAAGTGTATAATGTCGGTGAAATGGCAAAATCTTCGGTCCGTGGCGGGCGCTGTGGCTCGGGGTGCCGCGAGTACTGAAAGTACGGACAATCTGACTGGGGAAGATGTTACTGTTACAATCTGTCTGAGATAGGTATGATGAGTATTAGACCAGAAGATGCACCTAAGCAAAGCGGAGCCTTGTATTGAATTCACGTGCACATCTACTATCACTTGCTGAGAGAACCCGAGTGTGACATTGGAGACCACATAACCATGTATGCTGAACGCAATCTTGAAATCAATGGCGCACTGTACGTGCCAACAATCATGGACAAGCTGCTGTGATGTACAATATATATGTAAAAATGCTGCTACATTACCAAATGGCTCACACTCGAATTGGACATCGAAGTCATCGGAGTGCTGTGTCAACACCACGGTGAACACCATCAAAGCTTCGTGAGTGTTGCCCATTTAAGGGTGGGCTCCATGGTCTGCTAACTCACGAGTTCGACCTGGAACGCCATTCCAGTAAGGAAAAATGCCCATTGTTGAAGCTTTTTCTGTAGATGGCGCTCCACCGTTCTTTAGTTCGTAGAAATCCCGATTTTGCAGATCAGTAACTCGTGATGTGCGTGATGTGGCTCGAGAATTAAGTATTTAACATGGCCACAAACTTGGGAAATCGATAATTCACTTCCTTTCAGACGCATTGTAATCCACTGACAATTGCGTTGGAGCGCATAGTACATTGCTATTTGAAGGGTCATGCTCAATTCCAACAGACCACACCACTTTGCCACTCTATTAAGCACCCAGCTGGTCCGGACGGACATTGAGGTTACATTGTACTGCTCATACGCACTCGAGGAATCCTCGTAGTACCCCGACAAATCACAACCGAATGAGACTCGACCAAAGAACATCAATCCATACTAGCAACTACTCAACATTTCCTGAACACAACTTCAGCCAAATCCAAGGCTGTACCAATGATCAGTACCGTTACTGCACTCCCGAGCATGTAATTGATTGTTAACTGAACTTCATTAGGGTGATGAGTCTTTAGTACCAGTTCTATGGTACATACTCAATGAGTCTGTTAGAGGGAAGCTTTCTTAACCCTCAAGCCACCACACGGAGTCTTCATCACGATGGCTGCAGGCTATCTTGGTCTCCATCAGTAAGTTGTTGGTCAATCACGCAACTGTCGCTCGTCCTTAGTACAAACGTCAGTAGAAGGAGCTTTCTCCTCGCTCCCAAAAGCTTGGGACTAACCAGAACGAACCTGCAAGACTAGCCGTGTGGTATCCTTCTTGATACTACCCGTTGCACTTGCCATTTTGTCTTCTAGTTTTTCTATTTAACTCGCCTTTTGATGATGTCTACTGAGACGTGGTGGAAGTCATAATTTCGTCATTTCTCCTCGAAGGACAGCTGACTCCAATGACAATGTGGAGAGTAGTATATCGAAGTTATTTGGTCATTGTACCTCGGGTTACTAGATGACTCATGCTACGATGTGCTCGAGTCTACTTTTCTCGGTCGCATCCGAGAAAGCACGAAAAACTACTTCAGTACTCGCGTGTCGATATCCTCGATATCCCCTTGCTGCGTATCGGTACTCAATCGCATTTTGCATAGAGTGCCAGATCAAGGAATTGAGCGTTCTTCACATTCGGCAGATTGGTTAACACCCTCAACTCGTCAGTCACGGTGTCGATTAGCGTCTGCACTCATGCAAGCAAAGTGTTTCAAAAAGCTTCGGTTCGAAGGGCCACTTGTTTAAAAGGAATATTAAAAGTGGCATGCAAATTTGTTCCAGTGGAGTGCTTGTGTTACCGTCAAAGCTGCTGTGTTGCGGCTTCTGCAGTCGAGCTCTGCTATCAAGAAATATGGCGTCATTCATGTATACAAGGCTGAATGTACACAAGCTCGGATCCACGCTACAAGCTTCTTGCCGTGTTTTATCGTACGTACTCCTTGTCGCAGGTGTTCAATTTGGTAGTTCTTTACAAAAGAAACTGTGTAAACAAATGCAACTTCAAGTTTCGTCCAACTGCATTACCTACACATCATCAACGGTGTTGCGTTCTGTTGGACAAGCTCAAGCGCTTTACGATACGATCGGTCTGCACATCGGTGGAGGATTACTTGTGTCGATGTCCGTTGATCTATGGTTGATCTATGACGTCTGACTGCATCAATCTTATAAAATTTGCTATGCAACACCTAGACATACACCACTTACGTCGTGCAACGTGGAAGAAAATGTACCTCGAACATATGCATCCGCAACATTTGTATCGGCTCACTTAGTTACACTTCCGTACGCTTTCCGAGCGTCTTCGGTGCCTGTGTTGATTTAATAGCTTTTCCTTGGAAGTGTCACGCCGGTTGAGATTGTTCGGCTCGTGGAACAGCCTATAGATCAAAGTGTATAATGTCGGTGAAATGGCAAAATCTTCGGTCCGTGGCGGGCGCTGTGGCTCGGGGTGCCGCGAGTACTGAAAGTACGGACAATCTGACTGGGGAAGATGTTACTGTTACAATCTGTCTGAGATAGGTATGATGAGTATTAGACCAGAAGATGCACCTAAGCAAAGCGGAGCCTTGTATTGAATTCACGTGCACATCTACTAATCACTTGCTGAGAGAACCCGAGTGTGACATTGGAGACCACATAACCATGTATGCTGAACGCAATCTTGAAATCAATGGCGCACTGTACGTGCCAACAATCATGGACAAGCTGCTGTGATGTACAATATATATGTAAAAATGCTGCTACATTACCAAATGGCTCACACTCGAATTGGACATCGAAGTCATCGGAGTGCTGTGTCAACACCACGGTGAACACCATCAAAGCTTCGTGAGTGTTGCCCATTTAAGGGTGGGCTCCATGGTCTGCTAACTCACGAGTTCGACCTGGAACGCCATTCCAGTAAGGAAAAATGCCCATTGTTGAAGCTTTTTCTGTAGATGGCGCTCCACCGTTCTTTAGTTCGTAGAAATCCCGATTTTGCAGATCAGTAACTCGTGATGTGCGTGTGTGGCTCGAGAATTAAGTATTTAACATGGCCACAAACTTGGGAAATCGATAATTCACTTCCTTTCAGACGCATTGTAATCCACTGACAATTGCGTTGTTGTTGTTAGAACATTGTAAACATTCCTGAAAATTCTTGTTATTTGTCATATATCCGTGATATACGTGAAACGTGCTGTGGGTCGCTTTGCCTGCCTCGCGCTGCTTCATGCTGTGCAGCGATACCAAATCCATGGTAAATCACCTTGCAATCAACCGCACAAACACACACACACAGATGCTAGTTATTGAAGTAGTAGACAGGGGAAGAGCGCATAGTACATTGCTATTTGAAGGGTCATGCTCAATTCCAACAGACACCACACCACTTTGCCACTCTATTAAGCACCCAGCTGGTCCGGACATTGAGGTTACATTGTACTGCTCATACGCACTCGAGGAATCCTCGTAGTACCCCGACAAATCACAACCGAATGAGACTCGACCAAAGAACATCAATCCATACTAGCAACTACTCAACATTTCCTGAACACAACTTCAGCCAAATCCAAGGCTGTACCAATGATCAGTACCGTTACTGCACTCCCGAGCATGTAATTGATTGTTAACTGAACTTCATTAGGGTGATAGTCTTTAGTACCAGTTCTATGGTACATACTCAATGAGTCTGTTAGAGGGAAGCTTTCTTAACCCTCAAGCCACCACACGGAGTCTTCATCACGATGGCTGCAGGCTATCTTGGTCTCCATCAGTAAGTTGTTGGTCAATCACGCAACTGTCGCTCGTCCTTAGTACCAACAGTCAGTAGAAGGAGCTTTCTCCTCGCTCCCAAAAGCTTGGGACTAACCAGAACGAACCTGCAAGACTAGCCGTGTGGTATCCTTCTTGATACTACCCGTTGCACTTGCCATTTTGTCTTCTAGTTTTTCTATTTAACTCGCCTTTTGATGATGTCTACTGAGACGTGGTGGAAGTCATAATTTCGTCATTTCTCCTCGAAGGACAGCTGACTCCAATGACCAATGTGGAGAGTAGTATATCGAAGTTATTTGGTCATTGTACCTCGGGTTTACTAGATGACTCATGCTACGATGTGCTCGAGTCTACTTTCTCGGTCGCATCCGAGAAAGCACGAAAACTACTTCAGTACTCGCGTGTCGATATCCTCGATATCCCCTTGCTGCGTATCGGTACTCAATCGCATTTTGCATAGGTGCCAGATCAAGGACTTGAGCGTTCTTCACATTCGGCAGATTGGTTAACACCCTCAACTCGTCAGTCACGGTGTCGATTAGCGTCTGCACTCATGCAAGCAAAGTGTTTCAAAAAGCTTCGGTTCGAAGGGCCACTTGTTTAAAAGGAATATTAAAAGTGGCATGCAAATTTGTTCCAGTGGAGTGCTTGTGTTACCGTCAAAGCTGCTGTGGTTGCGGCTTCTGCAGTCGAGCTCTGCTATCAAGAAATATGGCGTCATTCATGTATACAAGGCTGAATGTACACAAGCTCGGATCCACGCTACAAGCTTCTTGCCGTGTTTTATCGTACGTACTCCTTGTCGCAGGTGTTCAATTTGGTAGTTCTTTACAAAAGAAACTGTGTAAACAAATGCAACTTCAAGTTTCGTCCAACTGCATTACCTACACATCATCAACGGTGTTGCGTTCTGTTGGACAAGCTCAAGCGCTTTACGATACGATCGGTCTGCACATCGGTGGAGGATTACTTGTGTCGATGTCCGTTGATCTATGGTTGATCTATGACGTCTGACTGCATCAATCTTATAAAATTTGCTATGCAACACCTAGACATACACCACTTACGTCGTGCAACGTGGAAGAAAATGTACCTCGAACATATGCATCCGCAACATTTGTATCGGCTCACTTAGTTACACTTCCGTACGCTTTCCGAGCGTCTTCGGTGCCTGTGTTGATTTAATAGCTTTTCCTTGGAAGTGTCACGCCGGTTGAGATTGTTCGGCCTCGTGGAACAGCCTATAGATCAAAGTGTATAATGTCGGTGAAATGGCAAAATCTTCGGTCCGTGGCGGGCGCTGTGGCTCGGGGTGCCGCGAGTACTGAAAGTACGGACAATCTGACTGGGGAAGATGTTACTGTTACAATCTGTCTGAGATAGGTATGATGAGTATTAGACCAGAAGATGCACCTAAGCAAAGCGGAGCCTTGTATTGAATTCACGTGCACATCTACTAATCACTTGCTGAGAGAACCCGAGTGTGACATTGGAGACCACATAACCATGTATGCTGAACGCAATCTTGAAATCAATGGCGCACTGTACGTGCCAACAATCATGGACAAGCTGCTGTGATGTACAATATATGTAAAAATGCTGCTACATTACCAAATGGCTCACACTCGAATTGGACATCGAAGTCATCGGAGTGCTGTGTCAACACCACGGTGAACACCATCAAAGCTTCGTGAGTGTTGCCCATTTAAGGGTGGGCTCCATGGTCTGCTAACTCACGAGTTCGACCTGGAACGCCATTCCAGTAAGGAAAAATGCCCATTGTTGAAGCTTTTTCTGTAGATGGCGCTCCACCGTTCTTTAGTTCGTAGAAATCCCGATTTTGCAGATCAGTAACTCGTGATGTGCGTGATGTGGCTCGAGAATAAGTATTTAACATGGCCACAAACTTGGGAAATCGATAATTCACTTCCTTTCAGACGCATTGTAATCCACTGACAATTGCGTTGTTGTTGTTAGAACATTGTAAACATCCTGAAAATTCTTGTTATTTGTCATATATCCGTGAATCGTGAAACGTGCTGTGGGTCGCTTTGCCTGCCTCGCGCTGCTTCATGCTGTGCAGCGATACCAAATCCTGGTAAATCACCTTGCAACTCAACCGCAAACACACACACACAGATGCTAGTTATTGACAGTAGTAGACAGGGGAAGAGCGCATAGTACATTGCTATTTGAAGGTCTGCTCAATTCCAACAGACACCACACCACTTTGCCACTCTATTAAGCACCCAGCTGGTCCGGACATTGAGGTTACATTGTACTGCTCATACGCACTCGAGGAATCCTCGTAGTACCCCGACAAATCACAACCGAATGAGACTCGACCAAAGAACATCAATCCATACTAGCAACTACTCAACATTTCCTGAACACAACTTCAGCCAAATCCAAGGCTGTACCAATGATCAGTACCGTTACTGCACTCCCGAGCATGTAATTGATTGTTAACTGAACTTCATTAGGGTGATGAGTCTTTAGTACCAGTTCTATGGTACATACTCAATGAGTCTGTTAGAGGAAGCTTTCTTAACCCTCAAGCCACCACACGGAGTCTTCATCACGATGGCTGCAGGCTATCTTGGTCTCCATCAGTAAGTTGTTGGTCAATCACGCAACTGTCGCTCGTCCTTAGTACCAACAGTCAGTAGAAGGAGCTTTCTCCTCGCTCCCAAAAGCTTGGGACTAACCAGAACGAACCTGCAAGACTAGCCGTGTGGTATCCTTCTTGATACTACCCGTTGCACTTGCCATTTTGTCTTCTAGTTTTTCTATTTAACTCGCCTTTTGATGATGTCTACTGAGACGTGGTGGAAGTCATAATTTCGTCATTTCTCCTCGAAGGACAGCTGACTCCAATGACCAATGTGGAGAGTAGTATATCGAAGTTATTTGGTCATTGTACCTCGGGTTTACTAGATGACTCATGCTACGATGTGCTCGAGTCTACTTTTCTCGGTCGCATCCGAGAAAGCACGAAAACTACTTCAGTACTCGCGTGTCGATATCCTCGATATCCCCTTGCTGCGTATCGGTACTCAATCGCATTTTGCATAGGGTGCCAGATCAAGGACTTGAGCGTTCTTCACATTCGGCAGATTGGTTAACACCCTCAACTCGTCAGTCACGGTGTCGATTAGCGTCTGCACTCATGCAAGCAAAGTGTTTCAAAAAGCTTCGGTTCGAAGGGCCACTTGTTTAAAAGGAATATTAAAAGTGGCATGCAAATTTGTTCCAGTGGAGTGCTTGTGTTACCGTCAAAGCTGCTGTGGTTGCGGCTTCTGCAGTCGAGCTCTGCTATCAAGAAATATGGCGTCATTCATGTATACAAGGCTGAATGTACACAAGCTCGGATCCACGCTACAAGCTTCTTGCCGTGTTTTATCGTACGTACTCCTTGTCGCAGGTGTTCAATTTGGTAGTTCTTTACAAAAGAAACTGTGTAAACAAATGCAACTTCAAGTTTCGTCCAACTGCATTACCTACACATCATCAACGGTGTTGCGTTCTGTTGGACAAGCTCAAGCGCTTTACGATACGATCGGTCTGCACATCGGTGGAGGATTACTTGTGTCGATGTCCGTTGATCTATGGTTGATCTATGACGTCTGACTGCATCAATCTTATAAAATTTGCTATGCAACACCTAGACATACACCACTTACGTCGTGCAACGTGGAAGAAAATGTACCTCGAACATATGCATCCGCAACATTTGTATCGGCTCACTTAGTTACACTTCCGTACGCTTTCCGAGCGTCTTCGGTGCCTGTGTTGATTTAATAGCTTTTCCTTGGAAGTGTCACGCCGGTTGAGATTGTTCGGCCTCGTGGAACAGCCTATAGATCAAAGTGTATAATGTCGGTGAAATGGCAAAATCTTCGGTCCGTGGCGGGCGCTGTGGCTCGGGGTGCCGCGAGTACTGAAAGTACGGACAATCTGACTGGGGAAGATGTTACTGTTACAATCTGTCTGAGATAGGTATGATGAGTATTAGACCAGAAGATGCACCTAAGCAAAGCGGAGCCTTGTATTGAATTCACGTGCACATCTACTAATCACTTGCTGAGAGAACCCGAGTGTGACATTGGAGACCACATAACCATGTATGCTGAACGCAATCTTGAAATCAATGGCGCACTGTACGTGCCAACAATCATGGACAAGCTGCTGTGATGTACAATATATATGTAAAAATGCTGCTACATTACCAAATGGCTCACACTCGAATTGGACATCGAAGTCATCGGAGTGCTGTGTCAACACCACGGTGAACACCATCAAAGCTTCGTGAGTGTTGCCCATTTAAGGGTGGGCTCCATGGTCTGCTAACTCACGAGTTCGACCTGGAACGCCATTCCAGTAAGGAAAAATGCCCATTGTTGAAGCTTTTTCTGTAGATGGCGCTCCACCGTTCTTTAGTTCGTAGAAATCCCGATTTTGCAGATCAGTAACTCGTGATGTGCGTGATGTGGCTCGAGAATTAAGTATTTAACATGGCCACAAACTTGGGAAATCGATAATTCACTTCCTTTCAGACGCATTGTAATCCACTGACAATTGCGTTGGAGCGCATAGTACATTGCTATTTGAAGGGTCATGCTCAATTCCAACAGACACCACACCACTTTGCCACTCTATTAAGCACCCAGCTGGTCCGGACATTGAGGTTACATTGTACTGCTCATACGCACTCGAGGAATCCTCGTAGTACCCCGACAAATCACAACCGAATGAGACTCGACCAAAGAACATCAATCCATACTAGCAACTACTCAACATTTCCTGAACACAACTTCAGCCAAATCCAAGGCTGTACCAATGATCAGTACCGTTACTGCACTCCCGAGCATGTAATTGATTGTTAACTGAACTTCATTAGGGTGATGAGTCTTTAGTACCAGTTCTATGGTACATACTCAATGAGTCTGTTAGAGGGAAGCTTTCTTAACCCTCAAGCCACCACACGGAGTCTTCATCACGATGGCTGCAGGCTATCTTGGTCTCCATCAGTAAGTTGTTGGTCAATCACGCAACTGTCGCTCGTCCTTAGTACCAACAGTCAGTAGAAGGAGCTTTCTCCTCGCTCCCAAAAGCTTGGGACTAACCAGAACGAACCTGCAAGACTAGCCGTGTGGTATCCTTCTTGATACTACCCGTTGCACTTGCCATTTTGTCTTCTAGTTTTTCTATTTAACTCGCCTTTTGATGATGTCTACTGAGACGTGGTGGAAGTCATAATTTCGTCATTTCTCCTCGAAGGACAGCTGACTCCAATGACCAATGTGGAGAGTAGTATATCGAAGTTATTTGGTCATTGTACCTCGGGTTTACTAGATGACTCATGCTACGATGTGCTCGAGTCTACTTTTCTCGGTCGCATCCGAGAAAGCACGAAAACTACTTCAGTACTCGCGTGTCGATATCCTCGATATCCCCTTGCTGCGTATCGGTACTCAATCGCATTTTGCATAGAGTGCCAGATCAAGGAATTGAGCGTTCTTCACATTCGGCAGATTGGTTAACACCCTCAACTCGTCAGTCACGGTGTCGATTAGCGTCTGCACTCATGCAAGCAAAGTGTTTCAAAAAGCTTCGGTTCGAAGGGCCACTTGTTTAAAAGGAATATTAAAAGTGGCATGCAAATTTGTTCCAGTGGAGTGCTTGTGTTACCGTCAAAGCTGCTGTGGTTGCGGCTTCTGCAGTCGAGCTCTGCTATCAAGAAATATGGCGTCATTCATGTATACAAGGCTGAATGTACACAAGCTCGGATCCACGCTACAAGCTTCTTGCCGTGTTTTATCGTACGTACTCCTTGTCGCAGGTGTTCAATTTGGTAGTTCTTTACAAAAGAAACTGTGTAAACAAATGCAACTTCAAGTTTCGTCCAACTGCATTACCTACACATCATCAACGGTGTTGCGTTCTGTTGGACAAGCTCAAGCGCTTTACGATACGATCGGTCTGCACATCGGTGGAGGATTACTTGTGTCGATGTCCGTTGATCTATGGTTGATCTATGACGTCTGACTGCATCAATCTTATAAAATTTGCTATGCAACACCTAGACATACACCACTTACGTCGTGCAACGTGGAAGAAAATGTACCTCGAACATATGCATCCGCAACATTTGTATCGGCTCACTTAGTTACACTTCCGTACGCTTTCCGAGCGTCTTCGGTGCCTGTGTTGATTTAATAGCTTTTCCTTGGAAGTGTCACGCCGGTTGAGATTGTTCGGCCTCGTGGAACAGCCTATAGATCAAAGTGTATAATGTCGGTGAAATGGCAAAATCTTCGGTCCGTGGCGGGCGCTGTGGCTCGGGGTGCCGCGAGTACTGAAAGTACGGACAATCTGACTGGGGAAGATGTTACTGTTACAATCTGTCTGAGATAGGTATGATGAGTATTAGACCAGAAGATGCACCTAAGCAAAGCGGAGCCTTGTATTGAATTCACGTGCACATCTACTAATCACTTGCTGAGAGAACCCGAGTGTGACATTGGAGACCACATAACCATGTATGCTGAACGCAATCTTGAAATCAATGGCGCACTGTACGTGCCAACAATCATGGACAAGCTGCTGTGATGTACAATATATATGTAAAAATGCTGCTACATTACCAAATGGCTCACACTCGAATTGGACATCGAAGTCATCGGAGTGCTGTGTCAACACCACGGTGAACACCATCAAAGCTTCGTGAGTGTTGCCCATTTAAGGGTGGGCTCCATGGTCTGCTAACTCACGAGTTCGACCTGGAACGCCATTCCAGTAAGGAAAAATGCCCATTGTTGAAGCTTTTTCTGTAGATGGCGCTCCACCGTTCTTTAGTTCGTAGAAATCCCGATTTTGCAGATCAGTAACTCGTGATGTGCGTGATGTGGCTCGAGAATTAAGTATTTAACATGGCCACAAACTTGGGAAATCGATAATTCACTTCCTTTCAGACGCATTGTAATCCACTGACAATTGCGTTGGAGCGCATAGTACATTGCTATTTGAAGGGTCATGCTCAATTCCAACAGACACCACACCACTTTGCCACTCTATTAAGCACCCAGCTGGTCCGGACATTGAGGTTACATTGTACTGCTCATACGCACTCGAGGAATCCTCGTAGTACCCCGACAAATCACAACCGAATGAGACTCGACCAAAGAACATCAATCCATACTAGCAACTACTCAACATTTCCTGAACACAACTTCAGCCAAATCCAAGGCTGTACCAATGATCAGTACCGTTACTGCACTCCCGAGCATGTAATTGATTGTTAACTGAACTTCATTAGGGTGATGAGTCTTTAGTACCAGTTCTATGGTACATACTCAATGAGTCTGTTAGAGGGAAGCTTTCTTAACCCTCAAGCCACCACACGGAGTCTTCATCACGATGGCTGCAGGCTATCTTGGTCTCCATCAGTAAGTTGTTGGTCAATCACGCAACTGTCGCTCGTCCTTAGTACCAACAGTCAGTAGAAGGAGCTTTCTCCTCGCTCCCAAAAGCTTGGGACTAACCAGAACGAACCTGCAAGACTAGCCGTGTGGTATCCTTCTTGATACTACCCGTTGCACTTGCCATTTTGTCTTCTAGTTTTTCTATTTAACTCGCCTTTTGATGATGTCTACTGAGACGTGGTGGAAGTCATAATTTCGTCATTTCTCCTCGAAGGACAGCTGACTCCAATGACCAATGTGGAGAGTAGTATATCGAAGTTATTTGGTCATTGTACCTCGGGTTTACTAGATGACTCATGCTACGATGTGCTCGAGTCTACTTTTCTCGGTCGCATCCGAGAAAGCACGAAAACTACTTCAGTACTCGCGTGTCGATATCCTCGATATCCCCTTGCTGCGTATCGGTACTCAATCGCATTTTGCATAGAGTGCCAGATCAAGGAATTGAGCGTTCTTCACATTCGGCAGATTGGTTAACACCCTCAACTCGTCAGTCACGGTGTCGATTAGCGTCTGCACTCATGCAAGCAAAGTGTTTCAAAAAGCTTCGGTTCGAAGGGCCACTTGTTTAAAAGGAATATTAAAAGTGGCATGCAAATTTGTTCCAGTGGAGTGCTTGTGTTACCGTCAAAGCTGCTGTGGTTGCGGCTTCTGCAGTCGAGCTCTGCTATCAAGAAATATGGCGTCATTCATGTATACAAGGCTGAATGTACACAAGCTCGGATCCACGCTACAAGCTTCTTGCCGTGTTTTATCGTACGTACTCCTTGTCGCAGGTGTTCAATTTGGTAGTTCTTTACAAAAGAAACTGTGTAAACAAATGCAACTTCAAGTTTCGTCCAACTGCATTACCTACACATCATCAACGGTGTTGCGTTCTGTTGGACAAGCTCAAGCGCTTTACGATACGATCGGTCTGCACATCGGTGGAGGATTACTTGTGTCGATGTCCGTTGATCTATGGTTGATCTATGACGTCTGACTGCATCAATCTTATAAAATTTGCTATGCAACACCTAGACATACACCACTTACGTCGTGCAACGTGGAAGAAAATGTACCTCGAACATATGCATCCGCAACATTTGTATCGGCTCACTTAGTTACACTTCCGTACGCTTTCCGAGCGTCTTCGGTGCCTGTGTTGATTTAATAGCTTTTCCTTGGAAGTGTCACGCCGGTTGAGATTGTTCGGCCTCGTGGAACAGCCTATAGATCAAAGTGTATAATGTCGGTGAAATGGCAAAATCTTCGGTCCGTGGCGGGCGCTGTGGCTCGGGGTGCCGCGAGTACTGAAAGTACGGACAATCTGACTGGGGAAGATGTTACTGTTACAATCTGTCTGAGATAGGTATGATGAGTATTAGACCAGAAGATGCACCTAAGCAAAGCGGAGCCTTGTATTGAATTCACGTGCACATCTACTAATCACTTGCTGAGAGAACCCGAGTGTGACATTGGAGACCACATAACCATGTATGCTGAACGCAATCTTGAAATCAATGGCGCACTGTACGTGCCAACAATCATGGACAAGCTGCTGTGATGTACAATATATATGTAAAAATGCTGCTACATTACCAAATGGCTCACACTCGAATTGGACATCGAAGTCATCGGAGTGCTGTGTCAACACCACGGTGAACACCATCAAAGCTTCGTGAGTGTTGCCCATTTAAGGGTGGGCTCCATGGTCTGCTAACTCACGAGTTCGACCTGGAACGCCATTCCAGTAAGGAAAAATGCCCATTGTTGAAGCTTTTTCTGTAGATGGCGCTCCACCGTTCTTTAGTTCGTAGAAATCCCGATTTTGCAGATCAGTAACTCGTGATGTGCGTGATGTGGCTCGAGAATTAAGTATTTAACATGGCCACAAACTTGGGAAATCGATAATTCACTTCCTTTCAGACGCATTGTAATCCACTGACAATTGCGTTGGAGCGCATAGTACATTGCTATTTGAAGGGTCATGCTCAATTCCAACAGACACCACACCACTTTGCCACTCTATTAAGCACCCAGCTGGTCCGGACATTGAGGTTACATTGTACTGCTCATACGCACTCGAGGAATCCTCGTAGTACCCCGACAAATCACAACCGAATGAGACTCGACCAAAGAACATCAATCCATACTAGCAACTACTCAACATTTCCTGAACACAACTTCAGCCAAATCCAAGGCTGTACCAATGATCAGTACCGTTACTGCACTCCCGAGCATGTAATTGATTGTTAACTGAACTTCATTAGGGTGATGAGTCTTTAGTACCAGTTCTATGGTACATACTCAATGAGTCTGTTAGAGGGAAGCTTTCTTAACCCTCAAGCCACCACACGGAGTCTTCATCACGATGGCTGCAGGCTATCTTGGTCTCCATCAGTAAGTTGTTGGTCAATCACGCAACTGTCGCTCGTCCTTAGTACCAACAGTCAGTAGAAGGAGCTTTCTCCTCGCTCCCAAAAGCTTGGGACTAACCAGAACGAACCTGCAAGACTAGCCGTGTGGTATCCTTCTTGATACTACCCGTTGCACTTGCCATTTTGTCTTCTAGTTTTTCTATTTAACTCGCCTTTTGATGATGTCTACTGAGACGTGGTGGAAGTCATAATTTCGTCATTTCTCCTCGAAGGACAGCTGACTCCAATGACCAATGTGGAGAGTAGTATATCGAAGTTATTTGGTCATTGTACCTCGGGTTTACTAGATGACTCATGCTACGATGTGCTCGAGTCTACTTTTCTCGGTCGCATCCGAGAAAGCACGAAAACTACTTCAGTACTCGCGTGTCGATATCCTCGATATCCCCTTGCTGCGTATCGGTACTCAATCGCATTTTGCATAGAGTGCCAGATCAAGGAATTGAGCGTTCTTCACATTCGGCAGATTGGTTAACACCCTCAACTCGTCAGTCACGGTGTCGATTAGCGTCTGCACTCATGCAAGCAAAGTGTTTCAAAAAGCTTCGGGTTCGAAGGGCAACTTGTTTAAAAGGAATATTAAAAGTGGCATGCAAATTTGTTCCAGTGGAGTGCTTGTGTTACCGTCAAAGCTGCTGTGGTTGCGGCTTCTGCAGTCGAGCTCTGCTATCAAGAAATATGGCGTCATTCATGTATACAAGGCTGAATGTACACAAGCTCGGATCCACGCTACAAGCTTCTTGCCGTGTTTTATCGTACGTATTCCTTGTCGCAGGTGTTCAATTTGGTAGTTCTTTACAAAAGAAGCTGTGTAAACAAATGCAACTTCAAGTTTCGTCCAACTGCATTACCTACACATCATCAACGGTGTTGCGTTCTGTTGGACAAGCTCAAGCGCTTTACGATACGATCGGTCTGCACATCGGTGGAGGATTACTTGTGTCGATGTCCGTTGATCTATGGTTGATCTATGACGTCTGACTGCATCAATCTTATAAAATTTGCTATGCAACACCTAGACATACACCACTTACGTCGTGCAACGTGGAAGAAAATGTACCTCGAACATATGCATCCGCAACATTTGTATCGGCTCACTTAGTTACACTTCCGTACGCTTTCCGAGCGTCTTCGGTGCCTGTGTTGATTTAATAGCTTTTCCTTGGAAGTGTCACGCCGGTTGAGATTGTTCGGCCTCGTGGAACAACCTATAGATCAAAGTGTATAATGTCGGTGAAATGGCAAAATCTTCGGTCCGTGGCGGGCGCTGTGGCTCGGGGTGCCGCGAGTACTGAAAGTACGGACAATCTGACTGGGGAAGATGTTACTGTTACAATCTGTCTGAGATAGGTATGATGAGTATTTGACCAGAAGATGCACCTAAGCAAAGCGGAGCCTTGTATTGAATTCACGTGCACATCTACTAATCACTTGCTGAGAGAACCCGAGTGTGACATTGGAGACCACATAACCATGTATGCTGAACGCAATCTTGAAATCAATGGCGCACTGTACGTGCCAACAATCATGGACAAGCTGCTGTGATGTACAATATATATGTAAAAATGCTGCTACATTACCAAATGGCTCACACTCGAATTGGACATCGAAGTCATCGGAGTGCTGTGTCAACACCACGGTGAACACCATCAAAGCTTCGTGAGTGTTGCCCATTTAAGGGTGGGCTCCATGGTCTGCTAACTCACGAGTTCGACCTGGAACGCCATTCCAGTAAGGAAAAATGCCCATTGTTGAAGCTTTTTCTGTAGATGGCGCTCCACCGTTCTTTAGTTCGTAGAAATCCCGATTTTGCAGATCAGTAACTCGTGATGTGCGTGATGTGGCTCGAGAATTAAGTATTTAACATGGCCACAAACTTGGGAAATCGATAATTCACTTCCTTTCAGACGCATTGTAATCCACTGACAATTGCGTTGTTGTTGTTAGAACATTGTAAACATTCCTGAAAATTCTTGTTATTTGTCATATATCCGTGATATCGTGAAACGTGCTGTGGGTCGCTTTGCCTGCCTCGCGCTGCTTCATGCTGTGCAGCGATACCAAATCCATGGTAAATCACCTTGCAACTCAACCGCACAAACACACACACACCGATGCTAGTTATTGACAGTAGTAGACAGGGGAAGAGCGCATAGTACATTGCTATTTGAAGGGTCATTTGAAGGGTCATGCTCAATTCCAACAGACACCACACCACTTTGCCACTCTATTAAGCACCCAGCTGGTCCGGACATTGAGGTTACATTGTACTGCTCATACGCACTCGAGGAATCCTCGTAGTACCCCGACAAATCACAACCGAATGAGACTCGACCAAAGAACATCAATCCATACTAGCAACTACTCAACATTTCCTGAACACAACTTCAGCCAAATCCAAGGCTGTACCAATGATCAGTACCGTTACTGCACTCCCGAGCATGTAATTGATTGTTAACTGAACTTCATTAGGGTGACGAGCCTTCAGTACCAGTTCTATGGTACATACTCAATGACTTTGCTAGTTCAAAAACCAAGTCCAACAACTCCTATGCTCAGAGGAATCGCTTGCGCAGGGACTTACGACGAAGTCGAGTGCGATACGACTGGGCATACAGCTTTTAAACGTGATTCACAGTGTATTTGCCTTCGCAGGTCCATGGCCATGATCGATTCCAAACACGTCCTCATATTTCAATACCGAGTAGTCTGACCAAATCCAGCAGTCTAAGCAAATCCAGCTAACCTCAACAAAAGACCGCGGTCTTCCTCAATTGAACAAACCCCACACAGCAGTAAAACCGAGTGTTCATTTATAGACCACACGGTGAGCGTGTCAACTGGTTCCCCGCAATCACTACAGAGTCTATCAGAGGGAAGCTTTCTTAACCCTCAAGCCACCACACGGAGTCTTCATCACGATGGCTGCAGGCTATCTTGGTCTCCATCAGTAAGTTGTTGGTCAATCACGCAACTGTCGCTCGTCCTTAGTACCAACAGTCAGTAGAAGGAGCTTTCTCCTCGCTCCCAAAAGCTTGGGACTAACCAGAACGAACCTGCAAGACTAGCCGTGTGGTATCCTTCTTGATACTACCCGTTGCACTTGCCATTTTGTCTTCTAGTTTTTCTATTTAACTCGCCTTTTGATGATGTCTACTGAGACGTGGTGGAAGTCATAATTTCGTCATTTCTCCTCGAAGGACAGCTGACTCCAATGACCAATGTGGAGAGTAGTATATCGAAGTTATTTGGTCATTGTACCTCGGGTTTACTAGATGACTCATGCTACGATGTGCTCGAGTCTACTTTTCTCGGTCGCATCCGAGAAAGCACGAAAACTACTTCAGTACTCGCGTGTCGATATCCTCGATATCCCCTTGCTGCGTATCGGTACTCAATCGCATTTTGCATAGAGTGCCAGATCAAGGAATTGAGCGTTCTTCACATTCGGCAGATTGGTTAACACCCTCAACTCGTCAGTCACGGTGTCGATTAGCGTCTGCACTCATGCAAGCAAAGTGTTTCAAAAAGCTTCGGGTTCGAAGGGCAACTTGTTTAAAAGGAATATTAAAAGTGGCATGCAAATTTGTTCCAGTGGAGTGCTTGTGTTACCGTCAAAGCTGCTGTGGTTGCGGCTTCTGCAGTCGAGCTCTGCTATCAAGAAATATGGCGTCATTCATGTATACAAGGCTGAATGTACACAAGCTCGGATCCACGCTACAAGCTTCTTGCCGTGTTTTATCGTACGTATTCCTTGTCGCAGGTGTTCAATTTGGTAGTTCTTTACAAAAGAAGCTGTGTAAACAAATGCAACTTCAAGTTTCGTCCAACTGCATTACCTACACATCATCAACGGTGTTGCGTTCTGTTGGACAAGCTCAAGCGCTTTACGATACGATCGGTCTGCACATCGGTGGAGGATTACTTGTGTCGATGTCCGTTGATCTATGGTTGATCTATGACGTCTGACTGCATCAATCTTATAAAATTTGCTATGCAACACCTAGACATACACCACTTACGTCGTGCAACGTGGAAGAAAATGTACCTCGAACATATGCATCCGCAACATTTGTATCGGCTCACTTAGTTACACTTCCGTACGCTTTCCGAGCGTCTTCGGTGCCTGTGTTGATTTAATAGCTTTTCCTTGGAAGTGTCACGCCGGTTGAGATTGTTCGGCCTCGTGGAACAACCTATAGATCAAAGTGTATAATGTCGGTGAAATGGCAAAATCTTCGGTCCGTGGCGGGCGCTGTGGCTCGGGGTGCCGCGAGTACTGAAAGTACGGACAATCTGACTGGGGAAGATGTTACTGTTACAATCTGTCTGAGATAGGTATGATGAGTATTTGACCAGAAGATGCACCTAAGCAAAGCGGAGCCTTGTATTGAATTCACGTGCACATCTACTAATCACTTGCTGAGAGAACCCGAGTGTGACATTGGAGACCACATAACCATGTATGCTGAACGCAATCTTGAAATCAATGGCGCACTGTACGTGCCAACAATCATGGACAAGCTGCTGTGATGTACAATATATATGTAAAAATGCTGCTACATTACCAAATGGCTCACACTCGAATTGGACATCGAAGTCATCGGAGTGCTGTGTCAACACCACGGTGAACACCATCAAAGCTTCGTGAGTGTTGCCCATTTAAGGGTGGGCTCCATGGTCTGCTAACTCACGAGTTCGACCTGGAACGCCATTCCAGTAAGGAAAAATGCCCATTGTTGAAGCTTTTTCTGTAGATGGCGCTCCACCGTTCTTTAGTTCGTAGAAATCCCGATTTTGCAGATCAGTAACTCGTGATGTGCGTGATGTGGCTCGAGAATTAAGTATTTAACATGGCCACAAACTTGGGAAATCGATAATTCACTTCCTTTCAGACGCATTGTAATCCACTGACAATTGCGTTGTTGTTGTTAGAACATTGTAAACATTCCTGAAAATTCTTGTTATTTGTCATATATCCGTGATATCGTGAAACGTGCTGTGGGTCGCTTTGCCTGCCTCGCGCTGCTTCATGCTGTGCAGCGATACCAAATCCATGGTAAATCACCTTGCAACTCAACCGCACAAACACACACACACCGATGCTAGTTATTGACAGTAGTAGACAGGGGAAGAGCGCATAGTACATTGCTATTTGAAGGGTCATTTGAAGGGTCATGCTCAATTCCAACAGACACCACACCACTTTGCCACTCTATTAAGCACCCAGCTGGTCCGGACATTGAGGTTACATTGTACTGCTCATACGCACTCGAGGAATCCTCGTAGTACCCCGACAAATCACAACCGAATGAGACTCGACCAAAGAACATCAATCCATACTAGCAACTACTCAACATTTCCTGAACACAACTTCAGCCAAATCCAAGGCTGTACCAATGATCAGTACCGTTACTGCACTCCCGAGCATGTAATTGATTGTTAACTGAACTTCATTAGGGTGACGAGCTTCAGTACCAGTTCTATGGTACATACTCAATGACTTTGCTAGTTCAAAAAACCAAGTCCAACAACTCCTATGCTCAGAGGAATCGCTTGCGCAGGGACTTACGACGAAGTCGAGTGCGATACGACTGGGCATACAGCTTTTAAACGTGATTCACAGTGTATTTGCCTTCGCAGGTCCATGGCCATGATCGATTCCAAACACGTCCTCATATTTCAATACCGAGTAGTCTGACCAAATCCAGCAGTCTAAGCAAATCCAGCTAACCTCAACAAAAGACCGCGGTCTTCCTCAATTGAACAAACCCCACACAGCAGTAAAACCGAGTGTTCATTTATAGACCACACGGTGAGCGTGTCAACTGGTTCCCCGCAATCACTACAGAGTCTATCAGAGGGAAGCTTTCTTAACCCTCAAGCCACCACACGGAGTCTTCATCACGATGGCTGCAGGCTATCTTGGTCTCCATCAGTAAGTTGTTGGTCAATCACGCAACTGTCGCTCGTCCTTAGTACCAACAGTCAGTAGAAGGAGCTATCTCCTCGCTCCCAAAAGCTTGGGACTAACCAGAACGAACCTGCAAGACTAGCCGTGTGGTATCCTTCTTGATACTACCCGTGCACTTGCCATTTTGTCTTCTAGTTTTTCTATTTAACTCGCCTTTTGATGATGTCTACTGAGACGTGGTGGAAGTCATAATTTCGTCATTTCTCCTCGAAGGACAGCTGACTCCAATGACCAATGTGGAGAGTAGTATATCGAAGTTATTTGGTCATTGTACCTCGGGTTTACTAGATGACTCATGCTACGATGTGCTCGAGTCTACTTTTCTCGGTCGCATCCGAGAAAGCACGAAAACTACTTCAGTACTCGCGTGTCGATATCCTCGATATCCCCTTGCTGCGTATCGGTACTCAATCGCATTTTGCATAGAGTGCCAGATCAAGGAATTGAGCGTTCTTCACATTCGGCAGATTGGTTAACACCCTCAACTCGTCAGTCACGGTGTCGATTAGCGTCTGCACTCATGCAAGCAAAGTGTTTCAAAAAGCTTCGGGTTCGAAGGGCAACTTGTTTAAAAGGAATATTAAAAGTGGCATGCAAATTTGTTCCAGTGGAGTGCTTGTGTTACCGTCAAAGCTGCTGTGGTTGCGGCTTCTGCAGTCGAGCTCTGCTATCAAGAAATATGGCGTCATTCATGTATACAAGGCTGAATGTACACAAGCTCGGATCCACGCTACAAGCTTCTTGCCGTGTTTTATCGTACGTATTCCTTGTCGCAGGTGTTCAATTTGGTAGTTCTTTACAAAAGAAACTGTGTAAACAAATGCAACTTCAAGTTTCGTCCAACTGCATTACCTACACATCATCAACGGTGTTGCGTTCTGTTGGACAAGCTCAAGCGCTTTACGATACGATCGGTCTGCACATCGGTGGAGGATTACTTGTGTCGATGTCCGTTGATCTATGGTTGATCTATGACGTCTGACTGCATCAATCTTATAAAATTTGCTATGCAACACCTAGACATACACCACTTACGTCGTGCAACGTGGAAGAAAATGTACCTCGAACATATGCATCCGCAACATTGTATCGGCTCACTTAGTTACACTTCCGTACGCTTTCCGAGCGTCTTCGGTGCCTGTGTTGATTTAATAGCTTTTCCTTGGAAGTGTCACGCCGGTTGAGATTGTTCGGCCTCGTGGAACAACCTATAGATCAAAGTGTATAATGTCGGTGAAATGGCAAAATCTTCGGTCCGTGGCGGGCGCTGTGGCTCGGGGTGCCGCGAGTACTGAAAGTACGGACAATCTGACTGGGGAAGATGTTACTGTTACAATCTGTCTGAGATAGGTATGATGAGTATTTGACCAGAAGATGCACCTAAGCAAAGCGGAGCCTTGTATTGAATTCACGTGCACATCTACTAATCACTTGCTGAGAGAACCCGAGTGTGACATTGGAGACCACATAACCATGTATGCTGAACGCAATCTTGAAATCAATGGCGCACTGTACGTGCCAACAATCATGGACAAGCTGCTGTGATGTACAATATATATGTAAAAATGCTGCTACATTACCAAATGGCTCACACTCGAATTGGACATCGAAGTCATCGGAGTGCTGTGTCAACACCACGGTGAACACCATCAAAGCTTCGTGAGTGTTGCCCATTTAAGGGTGGGCTCCATGGTCTGCTAACTCACGAGTTCGACCTGGAACGCCATTCCAGTAAGGAAAAATGCCCATTGTTGAAGCTTTTTCTGTAGATGGCGCTCCACCGTTCTTTAGTTCGTAGAAATCCCGATTTTGCAGATCAGTAACTCGTGATGTGCGTGATGTGGCTCGAGAATTAAGTATTTAACATGGCCACAAACTTGGGAAATCGATAATTCACTTCCTTTCAGACGCATTGTAATCCACTGACAATTGCGTTGTTGTTGTTAGAACATTGTAAACATTCCTGAAAATTCTTGTTATTTGTCATATATCCGTGATATCGTGAAACGTGCTGTGGGTCGCTTTGCCTGCCTCGCGCTGCTTCATGCTGTGCAGCGATACCAAATCCATGGTAAATCACCTTGCAACTCAACCGCACAAACACACACACACCGATGCTAGTTATTGACAGTAGTAGACAGGGGAAGAGCGCATAGTACATTGCTATTTGAAGGGTCATTTGAAGGGTCATGCTCAATTCCAACAGACACCACACCACTTTGCCACTCTATTAAGCACCCAGCTGGTCCGGACATTGAGGTTACATTGTACTGCTCATACGCACTCGAGGAATCCTCGTAGTACCCCGACAAATCACAACCGAATGAGACTCGACCAAAGAACATCAATCCATACTAGCAACTACTCAACATTTCCTGAACACAACTTCAGCCAAATCCAAGGCTGTACCAATGATCAGTACCGTTACTGCACTCCCGAGCATGTAATTGATTGTTAACTGAACTTCATTAGGGTGACGAGCCTTCAGTACCAGTTCTATGGTACATACTCAATGACTTTGCTAGTTCAAAAAACCAAGTCCAACAACTCCTATGCTCAGAGGAATCGCTTGCGCAGGGACTTACGACGAAGTCGAGTGCGATACGACTGGGCATACAGCTTTTAAAACGTGATTCACAGTGTATTTGCCTTCGCAGGTCCATGGCCATGATCGATTCCAAACACGTCCTCATATTTCAATACCGAGTAGTCTGACCAAATCCAGCAGTCTAAGCAAATCCAGCTAACCTCAACAAAAGACCGCGGTCTTCCTCAATTGAACAAACCCCACACAGCAGTAAAACCGAGTGTTCATTTATAGACCACACGGTGAGCGTGTCAACTGGTTCCCCGCAATCACTACAGAGTCTATCAGAGGGAAGCTTTCTTAACCCTCAAGCCACCACACAGAGTCTTCATCACGATGGCTGCAGGCTATTTTGGTCTCCATCAGTAAGTTGTTGGTCAATCACGCAACTGTCGCTCGTCCTTAGTACCAACAGTCAGTAGAAGGAGCTTTCTCCTCGCTCCCAAAAGCTTGGGACTAACCAGAACGAACCTGCAAGACTAGAAAAGTCAAGGTCGTTTGAGCACTAGATGATAAAATGCAAAGTGATTGATTTAGGTCCTTAGTTCGCAAACTGCCTGCTACCTCTAAGCCTACTGGATGTCCTACCTGGATACACACTACTGGATTCCTAACTGGATACTGAGCTACCCCAGCCAATCAGCGACTGCCACGTCGACGCCCATCTTGTACCCACAATCTTGCACCCACGCACGACCATAGCGTAAACACTTGTCCCGTAATCACCTTCACGTAATCACGGGAATGCTTGCGGCACCACTGAGTGAAGGTCGTACCGGTATCTACCGGTACACCGCGGCAGGTCGAGGCGCCTTCTTGACAACACTCCCACTCGACTCGGCCGTAATGGCGCCTTGGATTCCGAGCTTGCTCCGGAGGATATCGAACTGCACGGCGGTGATCGGCTTGGTCATCAAGTCCGCCAGCATGTCCTTTGTCGAGCAGTACTCCAACACCACTTGGCTGTCTTCAACCTTCTCGCGCACGAAGTGGTAGCGAATGTCGATGTGCTTGGTGCGCTTGTGGAACTCTGGGTTCTTGGCCAACGCGATGGAGC
The DNA here is from genome assembly GCA_008079305.1 of Phytophthora palmivora. Classification (NCBI taxonomy): domain Eukaryota; phylum Oomycota; class Peronosporomycetes; order Peronosporales; family Peronosporaceae; genus Phytophthora; species Phytophthora palmivora. Next base: position 24,681 of record VOQZ01001439.1, read on the forward strand.
CTTGGTTGTCCTCGTAGATCTTGACTGCTGACTTGGTCTTCATCTCGCCGATCTCGCACAGGAATGCCTTGAGCCAGATAGCTTCTTGTGTTGCTTCCGTCAACGCCATGTACTCTGCCTCCGTCGATGATAGCGCCACCGTCCGCTGCTTCTTGCTTCTCCAGCTGATGCATCCGCCGTTCATCATGAACGCGTAGCCGCTTGTACTCCGTCGAGACTCGATGTCGCCGGCCCAATCTGCATCCGAATAACCTTGGAGTCCGTCCTCGCTGCTCGCTTGAAACTCGATGCCATGAGTCTTCGTACCTTGGACGTAGCGAAACACCCTCTTGAGCGCTTGCCAGTGTGTCGGACACGGATCCGCGGCAAACTGGCTGAGAACTCCCACTGCGGCTGCAAGGTCTGGTCGAGTCCCCACCATGAGGTACATCAGGCAGCCGACTGCATTCCGGTACGGCACCTTCGCCATGGTCTCTTCGTGCTTGCAGCCTCCTTCGCACATGGCCTTGGTCAGCTTGAGTCCTGGGTCTTGTGGTGTCTTGACAGGGTTGCTCTTCTCCATGCTGAACTTCTCCAGGATGTCCTTCGCAAACTTGGTCTGCCGCACCGACACCTTTCCAGCTGTAAGATCTTGATCAATTTCCATGCCGAGGAAGTACTTGAGCTGACCCATGTCCGTCATCTCGAATCGCTTGCTGAGTGCCTCCTTGGTCGACTTGAGCAGCTCGTCGTTGTTGCTTGCGAGGATCAAGTCGTCCACATACAGCGCCACGAAGATCATGTCTTGGTCGTCCCGCTTGACGTAGATGCAGTGATCCGCTTCGCACTTCTTGAACCCCAGCTCCAGCATGAACTTGTCGATGGTCTGGTTCCACATCCGCGGTGACTGCTTGAGACCATACAGCGAACGTTTGAGCTTGCACACGAAGTCTGGGTGCGCCTCGTCAATAAAGCCATCCGGCTGCACCATGTAGATGTCTTCGTCCAACCACCCGTTCAGGAACGCCGTCTTGACATCCATCTGGTGCACCGTGAGGTTGTACTTGGCTGCCAGGCTGAGCAGGATCCTGATTGACGTGAACTTGGCCACCGGCGCGAAGGTCTCTTCGTAGTCGATGCCGTACTTCTGCAAAAAACCCTTGGCCACCAGTCGTGCCTTGAACCGCTCGATCTCTCCAGCCTGGTTTTCCTTGATCCGAAACACCCATCTGCAGCTGATCGCCTTGCGTCCCTTGGGCAACGGCACCAACACCCACGTCTCATTCTTGCGAAGAGAGTTGATTTCCGAATCGCACGCTTCCTTCCACTTGGCCGCGTTGCTGGATTCCATCGCCGACGTGAACGTGGTCGGCATTTCTCCCACTGAATCCACAACGAAGGCCGCGTCGAAGCCTTCTTCATTTGCGATGGCTGACAGCTCATCCAGCGCTTGTGACCGACTATGCCGCTTAGACCTTGGGATCTCCACCGCTTCCTCTAACGACCTAGTTCGTTGGTGTCGCTTGCTGCCAGGCTCGACGTATTCGTCCTGCGCAGCTTCTTCTTCCTTGGTTTCTTCTGGCTCAGACGATTCTTCTTGGTCTGTGGCATCTTCAACGCGAAGGTCCACGACCACGTCTTCACCAAAGTTGCGTCTCCCACCGTCGAAGACGTCTTCCATGAACTGCGCATCGCGGCTCACTAGCACACGACCGCTCTTGATCTCTTCAAACCGATACGCTTTCTCGTGCTCCGAGTACCCGAGAAACCGACAACGCACCGACCGAGCGTCGAACTTGGTGCGTTTCTCCTTCGGGACCGTCACATACGCATGGCAACCGAACACCTTAAGGTTGGACAGCAGCGGTTTCTTGCCCGTCCAGACTTGGTGTGGAGACTTGCCGTGGCTGGTAGCGCGTGTCGGACAGCGATTCCGAAGAAACGTCGCTGTCATCACCGCTTCACCCCAATATGACTTGGACAGTCCGGCATGCTCCAACATGCATCGCGCACATTCCACCAACGTCCGGTTCATCCGTTCCGCCACTCCGTTCAGTTGAGGCGTATACGGCGGTGTGAACTTCTGCACAATCCCACGCTCTCGGCAGAACTTGGCCATCTCACGAGACTTGTACTCGCCACCATTGTCACTGCGAAGTTGCTTCACACGGAGAGTTCTCACGCGACCACCCGTCTGAGTTTCGGCAAATGCCACGAATTCAGCAAATTTGGCAGCCACCTCCGACTTGTTCCGCAGCAAGTATACCACACAGAAATGCGAGTACTCGTCAATGAACGTGACGAAGTACTTCTTGCCACTGAATGTCGACGTCTTCATGGGACCGCAGACATCACTGTGGATGACTTCCAACAGTTTCTTGGCGTGGTTCGGCGACTTAGGCATGTAACTCACCCGCGTTTGCTTGCCAAGTGCACACCCATCACACAACTCCCATTGCTTCACAGCCGTCATGTTGATGCCAACTCCATAACCCTTCTTGACGATGGCATCTAGACCGCCATGGCCAATGTGACCAAGTCGAAGGTGCCAGAGGTACGACGTGGTGTCCCCTTTGCGATCCTTCGGACTCGACACATTGGCCTCGTCAGGCATGATCGGAGTCATGCACAGCTTGAACAGTCCCTTGCCTTCACGCGCTCCGAGCTGCCACTTGATCTTCTTCGTCTCAGCGAAGCACCCGTCGCGCTCGAACGTCACGGGCCCAACATCTTTGGTGAATCGCCCGACCGAAAACAGGTTGCGCGACAACTTGGGGATGTGCCACACCTTCGTGAGCACACCCTTCTTGATCCCGCGTGGAGTCTTCATCGACATGACAATGTCGCCAATGCCGACCGCTTGTACCACTCCGTCGTCCGCGAGATGCACGTCCACCGGAGTCATCGTCTTGTAGTTCTTCATGTACTCTTTCGAGTACGTCATGTGCTGCGTCGCACCCGAGTCGACCAGCCAAACTTCACTCGACTTGGAGGTCCCACCACCAACCGAGAACAGGTAGTCGCCGCAGTCTTCATCGTCATCGGCGACGTTCGCTCGTTGCGGCCTCTGCCGCTCCGCGTTCTCACGGATCCGTGCAGGACACTTGGCGATCCAATGTCCTTGTTCGCCACAATAGTGGCAGGCACTAGTCTTCTGCGCCTGCCGTCCCTTGCTCTTCCCGTTACCGCTTGTCATGAACGCTTGACCGTGCGCGGTTCCTTCAGTACCGCCACCGTGTTCCTTGCGCTTCAAGTCTTCATGCAGTAGCCGAGACGTCACGAGTTCCCATGTCAGCGAGTCGGCTCTCGACTCCAACGCCGTGATGAGGAACTGGTACGACTCACTCAGACTTGCCAGAAGCGTGATCACCAAGTCGTCCTCGCTGACCGGAGCGCCCACCGCGTCGAGCTGTTCCGCCAGCGTCTTGACCTTGTTGATGTGCTCCAGCACATCATCACCTTCGCCCATCATCGTCGTGAAGAAACGTCGACGAAGGAAGAGCTTGTTGGCCAAACTCTTCTTCTCGAAGTGTCCTTCCATTCTTGACCATGCATCATACGCATCCTTGGCCGACCGAACCAGCGGCAACTGCGAATCCTCCATCGCGAGACAGATGATCGCCAGCGCCTTGCGATACTTCCTCTTGAACGTCGATTGGTCCAGCGCTGTAGTGCAGTGCTCCAGCTTGATCTCTCCACTTGTCACTTCCCACAGGTCGCGCTCCTCGAGCACCATGCGCATCTTGAACTTCCACGTGTGGAAGTTAGTTCCGTCGAACTTGTTGATGCGGGAGGTCGTCGAGGCAGTGTCCATGGCGAAGGCGTAGTCGGAGTCTTGGGCAGGGAAAACGGGGCTTGGGCTCATAACCAAAAGTCAAGGTCGTTTGAGCACTAGATGATAAAATGCAAAGTGATTGATTTAGGTCCTTAGTTCGCAAACTGCCTGCTACCTCTAAGCCTACTGGATGTCCTACCTGGATACACACTACTGGATTCCTAACTGGATACTGAGCTACCCCAGCCAATCAGCGACTGCCACGTCGACGCCCATCTTGTACCCACAATCTTGCACCCACGCACGACCATAGCGTAAACACTTGTCCCGTAATCACCTTCACGTAATCACGGGAATGCTTGCGGCACCACTGAGTGAAGGTCGTACCGGTATCTACCGGTACACCGCGGCAGGTCGAGGCGCCTTCTTGACAACAACTAGCCGTGTGGTATCCTTCTTGATACTACCCGTTGCACTTGCCATTTTGTCTTCTAGTTTTTCTATTTAACTCGCCTTTTGATGATGTCTACTGAGACGTGGTGGAAGTCATAATTTCGTCATTTCTCCTCGAAGGACAGCTGACTCCAATGACCAATGTGGAGAGTAGTATATCGAAGTTATTTGGTCATTGTACCTCGGGTTTACTAGATGACTCATGCTACGATGTGCTCGAGTCTACTTTTCTCGGTCGCATCCGAGAAAGCACGAAAACTACTTCAGTACTCGCGTGTCGATATCCTCGATATCCCCTTGCTGCGTATCGGTACTCAATCGCATTTTGCATAGAGTGCCAGATCAAGGAATTGAGCGTTCTTCACATTCGGCAGATTGGTTAACACCCTCAACTCGTCAGTCACGGTGTCGATTAGCGTCTGCACTCATGCAAGCAAAGTGTTTCAAAAAGCTTCGGGTTCGAAGGGCAACTTGTTTAAAAGGAATATTAAAAGTGGCATGCAAATTTGTTCCAGTGGAGTGCTTGTGTTACCGTCAAAGCTGCTGTGGTTGCGGCTTCTGCAGTCGAGCTCTGCTATCAAGAAATATGGCGTCATTCATGTATACAAGGCTGAATGTACACAAGCTCGGATCCACGCTACAAGCTTCTTGCCGTGTTTTATCGTACGTATTCCTTGTCGCAGGTGTTCAATTTGGTAGTTCTTTACAAAAGAAGCTGTGTAAACAAATGCAACTTCAAGTTTCGTCCAACTGCATTACCTACACATCATCAACGGTGTTGCGTTCTGTTGGACAAGCTCAAGCGCTTTACGATACGATCGGTCTGCACATCGGTGGAGGATTACTTGTGTCGATGTCCGTTGATCTATGGTTGATCTATGACGTCTGACTGCATCAATCTTATAAAATTTGCTATGCAACACCTAGACATACACCACTTACGTCGTGCAACGTGGAAGAAAATGTACCTCGAACATATGCATCCGCAACATTTGTATCGGCTCACTTAGTTACACTTCCGTACGCTTTCCGAGCGTCTTCGGTGCCTGTGTTGATTTAATAGTTTTTCCTTGGAAGTGTCACGCCGGTTGAGATTGTTCGGCCTCGTGGAACAGCCTATAGATCAAAGTGTATAATGTCGGTGAAATGGCAAAATCTTCGGTCCGTGGCGGGCGCTGTGGCTCGGGGTGCCGCGAGTACTGAAAGTACGGACAATCTGACTGGGGAAGATGTTACTGTTACAATCTGTCTGAGATAGGTATGATGAGTATTTGACCAGAAGATGCACCTAAGCAAAGCGGAGCCTTGTATTGAATTCACGTGCACATCTACTAATCACTTGCTGAGAGAACCCGAGTGTGACATTGGAGACCACATAACCATGTATGCTGAACGCAATCTTGAAATCAATGGCGCACTGTACGTGCCAACAATCATGGACAAGCTGCTGTGATGTACAATATATATGTAAAAATGCTGCTACATTACCAAATGGCTCACACTCGAATTGGACATCGAAGTCATCGGAGTGCTGTGTCAACACCACGGTGAACACCATCAAAGCTTCGTGAGTGTTGCCCATTTAAGGGTGGGCTCCATGGTCTGCTAACTCACGAGTTCGACCTGGAACGCCATTCCAGTAAGGAAAAATGCCCATTGTTGAAGCTTTTTCTGTAGATGGCGCTCCACCGTTCTTTAGTTCGTAGAAATCCCGATTTTGCAGATCAGTAACTCGTGATGTGCGTGATGTGGCTCGAGAATTAAGTATTTAACATGGCCACAAACTTGGGAAATCGATAATTCACTTCCTTTCAGACGCATTGTAATCCACTGACAATTGCGTTGTTGTTGTTAGAACATTGTAAACATTCCTGAAAATTCTTGTTATTTGTCATATATCCGTGATATCGTGAAACGTGCTGTGGGTCGCTTTGCCTGCCTCGCGCTGCTTCATGCTGTGCAGCGATACCAAATCCATGGTAAATCACCTTGCAACTCAACCGCACAAACACACACACACAGATGCTAGTTATTGACAGTAGTAGACAGGGGAAGAGCGCATAGTACATTGCTATTTGAAGGGTCATGCTCAATTCCAACAGACACCACACCACTTTGCCACTCTATTAAGCACCCAGCTGGTCCGGACATTGAGGTTACATTGTACTGCTCATACGCACTCGAGGAATCCTCGTAGTACCCCGACAAATCACAACCGAATGAGACTCGACCAAAGAACATCAATCCATACTAGCAACTACTCAACATTTCCTGAACACAACTTCAGCCAAATCCAAGGCTGTACCAATGATCAGTACCGTTACTGCACTCCCGAGCATGTAATTGATTGTTAACTGAACTTCATTAGGGTGATGAGTCTTTAGTACCAGTTCTATGGTACATACTCAATGAGTCTGTTAGAGGGAAGCTTTCTTAACCCTCAAGCCACCACACGGAGTCTTCATCACGATGGCTGCAGGCTATCTTGGTCTCCATCAGTAAGTTGTTGGTCAATCACGCAACTGTCGCTCGTCCTTAGTACCAACAGTCAGTAGAAGGAGCTTTCTCCTCGCTCCCAAAAGCTTGGGACTAACCAGAACGAACCTGCAAGACTAGCCGTGTGGTATCCTTCTTGATACTACCCGTTGCACTTGCCATTTTGTCTTCTAGTTTTTCTATTTAACTCGCCTTTTGATGATGTCTACTGAGACGTGGTGGAAGTCATAATTTCGTCATTTCTCCTCGAAGGACAGCTGACTCCAATGACCAATGTGGAGAGTAGTATATCGAAGTTATTTGGTCATTGTACCTCGGGTTTACTAGATGACTCATGCTACGATGTGCTCGAGTCTACTTTTCTCGGTCGCATCCGAGAAAGCACGAAAACTACTTCAGTACTCGCGTGTCGATATCCTCGATATCCCCTTGCTGCGTATCGGTACTCAATCGCATTTTGCATAGAGTGCCAGATCAAGGAATTGAGCGTTCTTCACATTCGGCAGATTGGTTAACACCCTCAACTCGTCAGTCACGGTGTCGATTAGCGTCTGCACTCATGCAAGCAAAGTGTTTCAAAAAGCTTCGGGTTCGAAGGGCAACTTGTTTAAAAGGAATATTAAAAGTGGCATGCAAATTTGTTCCAGTGGAGTGCTTGTGTTACCGTCAAAGCTGCTGTGGTTGCGGCTTCTGCAGTCGAGCTCTGCTATCAAGAAATATGGCGTCATTCATGTATACAAGGCTGAATGTACACAAGCTCGGATCCACGCTACAAGCTTCTTGCCGTGTTTTATCGTACGTATTCCTTGTCGCAGGTGTTCAATTTGGTAGTTCTTTACAAAAGAAGCTGTGTAAACAAATGCAACTTCAAGTTTCGTCCAACTGCATTACCTACACATCATCAACGGTGTTGCGTTCTGTTGGACAAGCTCAAGCGCTTTACGATACGATCGGTCTGCACATCGGTGGAGGATTACTTGTGTCGATGTCCGTTGATCTATGGTTGATCTATGACGTCTGACTGCATCAATCTTATAAAATTTGCTATGCAACACCTAGACATACACCACTTACGTCGTGCAACGTGGAAGAAAATGTACCTCGAACATATGCATCCGCAACATTTGTATCGGCTCACTTAGTTACACTTCCGTACGCTTTCCGAGCGTCTTCGGTGCCTGTGTTGATTTAATAGTTTTTCCTTGGAAGTGTCACGCCGGTTGAGATTGTTCGGCCTCGTGGAACAGCCTATAGATCAAAGTGTATAATGTCGGTGAAATGGCAAAATCTTCGGTCCGTGGCGGGCGCTGTGGCTCGGGGTGCCGCGAGTACTGAAAGTACGGACAATCTGACTGGGGAAGATGTTACTGTTACAATCTGTCTGAGATAGGTATGATGAGTATTAGACCAGAAGATGCACCTAAGCAAAGCGGAGCCTTGTATTGAATTCACGTGCACATCTACTAATCACTTGCTGAGAGAACCCGAGTGTGACATTGGAGACCACATAACCATGTATGCTGAACGCAATCTTGAAATCAATGGCGCACTGTACGTGCCAACAATCATGGACAAGCTGCTGTGATGTACAATATATATGTAAAAATGCTGCTACATTACCAAATGGCTCACACTCGAATTGGACATCGAAGTCATCGGAGTGCTGTGTCAACACCACGGTGAACACCTTCAAAGCTTCGTGAGTGTTGCCCATTTAAGGGTGGGCTCCATGGTCTGCTAACTCACGAGTTCGACCTGGAACGCCATTCCAGTAAGGAAAAATGCCCATTGTTGAAGCTTTTTCTGTAGATGGCGCTCCACCGTTCTTTAGTTCGTAGAAATCCCGATTTTGCAGATCAGTAACTCGTGATGTGCGTGATGTGGCTCGAGAATTAAGTATTTAACATGGCCACAAACTTGGGAAATCGATAATTCACTTCCTTTCAGACGCATTGTAATCCACTGACAATTGCGTTGTTGTTGTTAGAACATTGTAAACATTCCTGAAAATTCTTGTTATTTGTCATATATCCGTGATATCGTGAAACGTGCTGTGGGTCGCTTTGCCTGCCTCGCGCTGCTTCATGCTGTGCAGCGATACCAAATCCATGGTAAATCACCTTGCAACTCAACCGCACAAACACACACACACCGATGCTAGTTATTGACAGTAGTAGACAGGGGAAGAGCGCATAGTACATTGCTATTTGAAGGGTCATTTGAAGGGTCATGCTCAATTCCAACAGACACCACACCACTTTGCCACTCTATTAAGCACCCAGCTGGTCCGGACATTGAGGTTACATTGTACTGCTCATACGCACTCGAGGAATCCTCGTAGTACCCCGACAAATCACAACCGAATGAGACTCGACCAAAGAACATCAATCCATACTAGCAACTACTCAACATTTCCTGAACACAACTTCAGCCAAATCCAAGGCTGTACCAATGATCAGTACCGTTACTGCACTCCCGAGCATGTAATTGATTGTTAACTGAACTTCATTAGGGTGATGAGTCTTTAGTACCAGTTCTATGGTACATACTCAATGAGTCTGTTAGAGGGAAGCTTTCTTAACCCTCAAGCCACCACACGGAGTCTTCATCACGATGGCTGCAGGCTATCTTGGTCTCCATCAGTAAGTTGTTGGTCAATCACGCAACTGTCGCTCGTCCTTAGTACCAACAGTCAGTAGAAGGAGCTTTCTCCTCGCTCCCAAAAGCTTGGGACTAACCAGAACGAACCTGCAAGACTAGCCGTGTGGTATCCTTCTTGATACTACCCGTTGCACTTGCCATTTTGTCTTCTAGTTTTTCTATTTAACTCGCCTTTTGATGATGTCTACTGAGACGTGGTGGAAGTCATTACTTTCGTCATTTCTCCTCGAAGGACAGCTGACTCCAATGACCAATGTGGAGAGTAGTATATCGAAGTTATTTGGTCATTGTACCTCGGGTTTACTAGATGACTCATGCTACGATGTGCTCGAGTCTACTTTTCTCGGTCGCATCCGAGAAAGCACGAAAACTACTTCAGTACTCGCGTGTCGATATCCTCGATATCCCCTTGCTGCGTATCGGTACTCAATCGCATTTTGCATAGAGTGCCAGATCAAGGAATTGAGCGTTCTTCACATTCGGCAGATTGGTTAACACCCTCAACTCGTCAGTCACGGTGTCGATTAGCGTCTGCACTCATGCAAGCAAAGTGTTTCAAAAAGCTTCGGTTCGAAGGGCAACTTGTTTAAAAGGAATATTAAAAGTGGCATGCAAATTTGTTCCAGTGGAGTGCTTGTGTTACCGTCAAAGCTGCTGTGGTTGCGGCTTCTGCAGTCGAGCTCTGCTATCAAGAAATATGGCGTCATTCATGTATACAAGGCTGAATGTACACAAGCTCGGATCCACGCTACAAACTTCTTGCCGTGTTTTATCGTACGTATTCCTTGTCGCAGGTGTTCAATTTGGTAGTTCTTTACAAAAGTAACTGGCTCCGGGTTGACTGCCCGAAGGCAGTTGAGATCTGGGATCAACAGCCGGGGCGTAAGTAGTCCGCGGCTTCTTAGCCGCCTGAAGGTGTATGGTCCCTGGATTGACGGAATCGTACCCGCGCTCGTTTTGAGCGCTGTACTTAGACTGTTGTCTAAGTCCCTCCATGATGGAGTGGAGTTGCTGCTTAGCAATTAAGTGGGTAAACTCAATGCGAAAATCGCGCTGGTCCAAGACATAGGACAGCAGACGATCTTCTCGGAGATCTTTTAACTCCTGAACTGTGAAGTTCTTCAGAGAAACCCATCTCCAGAACAGGTCCTCTTCCTGGGATTGGGTTGTGGTGTTCTCGGGCTGTACCCAAGGGTAGCCCCACACGGGGAAGAGCCCACCACGGTCTTTCGGTTTCTTCCGGAGACTTGTGAATTCCTTTAACGGAATTCTGTATGGTGCAAGCGGCACACACCTAGCGTCCTCGATGTCATTGACAAAGAGTGGTTCGTCTTGAACAAGGCACGCTCATAGGTGCCACGTGAAGTGCACCCATGGTTGAGACCACGAGGGGCCTTGAGGTGCTCCAAGAACATGGGAGATCCAGACCCCGCATCCGGTGGGTAGTATCCGCGAGGATACACCGGCGTGGGAGGCGCAGAGGATGCTACCTCTGAGGCGCCTTGCAGTTGAGCAGCTTGATAGCGCTCCTGCTGCTCGTCGAGATCATTGGAGATCTCTTGGGGCTCGGAGACAGCCCCCTTCTCTTCGCCTTCGTATGAAGAGCCGAATAGGCTATGGTAGGCTTTTGAGAAGCCAGACTTACGAGGAGGAGTCTTAGGGGATGCGTGCTTCTTAGCAGCAGCAGCACCCTCATCAGCCCGTTTTTGAGAAGCTGCATTCGCAGCTTGGGCTCGAGCCTTGCCTTCAGCTAAGGTAAGGCTCTTGGCAGGGGAGCTCGTCGAAGCTGCCTTTGCCTCGGATGATTTAGCATCATCAACAGGAGCGTCCTGTGAAGGAGCATCCTGTGCAGGAGCGTCCTGTGAGGGAGCATCCTGAGAAGAAGATGGATCCTTAGTGGATCCAGGAGAGTCCCCATCGGACTCCGACCCCGTGATCATTGGGATGTCGAAGCTGGGGACTCTGCCCCAGGACTGTGGTCCCGATAGGTGAACCGAGGGTTCGGCCTATCGTCGGGTGACGAGGAGCGCAAGCAACTGCGTCGCGGACTCCCTCCTTGTGCGGCAGCAGCAGCGGTCGACTTGCTGCTTGCCTCGGAAGCCGCCTTGCTAGCTTCCTTGCGCGGAGCGGCCTTGTCTTTCGACTTGGCCTTGGCAGTCTTTGACCTCGCGGTCTTGGACTTAGAAGGCGCCGAAGCGCCGTGGGTGCTAGCCTTCTTAGGCATCTTCATGGAAACCTCGGGTGCTGGACACGAGCGCAAAAGGCTGAATGAAAGCCGCAAAGCCACAACTGTGGCTTGTCGATGGATGTCGACAAGAGAAGAAAAGAGAGCGGCGCTCTCTTCCTAACTCGTCATTGGTTGGGGGTCATTGGTTGGGGTTCCTAACCTAACTGGGGGGATGTAACGGGGTTACATGAGGGGTACCCTTGAAAGGGTACCGCCTCTAGAAGTAGATATACTACTGAGAGTATTCGTTTTGTGAATATTCTGTCGTGGATGGTGTGGACCACAGTACTGCAACGCAGGTCTGGTGGCTGAGGGCCAACCAATAGAATTTGAGCTACTTTATATGCACATACAAAAACAAATTATAGTTAATTAGTAATTTGTATTACAGGCCATATGACCTTATTAACTACAAATAAATCAGTCTTAAATCTACTCTAAACCGACAATTAAGTCCCCTAAGACCAGGGACTAGTAAACCGCCGTTCACTTCGAGTTTGTATACTCTTCATAGCACGCTTCCTCAGGCAAGGTGCTCATGTGCTTCGTCAGCTAATGCTACCTCGTCCTTGTTGGAAATTGGTGTGTGAGACCAGAGATGAGAAGCACCGGGAGCTGCGATCGCCTGGGTAGGAAGACATTAGCTAGTACGAGCACGAGTAGGAATAACAGTTGGACTCTCTCTTTTGCGTTCTACCCCACAGTGTGCACAGTGCAGCCGGTCTGCGGATCCGGCTTGAACAGCCCTGAACTGGTCGGCGTTCTCACCAGATTTGAAAGTGCTGCAGATTCTCTTTCAACATGGATCACTTGATAAAGTGCGCGCCAAATCGTTAGGACCCCCGAAATCTAGTTACACTTTTGCCGATATCTCAGCTGCTACTGCGAGTTAGAAGCTGCTACTTAGATATGATGTTATTAGTATCTATGCCAAGAAGTGCCTTGTGTTAACAACTCTGTTTTCACAGACAGTGGAACACCTACTATACAAAGTGTTGGTTTCGGCTCCAACGACATAATTAGAACCAACCCCTTTTCTGACAAAACGTATAGTTTTATGCGAACCCATACAAACTTTTATATTAAAATATCGTACTTAATACAGATAGACGAATGGAGGACACTTATTGCGACAAGGTAGAAGAAATCAGTGCTGCTAGCTATGAGCCTTTCATTTTGAAATGGGTCGGGGAAAACACCTCACTGACCAGGAGTACTGGTGGATCATTGGGCTGCACGACGGCGGTGTTTCCCTCCACGTGGTCGCTAGGAAAACGGGACGCTCGCGCACCTCCGCCCGGAAGGCGATCAAGGCTGAGCGGGGACCAGTACCCGATAGTGGCGACAGCGGCACGAGAGCAGGACGGCAGCCCGTACTAACCGAGAGGGAAGTACGGCTGCTGATCCGTACCACAGCAGCGGGTGGCCAGTTCGCGGCCGAGCTTAAGGTTAAGCTCGGTCTCAAGGCGTCGTTGAGGACCATTCAGCTGGTCCTTAAGTGTGTGGACCACTTGGTATACACCAAGATGGACCGCACGCTGCCCCTTACGGCTGTACACAAAGCAGCAAGGATGAAATGGGCTGAGGTCCACATTTTAAACCCAGGTATGATAATATTTTTTAATGGAGTTACGTGTATTGACTATTGTGGTATGAACAGGAATTTGGCAATTGTGGTGTAGTAATCAGTCCCAAGTCGAGTCTCAGGAACCGTGTTCAGCGGTACAAGATTGCGACGCACCAGACAGAGCTCGGCTTTAAAAGCAGCTTAGGAGCGATGGTCTACGGTACGGACTCGGCTGATGACCTCTAAAAGGGAGAAGCCGAGACCGAGGGCTCGGCTATAGCACCTCCACAGCTATAAGAAGAAGATGCGACCTAGCGCAGAAGTCAACGACCATCGGAGAGCCGGGAATAGTCGCTTCTACTGTGCTGAAAGGTCGGCAAGATCTATAACGACTCTATTTCACTAGATATTTGTATAGGAACCAATTAGGAATCAGAAAAGGGGCTTAAGCCCCTAGTATTAAACAGAGCAGAATTTTCTAGGTCCAGAACACGTGTACACTCTTCCGGTAAGTCCCTGCACGGGTCGGATTATGTCTGCCGTCAGAACTCGAGAGGCATAGCTTGTAGAGTTATGACTGGTAGCGCCAAGAGATTAGGTTGGCCCGGGGAAGGGCGTGTCTCGCCAAGCGCGAAGAACAAACCCCGCCGAGCTCGGCGGGTCGGTATACCGTATAGCCGGGGTACCGTTACTCTTTCAGCCGAGTAGCCTTTGCCTCGGCGACCCGTAAAAGCGCTAACGCGCCGTCGTCCATCCTTTGGTGGAGGGCACGGGATAACATATTATTGGCTGGCTTGGTTGGTTGGTACTCGGCGGAAGCGAGACACCAGCTGTCCCGGAAGGGCCGAACCGCTAGGGGATAACCCAGCGTAGGCCAACAAATGCCGACCTAACTCGGCGATTGTTGTGGTTGCGTTCTATTTACCCACATCTGACGGATTTGTGCGTTCTGCAACACCTCACAAATATACTATTTTTCAGACGAGAAAAGGTTTAATATAGATGGTCCTGATGGGTTCAAGTTCTACTGGCGAGGCATGCGCAGACCTCCGCAGTCGTATCTACAACGCCAAAATGACGGAAGAAGTGTCATGGTCTGGAGGGCTTTTAGTGCCAAGGGTTAGAGCAAGTTGGTGTTCTTAAAAGGTCGTCAGAACTCCGGTGATTACATATATACTATTTCTGAGTATATGTTACACTTTGCCCACTATAACCATGGTATAGACTTCGTATTCCAGCAAGATAATGCGTCGATTCACGCATCACGTGAAACGACGCATTTCGTGAAGGAAATGGAAGTCGAAATCATGGTGTGGCCAGCTCGCTCCCCCGACTGCAACCCTATCGAAAACGTGTGGTCTGTCATGGCAGCCAGGGTGGACACTCACGGCCGCCAGTACTCCACGACGGACCTGTTGGAAGGAGCCGATACCACTGGCTCAACTGGGCGACAACGCTGCATCGTGCTTTGGATACTTCGCACAACGACATCACAAGGCTTACAACAACGACACGCTAGCTAGACAATCTAACTACAAGAGGGACGCACAGGAGAGAAGAGATAGCGGTAGCTAGCGCGCAAAAGCAAAATAAACTTTCTTCACATTCTTCTCCTCGCAGCGCAAGTGAACCTTCCGATAGGACCAACTAGAAATTGCCATTCAAGCCGCATGGGACTCCATTGAGCAACCGTATCTGCTAAAGCTCGTGGAGTCCGCTGTCTTGCGGTAATAAAGAAATAGGAGGTCTCACTAAGTACGATATTTTAATATAGAAGTTTGTATGGGTTCGCATAAAACTATACATTTTGTCAGAATAAGGGGCTGGTTCTAATTATGTCGTTGGTGCCGAAACCAACACTTTGTATAGTAGGTGTTCCACTGTCTGTGAAAACAGAGTTGTTAACACAAGTCACTTCTTGTGACGGGGTCACACGGGCACTTTGCTTGAGGAAGCGTGCTATGAAGAGTATACAAACTCCTAGTGAACGACAGTTCACAAGTCCTGGTCTTAGGGGACTTAATAGCTAGTTTGGAGTAAGTTTTAGACTGATTCATTTATAGTTAATTAGGTCATTTGGCCTGTAATACAAATACCTAATTAACTTTAGTTTGTTCTATATATGCACATAAAAGTAGGTCAAAGACTGTTGGTTGGCCCTCAGCCACCAGACCTACGTGGCAGTGGTGTGGTCCACACCATCCACGAGTGAGTATCTAAAACGAATACTCACAGAAGTATATCAACTTCTAAAGGCGGTACCCTTTCTAGGGTACCCCTTCATGTAACCCCGTTACATCCTTCCCCACTTAGGTTGGATTTTCACCCAATCAAAATGAGGCAAATGTGAACCCTTCACATTTCACTCGAAGAGTCGAAATTCTTCGACGGGCCGCCGAGCTCTTGCGCTACGGCTCCCTGCTCTAACAGACCTCCAGGCACGTTGCCATTACGTCCCCAAGGTCTCCACGTCGACCTCAGAGCATGCCCCGAAGGGCAAGCTCAAGTGGCGCCTCTGCGCCCTCAAAGACAAAGGCTGCGAAGCCCAAGTCAAAGACGGCTAAGTCCCGTGGCAAAGCCAAGACATCATTTGATGTCATTGCGAAAGCAAACAAGGTGCAAGATGCACCTGACGTGGCAGCGAGCACTAGCTCGCTCCACAGACGATCTCCGTCGTCATCACCGGACCACTGCGAGGACACAATGCCCATCCGCAGGTCCATGAGCAAGTCTCAAGTCAGCTTGACTGACGATACCCTTGTCGCCTGCCCTGGCGACGAGGGTAAGGACTAAAACACTGAGTCCAAGTCCGCGATTAACAATCCGGACACAGGCACCACAGCTGGTGGTGCCGATGACGTCCACGGCAACGTGGACGCCAAGGAGGCTTTACCTCCTAAGAACTTGACATTGGCAAAGGGCAAACGACGTGCCCAGGTTACCAACACGGCTAACCATGCCAATGAGGCCAGCGCCAGGAAGCGCAGCGCCTCTCAGTCGCTTCACATAAGCGACCAGGGTCTTGATGAGGCCTATAACGAAGAGCCTCTTGAGGTTGCGAACAACCTCGATGAGCAGCAAGAAGAACTACTTGCTGCTCGACTGGCTATACAGCCAGTCCATCGTGAGCATACTCACACTGAGCGTTGGGTTCTTACCCATGCTCCAGGGTATTCCCCCCATGAGGGCCATGGCTCTCTGTTGTTCCTTGAGCAGCTCATGGGCCCACGTCCATTTGGCAGGAGGTCATACCTCCATGGGCGCGTACGAGCGCCACCTGATTAAGGGCGTGTCTATTCATCGAGAACATAGAGGCCGCCGGGTGCGTGCTTCTTGCACCGCACCAAATTCCCTTAAAGGAATTTACTAGACTTCGGAAGAAGTCTGAGACCAAGGGAGGTCTCCACCCCGTGTGGGGATTCCCTTCGGTGCAGCCGGAGAATACCTCCTCAGTTGCACAGGTCACTGAGTCCCTCACAAGGGTTGCCCAGTCTAGGAGCTCCAAGCTGAAGCTCAGCTGGAATTCATTTTGATCCAGCGGGACCTTCGGGTCCTGGTCCTGCAGAGTCTTTTCTGCAGGACGAAGTGCATCAAACCCGTGATCGAATATGTGCGATCAAGATTGCACTTGACATTGGGCTTGGCGGTCTAGCCACCGCCCAGTTTGGCAAACCAACTGCCCTGATGTCCTACGTCAGGACGTGGACGCATCTCGGTCGCGAGACTCGGGAGCTTCACGGGCGGGTTAACCGCCGAGTCCCAGCTTCCGCCTTAATGGGACTCCGTCGGAGCCTTGATGCTCTTGCCAGTGAGGCGCACGGTCACATGCCCTCTTATGAGCCGCAGTGGTATTTTTCCCACTCGGCTTATGGGTATAGCTCTTGACGGAGCTCATACCGTGTGGCCTCAGCGTACTCTTTTTGTGAGCCGCATGGGTGCCAGCCTGCATTCCGTTTTGCAGGCTTTGACAACTCCTGGTGGTGTTGTCCGCGAGACTCAACCTCGATTTGAAGAGGGGAGCTCGCCCACTCTTGATCTTCTTCTGCCCTCTCAGGGCGAAGATCCTACGGACCATCGTACCGTTTATGACGCCCCACGTAAGACGTTGGGTGCGTCGCCATTAACTTCACGAGGTCGATGGTATAGGCAGCGCCGTGCCTGCCGAGGACCCCAACGGGTCCAATGAAGCGATGCTTCAGCTAGTTACTGCCAATGGAGCGAACCAACGTTAACGGTAGGTTCTTAGTGTTTAAGAGGACCAGGTCCCCAACCATAAACACGGATAAGTTTCCTTGGCCATTCTTGTCTGAGTACTCCTCTGTCTGTTCTGGATCGACGCCATTGCGTCTCTAACCCGGCTGACAGCATCAGCCTGTTGTCTATAAATGACGACAACTGTCTCAATAAAGACTCTGTCTCAATATCTGAGTCCTGGGAGGAAAAGGCTTTCCGAGCCTCTCCCCCACTTACGATGGAGGCATCGGTACCTCCCCGCAAGGTTAGCGGTACCTGGGGATGTCGTAATCCATTCAGGTAGAACGGGGTAAACCCCGTTGATGCGTGAACCGCATTGTTGAGTGTAAACTCAACCATAGGCAGCTCGTCCGACCAGGACCGAGGTACCTCAGCACAGATGCTCCGTAGAGTATCTTCGAGCACGCGATTGGCGCGCTCCGTCTGACCATCAGTCCGTGGATGGTCCGCAGTTGACATCGTCAACTTAGTTCCCAAAAGATGGAACAGGGCATCCCAAACGCCCTTGGTGTTCCCTTGTCATCGGCCGGCAGGCCGAAGACGAAGTCGAGACACTTCGACTTCCAGCAATCCGCTGGCACAGGAAGGCTCTGCAATGGAGCCGAGGAGTGGCCCGAAGGCTTCACCCTCTGACATGTTTCACATGTCTTAACATAGCGTGCCATGCACTTGTACATATGGGGCCACCAAAATGTCTGAGAGACCATTTGGTAGGTCTTCTCTCGGCCAAGATGGCCACTTATCGGCGCATCATGCGCCTCCAGAAGTATGTCATACTTCAGATCCTCATCGTTTGGAACGACAACCCGAGTAGGATCTCTAGGGTCTACTCTGTAATGGAGTAACCCTTCAGCCAGCTCATAACGATGAAGCTGCGCCCGGTGTCGAGGCGAAAGCCTGTCGACTTTGGCGTCCTTACCATCGGACAAGAACTGCACCAAAGGTGTGTAGTTCTCGTCACCTTGATACGCCAAGCGTATCCGATCATATAGATCTGTCGTGACCCGACTGACATGAGCTAGCTCATAGTCAGGTCGACGCGACAATGCATCGGCAAGCACGTTGAGCTTGCCCGGCTTGTATTCAACGCGGAAGTTGTATTCCGCGAAGAATGACAGCCACCTCGCCATCCGCTGCGACAGATGCGGCGAGTTGGTGGCAGTCCGCAAGGACGCGTGATCAGTATAGATCACAAAGGGCCTCGTGCCCAAGAGATGAACTCTAAATTTGACAAGAGCGTACTTCATTGCAAGTAGCTCCTTGTCATGAACGGGATAGTTCCGTTCGGCAGCCTTCAGCTGCCTGGACTGGAAGGAGATGACACGTTCGTGTCCTTCATCGTCCTTCTGCAACAGCGCACAGCCTATTGCATAGTCAGAAGCGTCACAAACGACGCTAAATGACTTGTTTTCGTCCGGCAAGGCCAGGACTGGCGCTTGCTGTAAGCTCGCCTTGATGCTGTCGAAAGCATCCTGGTGCTGTTGCTCCCAGACCCAGTCGGCATCTTTCTTTAAGAGATCCGACAAGGGTCGAGCTAGTTCAGCGTACCCTGCGCTGTACTTATGAAGATAGTTGGCTAAGCCCAACCACTTCCGGAGGTCCTTCTGCGACCTCGGGGTTGGCCAAGCCGCTATGGCCTTGACCTTCCCTGGATCGGCGCGTACGCCGACCCTGCTGACAAAGCAGCCGAGGACTTTTATCTCCTCAGCTGCAAAGATGCACTTGTCGATGTTGGCATAGAGCTTGTTAGCTCTCATGACCTCGAACACTCGACGGAGGTGCTTCAAATGCACCTCCATAGCCGTCTGGCCACCTTCGGCACGGCTATGGACGAATATATCGTCGAAGTACGTATGTGCGAACGTACGCAATGGTCTAAACAGTTGTGTGACCAAGCGATTGAACGTCGCTGGGGCATTCGATAGCCCCTGTGGTATCACTAGCCACTCCCAGAGCATCCCGCTTGGGGTGCTCACTGCGGTGAGAGGAATGTCACTCTCCCGCATCAGGATCTGGTAGTATCCGTCTACCAGATCCAGGGCGCTGTACAACGTACACCCCGACATGTTGTTCAGCAACACATCCTTGCGAGGGATCGGCGTCTGTGCCGGTACCGTCGCATTGTTCAGCTTGTTGTAAGCATGAACCAGGCGCCACTTCCCGTTCGGTTTACGAACGCAGAAGGTTGGCGTCGAGGGCGGGGACTTCGACTCCCGCACCATGCCCGACTTCGCCTTCTCGCCGAAGAAGGCATCTATGACCTCGCACTGCTCGCGAGGTAGAGGCCACTGCCTCGTGACACAGTACTTTGTGCCAGGCACGAGGTCAATCTCGTGCCGAACTCCCCGATCCGGCGGGAGTTGGGATGGTGGGTGCTTCGACACCACATCCGAGTACTCCTTCACAAGAGGATACACTGGATCCTCCGGGTTCTTGAGAATCTCAGAACCCAAGCGCGTTGCGCGTGTGGTGTAGCGGGATCAGCAAAATCTGCGAGATCGCTAGATCCAACTTCCCACCAATGCCCGGACACCGACTAACGAAGGGGGTCCTCCGATGATCCGTGATCTGCTGAACTTGCTCACCTTGTGTACCCGTCGGTTGGGCTGGATCTTCCTCTCTTGGTGACTGCTAAGTTGCTCGATCAGTGTTGGTTGAACGTCTTGGCGTGACGTTGGGGTCGTAGAGTGGCGTGGAAGTCTTCACACCACCCGCCAGTAGTAGATCCGGAGTCCAAGCGATTAGATCAAGCTTGGATCCGGCGGCCTAGATCTGGATCCGGCCTTGTAGTAATTCCTTTGTAGTAGATTTCCCTTTACGCGGGTCCTTTGATTGCTTGGCGCTTCCTATAGCGCGATCTTGATCGTTGAGAAACCGAAGATCTACCGGCTAAGCAATTAATACCGGGATCTTGGATCTGCACTTAGGGTAAGATACTAGGAGGTTGGATCTAGCCAATATATTATCTAGATATTATCAACCACCCTAGATCTATACACCTAAATCGCTATTAATACCGTAGGGCCAATGTAGTTCCCGTTTCCAGGCGCGTAGCGAAGCACTTGTGTCGTACGATGCAAATTCGGTTCTGATTTAATGTTAAGACCTATCCCATCCTGTATCCTATCCTTAACGACACATCGACTGATTACGCTATCCTGATCCTTGTCCTTTCTTGTCCTCACCATCCTGGCAGTCGACATCCTTGCAGATCACCTTGGATCCGAACCATAAACATTAGATCACTAGTCGCAATGTTGTGATCTGGCCTTCTCTTCTCTCCAATATCGTAATCATCCACCGTAATGTCCAGATCACACGTCTCCCGAGTCAGATCATGCCTTAATAAAGCTAGATCGCGCTGATCCAATCTCAGGTCAGCTAGATCTCCTTGATCTGGTTGATCTAGGGTTTCCGTGTATGATCCGGTGACAATACTTCGTGATAGTCATAATTATAACATATCCGAGCTTATTCCATGCCGTCAATCCCCCAATCATCGTTCATCTTTGCCATAATATCCCTAGATTCCGGATCACTCGGATCCGCCTATGGATCTAGGTTCATGAGCCTTGATCCACATTCCCCGAATAGACCCACATATGTGAACCGATCTGGTCTTCACGGATATGGATTATAGCCTAGATCTGGACATCTAGGCTTAGATCACCAGTTTCCACAGATTATATAACCCATATTACAATCACGCAAGTCCCACATCATCCATATCCACACGAGATCTTCCCAGCTCTCCGGATCTGGGTACATGTACAGATCGTTACCAATACGTCCATCACGTCCCACCCAAGGTGTCACTGATCTCCATCAATCTTATCCATCAACTGGATCCACAACCAGATCCACCCACATCAGCTTGTCATCTACTCCAATCACATCACGTCAGGTCCGATCACGTCCAAATCGGATCTTTCCTGGATATTCCAATGCCAAATCTTTCAAATCCACTTCACCACAGCCGCCTCCTGGTCGTCAGTTGTAGTTGCATAACAACTTCACTGCGTCCATTCTTCAAATCACCTCGCCAAGTTCAAGTCCCTCTATTCACCACCTTCTTGCGACCATGTCTGATCACGACCACGATGGATCTCAACATGGATCCGGCCGCTACGATCCTCCCTCGCCTAGATCAGAGACCGGTGGATCCACTGGGGGCACACCCGAGGATCTCCGTCGATCTGTGGTCGCTTTGCGTCGCCGAGTGTTGCGTTTGAGCGATGGCTTACGGCAAGCCACTCGCCGGGCCGACGATGTGGCGGATCAGAATCGTGAGCATGTTTGCTCTCTCGAGTCGCTCGAGATGATGTGTGCTACCCAAGGTCGAGAGATCGGGCGCTATCGGGCTGAAGTTCACCGTCTTCGGGAGGAACGGGATGCCCTTCAATCCTCTTTGGAGTCTGATCGCGTTGTCGGCCTGGAGCCGCCGCCACCGGTGCCCGAGATCTCGGCCTTAGAGGCGCAGATCATCGATCTCAACAGAGATCTGGATCGCCGATCGGACGAGATCCATCATCTGCAGGCCCACATCGACGATCTCTTGGGAGATCGTCACAACCTAGAATCCACCATCCACCATCTTGCTTCTGAGATGGCGCAAGCGGGAGGAGAGATCCTAGATCTCCAGCAAGCAAACCGCGATCTGGATCGAAACCGAGAGGATGCTGAATCTGCTCTCTCCGCGACGGAGGAGAGCCTACGTCGAACTCGATCCGAGCTAGATCGAGTCGAAGCCGAGCTACTTCTATCCCGATCCGACCGCACTGATCGCGAGTCTTCGGGTCCGGATCCACAGCTCCAACGGACCGATCTCCCACCCACAGGACCCCCCCCAAGCCGATCTTAATCAGGTCGTCCAAGAGCGCGACTCCTTGCGAGATCAGATCCGCGCGCGGGACGCCGAGATCCTGGCGGCACAGCGGACCTTAGGGTTATTACAGTCGGATCTTGCAGCCCACCGGACTAGATCGGCCTCCGATAAGGTTCGGCTGCAGACGCTGGAGGGCGATATGACCCGTGCGCGTCATGATGTGGAGGTGGCCCAGAAGGCTTACGCCGATCGGGAGCGTACCATCACCGAGAATCAAGCTCAGATCCGCACACTTTCTCGGGATCTGGGTAAAGTGGTTCGTGAGCGCGATGCCCTCCGCCACGAATATTCGGCTGCCTTTCAGCGCCTCACATCAATCTCGGCCACGATCGGAGCGCCTCTTCCCCAGACCCAGCTGCGTCTAGATCCTGGATCTGACACCGATCAGCCCGCGGGTGGGATCCCCCGTTCTCCTTCCGCGGAGACTTCGGGTAGTGATGATCAAGGTGCTGACGCGTCTGGATCCAAACGATCTCGTAGCAGATCTAGATCTCCTTCTCCTTCGCGGCCTCTGAAGAAGCGATCCGTTCCTCTCGAGGCGGAGGATGAGTCTATGGATGAAGAGGACGAATCCGAGTTTGATCTGGGTGGAGGATCTACCGGAGGGGGATCGCCTCCCCCAGATCAAGCCTCAATTCCATCCTCCAAAGACGCCGGACCTAGTCAATCATCCGGCGAGGTGATTGAGGTCGGATCCGGATCCGATGAAGAGGAGGAGGAAGAGGAGGAGAACGCGGAAGTGGCCGATGACCTCTATGAGGCTCAAACACTAATGGCCATTTCCCAATCCCGATCTGAGGCTCGTCGTCGAGATCATGCGTCTCCCCAACGTCGACCTGCAGCCGGATCCGGCGGATCCCCAGGTGGATCCGATGGATCGAACTCCGATGCAGGATCTGGAGATCAGGACAATGGACCTGGTCCTACGGCGGATCTGGCCCTGCCAACCCGCCCCCTGGACGTCAGCCTCCTCGGATCACCTTCGTCCCTCAGGTTCCATTCCCTGAGGGTCGTTGTATTCCGGTCGGCGGATTGTCCGGGTTATGGCTGCCGCCGACATAGATCCATGGATCGAGTCCCGGTTGGCAAATCAAACCTTGATCGCCATGACCGTGAACTTCCTGTTCCCGATCCTACCATTCCGGCCCGACTGGATCTTCCCCATCGGCCGACGATCCACACATCCCCGACGGCCCCAGCTTTCTGTGGTCATTTGATCACAGAAGCCAACGTGAAGGCGCTACAAGCGGCGGAGCCTTGGCAGGTGATCCGAAACACCTTGCCTCCGATTTCCTTCGAGGCCGATGTTGGTGGCCGGCTTGGGATCTTCATCCGACAGTACCGTGATTTCGAGGCTTCGGAGCTGATCGCGTACTGGGAATCGACACACAAGTTCCCGATCACTGCGGCCATGATCGCGCAATCGCCGTGGCTGGGATCTTTCGCTAAACAGCGTAACAATCGGAGATCCCACGCCGGCAATAGGTGGAAGCGCATGCTGCTCACGCTGATCCAGGCCATGATCGAGGGGTGGTGTGATCTGGATCTACTCCTGGATCCATTCTTCCTCCACTTCCCCAAGCGGACTGACGAAGTGGCCTGGTATCCCGGGATCGAAGCCAGACGTGCTAATCTGGCCGATCCGCAGCTTAATCGTCGGGAACCCACTGATCTGCTGGAGCGTTAGCGGAGGCCGACACGGCGGATCCTTGGCGCAACCATTATCGTGATCATACTGCGGATCACCCATCGCGCCATCTCCCTCGTCTGGATCGTAAGTTCTTCGGTCTCCAAGTAGCGCAACCACCGACCAGTAGCTAGATCGTAATGACTAGCTCTCTTAAGTGATTGGTCTCCTTCCATAACATCCTTCAATATATATCCGATGATCTTGATTTGTATACTTCCCATTTACCTCGATCCATCCTTATAGAGTCGTGATCTACCTCGATCCGCTAGGATCTCTGGATCTCGAGACTTGATCTTTCATTATCATCACATTCCACATGTATATATGCATACCCCTTCCTCCGATCTACATCCCTCATGTAGATCCTTCAACCGATTCCACCACAACAACAACCAGCTTGTTGTCGTTGATTGCGACCTCACGATTCCTCGTGAGATTGCATCACACTGAATCGATTATGATTCGTGCGATCTCGCAGAAACTCATGTAGCAGAGCGCCACAGTTGAGATCTGCCTCATCCACCCAGGTTGGATCGTCATATCCTCGCCAGTGTACGAGGAATTCTCGGTAGATCCGTCCATATCTCGTTCTCCTTCCTGATCTCATATCTGTGATCTTCTCCACCTCATACTCATCGGGATCGCGATCTTGGATCCAGCTATCCCCTGGTAATAGATCCTCATCGAAATCCAGGCGATCTTGGCTTTCCACATTGAGTCGCATTAGTGGTCGATCTGGATATTCTTTCACGAGCTTCAACTTGTTCACATGTACCATAGGGAAAATATGATATCCGGATCCGGCGATCTCCAATTTCACCGCATGTTCTCCAACTTTCTCTATAATCCGGAATGGTCCATGCCACAAGTGTGGTGTTGCAGAACGCACAAATCCGTCAGATGTGGGTTAATATAACGCAACCACAACAATCGCCGAGTTAGGTCGGCGTTTGTTGGCCTGCGCTGGGTTGTCCCCTAGCGGTTCGGCCCTTCCGGGACAGCTGGTGTCTCGCTTCCGTCGAGTACCAACCAACCAAGCCAGCCAATAATATGTTATCCCGTGCCCTCCACCAAAGGATGGACGACGGCGCGTTAGCGCTTTTACGGGTCGCCGAGGCAAAGGCTACTCGGCTGAAAGAGTAACGGTACCCGGGCTGTACGGTATACCGACCCGCCGAGCTCGGCGGGGTTTGTTCTTCGCGCTTGGCGAGACACGCCCTTCCCCGGGCCAACCTAATCTCTTGGTGCTACCAGTCAGAACTCTACAAGCTATGCCTCTCGAGTTCTGACGGCAGACATAATCCGGCCCGTGCAGGGACTTACCGGAAGAGTGTACACGTGTTCTGGACCTAGAAAATTCTGCTCTGTTTAATACTAGGGGCTTAAGCCCCTTTTCTGATTCCTAATTGGTTCCTATACAAATATCTAGTGAAATAGAGTCGTTATAGATCTCGCCGACCTTTCAGCCCAGTCGAAGCGACTGTTCCCGGCTCTCCCGATGGTCGTTAGTCCCCTGCGCCTGGTCGCATCTTCTTCCGGTACCTCTGAAGGTACTATAGCCGAGTCCTTGGACTCAGCTTTTCCCCTTTAAGAAGTCTTCAGCCGAGTCCGTACCGTGGACCACACCACTCCTAAGCTGCTTTAAAAGCCGAGCTCTGGTGCGTCGCAATCTTGTACTGTAGGCCACCGCTCCTTAGACTCAGCCAAGGGCCAAACTTGATGTTCGCTACATCACAACTGCCCCGGTTATGATACGAGCCGAGCTGGTGAGTGTCAAAACCCATCTCTTTCACTCTCTCAAGCTTCGACTCGCCACCGTTAACTTCGTTCTTCGCTTCCTCCACATCATGGCGACTCCACCAGCTCCACAGCATTCACAGGTACGGCTCTGCTGTCGTTCAGCGCGCTCTCGTTCATCCACTAACATGTCAAGTTCATCCACAGGCTTCTCCACTTGTTCCCGTTTCGTCCACCGGCCGTGGTTCGGAGGCGTCCGCGGAGTTGCCGTTTAGAGGGGGCCAGCGCTCTTGGGGTCAGCAGTGGTCGTAACAACCGGTCATTGACCTGACAACTTCCCTTGAGACTGGTCCCGATTCTGGACCGACTTCTCGCACGTCCTCCCCTCGTCAGCCGCTCGCCGGGCGACACCACTTCGGACGCCACCATTAAGTCGAGCTCGGCCGACCAGGTTACCTCGGATCCGGTTTCTACTCTGGTGATGGAACAAGGGAACCGTCACACGAGAGCACATTCAACTGGCTCGGTTGATTCGCTTTCGCCGTGACACAGCCGCCTGAGCCGTCTGACTCAGCTCAGCGCGATGCTATCCTCCATGCTGAGTCAGCTAGTGCTCTGGTAGACATCCTTCGAGGCGAATATCAGCCTCCTAACTCGTCTGCCGAGTTAGCCCAGCTGAGAGTCGATTTACACTCGGCTGAGGCGTCTAACGCGTCTCTCCAGAAGCGGCTGGGCTCTTCGCTGGACCAGGTTTGCTCAGCTGAAGCTGCAGCTTGACTTCCGAGCGTGAGTGCCACCTCTGGAGGCGCGAGTGGGACAAATCAGTTGGTCTTGTCACTTCCCTCCGGAAGGCTTTAAACCGCCTCCGGAGCTGA